>CAKNXH010000870.1:0-20839 GCA_932178445.1 Andricus quercusramuli
ATATTAATTTTGTTTCTTTTATCAATTATAATGCCATATTACTTTACCATTACTTTACCGTTACGCTGTAGCGTAATGTTTGCGTTCGGCCGGTCCGCAAGGGTAATCATTGCGGAATCTGTACGCGAACCAATACAAATCAATTCGAACCAATCTGAAAAAAGTTCTACATTTCGTTTGACCCAAATCTTTTAAAAATTAATCGGAGATAATCCGGTTCAATCCGAACTCCAAACCGAACCAATTCGAACCAAAGTTTCAATCCAAATGAATCCGAACCAATCCGAACTCGAATTGATATACACTTAATTTTCAATCCGATTAAATCAGAGTTCGGATTGAAAATCCTTTTAGGTTAATTCGAGTTCGGATTTATTCGGATTGAGTCGAATTAATTTTTGACAGATTTTGATCGAACGAAATGTAGAAATTTTTTCGGATTGGTTCGAATGAACTCTGATGGTTCGGATACAGATTCCAAAATGATTCGGATGACTTCGGATTGGTTCGGAAGGAATTCCTATCCGATACTCTCGCCAGGGTTTCATTATATATATCCTCATAAAATACAATGATTTGTCAGATACTTACAGCACTCTTTTTTCAATCAGATTCAATTTATCCACGTGAAACATAAATTACTATTCACTCATCGTTATTTACTAACCGGTCTGGTTATATGTTAAACGCATTTCCCGAGGGCGAGGGATGCGGAAAATATCGCTGCCTGTTCACAAACACGCAATAACTCAAATCGAATTTCTATCAGATTTTTCTACATTTTCTACAGAATTTTTCTATATATTTGACTGAATTGAGGTATTTACACCTTAAAATGATGTGATTACAAATTCTGAATACCTCAGTTATGATTTCTACGAAAGTTTTTTATATTTTTCCATGAATTTCTCTATATATTTTATCGAACTGTTTTAAATCAGAGTTCAATATAAAGTTTACAGAACTCTTGCAGAGTTATTCCAGATTTGTTTTACATTAAATCCTGAAAGTTATACAGAATATAGAAAATTTGTTCAAGGTTCGCTCTCATCCCCGACTCTTGAAATAGTTCAAGAAAGTTTAATGAACTTTTTTTTCCGTGCAGATACCTTGTTCAACGCCGACAGATTGGAAGACCAAATTTGTCGAAGAAGATGCTTGTATCTGCTTCGGAGAGACTCCTTCACTGATGTTACGTCCTGAATGCGGCTTTGAGGCACGCCCAGGTATGTATAGGTCTCTCCAGTGTTAAGATGTCTAAAACACTAATATCCATAAGCTCAGGGTCCTTGAGAACGCCAATAATCTTTCCTTTCTTCAAATGAATTTTGGCACACTTGTCCAAACCAAAGTCCATCCCAATCTCTTCAGTGTAGTTCTTGACGATATTTATGGCAGTCTGAAGTTTGCTTTTTCCAGCGGCATAGATCTTCAGGTCATCCATATAAAATACATGAGTGACCTTATGCTCACGCTGATTAGTGTCGCCACAGAGGTATCCAGGAGAATTTCGTAGTGCGAGAGATAGAGGCAGAAGTGTGATGCAAAAAAGCAAAGGGCTCATACTATCCCCTTGAAAGACGCCCCTCTGGGAGGTGACCTTGTTCGTCGTCATAATATCAAATATGTGTTGTAGTGATTTCAGTTTCAAAGCTGATTTAGCGGGCGCCAGGGGATCATTCACAAATAGGACCAAAAATTATTTCGAGGATAATTTAAAAGAAAAATAAATCAAGATTCAAAATAATATTTAAAGTTAAAATTAGTGAACTGGGAATTAAATAGTTGACTAGCTCAGCCCCGTCTCTAGAATATGATAAAGAAGCTAGTTCTTATAAATCGGAACAAAAATTAAATTAGTATAATGTAAAATTATAAATAAATTAATAATTCTAGGATTATACAATATTTATTTTATTAGGACAAAGTAATTTCGAGTTACAATTTTGTTTATCAGGAAAATAATTGAAGGGAAGAAAGAACTGATTCAAAGGTAAGACCAAATTTATATAAAATGGAGGAATTAACTAGTTTTCTAAAATAAAATTCGATCTTTCGTCTCGTTTTTCCAAGATCAGACAAATTGGGTTGAATAATATGATTGAATCACTATACTAATCTAATTTTTGGAGGTTATAGGGACTAATTATTGAACTCAATTCAGGGGAACGTAAAATAATTCCAGAATTTTAATAATCTTTATGATACCATATAAATTTGGTATCAAAAGACAAAATCTAAATACAAGACACAAAACACAAAAACGATATATGGCGATTTTGAATAATATTAGGGAACAAAGTGACATAATTCAACTAATATAAGGAAATATCAGACATTCACAAAACAGAAACAAATTAATTCATTCAAGAATAATCCGGAAACTGTATGCCAAACATTCTAAAAGAGACCAATAAATAAAAAAAACAAAGGGGCCACACGATATCACATAATATTTCCCTCTAGATTATAAAGACTTCTACCATGAATAATTGGAGGGCAGGTTCAAAAAATATTCTTAAATCCTCAGAAGACCAACTCCAAGTGTTAACCAGAACTTCATAATAGTATCTGAAATGAAATATTAATAAATACGAAATACTTGCTAATGCGTGTTACTCCACGCCAGAAGCTGCTCGACGAAAGATGAGAATCTTTCCGGCGTTGTTTTCTGCTTGAACAACCGGCTGAATCCTGATTGGTTGAAATGGGGTTTCGTGATTGGCGTTAATATGGAATGTTGAAACAGAAGAAATAGGCTCTCAGGGATGTAACTGTAAAGAACAATACTGTATCCACCAAAATAGTCTCTTCTGAATTTGGTGGTAACTAGTCGACCAATTCGGTCCAAGTGATGTTGAATTACTTTCCAAGACATCCCCTCCAAAGTGTATGACCAATCAAGCTGGCTACTGAAATTCCAACTAATGGTGGACTCCCATGGCAGATGAAAGTAGTGAATGAAAGCAGAAACGCATGCCAGTGAAAGAGACAAATAGATCTATCCTTCTCTTTCACTCTCATGAGTTTCCGCTTTCATTCACTGCTTTCACCTGCCATAGGAATCAACCATAAGCCTCAATTCAAATTAGAAATCATAGCACCAGGAATATTGCCAGTGATATTCGGGCCTGAGCTACAGAGGTCCCACTCACATTGCCGGGTATCTATGATCAACCTTCCTAGCAGAAGAGATCATGAATTTCGCTTCGAAGCGAATCAGTTATTCAGGAAATTAAGTCCTGATTTCCTCTATAGAGAGGCAGTTGGTAGCTTGCTATACTGGGCTGGTTCTACTCGACCCGATATTGCTATACAGCAAACGTACTGAGTAGACATCAATTAAATCGCACCAAAAGCAAGTGGAACATAGTTAAGAGAGTATTCAGGTGTTTGAAGGGCACTAAAAATATAGGCTTGAAATACTTCGTACGACGGGAAGACTTGATAGCCTCCCCAGACGCTACCATTGCAGATTGGAAATCATCAATCTTGACTGTGGATTTGTGATACGACTGTTCGGTGACACAATCTCATGGCGATCAAGTATACAGAGCTATGTTGCTCTTTGAATTTGCGAGGCTGAATACGTCGCTATGAGTCAGGCTTGTCAGGAATCAGTTGCCATTAGCAAATCTTTTATCTGAATAACCAAAGACAATTTTTTCCTGCTATACTCAGATGTGACAAGAAAGCCGCAAATATTTGGGCGGAGACTAGTGGTGGAAATCGAATCAGACATATGACGGGTGTACATCTAGAATACGTTAAATAATTTGTCAAATATTACCGGATAGTTCTCAATTGGGTCCCTTCAAAGAGCCAACTGGCTGATAGAATGACTACACCTCTTTGATTTGAAACCCATAGTAGGCTGTGTAATAATATTTTAAACCACGCTTGTTAAATATAGTCTTGTATTTATTAACGACTAGGTAACGTTGAAGAAAGTAAGCAAGTTTACTTACGATAGTAGATAAATTCAATAAATAACCTTAAATATCATTGAATAAACTGAATAGTAACCTAAATAATCTTGAATAACCTTAACTACATAACGATGTGTAGAGTTAACGACATAATTCGTTAGATCTGTCAACTATTCGACCAATATAATATTATCTAATTCTACTGGCTAGTTTATAATAATCTACTACTTCTAAGTATTGATTTTGTAATTAGAGTCAATCTCGGGAGGGAGTGATGGAGTTTTAAATTTGGTGCCTTGCTCGCTTGACTGTCTCCGCGTAGGGTGCTGACGCTAGGCGCACCTCGAGCTTCCGTGTCACTTAAGGCCCATGCATACTCGAACGCAAAACTGAATGCGAGCGGGCGTTCGCGTTTGCGTCAGGATAGAAACTGTGTTAAGCAATGGTTTGGTTCACACTGGACAAGCGCGTCGCCGAAACGCTGAGAAAAAGTCTAACCTGACGCGTTTCACAGTTTTGACCGTACGCCTTCGCACTGGGGTGAGGTTTGGTTTATACTCGAACTCAAATGCAAACGCGTAGATGCGTTCCACTGTGCTAAACATAGTGGGACCAAAGGGATATTTTTCGTTCAAAAAAGTCTACAGACTTCAATTTTGCCCCGATTTACGATTTGTTCGTTGTTATTTGAAGAGCGCTAATTTTCAAAGAGCACCTTGGTCATAGATGTTTCGAATTTTCATTTGTTTATTTATTATATGTTTTCTCAAAGTATGAGAAAATCGACATTGTCACATAATTATTATTTACTCTTCATCAACGGTTCGCATATAATGTGAATCACCTTGAATCAACCCAAAAGTACTCCTAGAACATAAATAATTTGAATATTATATGTTTAAATTATTCTAAACAAATTAAATTGACAAATAGCCAGATATCGTAATTGTGGTTGGAAAACATTTGTTCTTAGCTAAAAATGCTTTAAATTATTGTGAGAGTGATTTTTAGTCAGAATATCGATGAATTATTAACAATTACGATTGTTATAAACAATTTTTTGCACAAATTTGAAATTTGTAGTTTTTTCAATTGCGGTGTTCCTTGTAGCTTCTGAATTCTTGCAGATATTCCTAAAAATAATATATGTTCAATAATAATGGTGAAAATCCAACAATTGTTGCTCCTTTAAACAAATGAAATGAATAAATATAAAACTTTGGCACTTTGGCCTTGAAAATAATTTTTTGACTGCAAATCTCTTTAACCAAAATGTAAAGCAGTTATAGTGCAAAAAAATTATTTTCCAGGCCACAGTGCCGAAGCTTTATGTTTACTCATCTCATTTCTTTACAAGATTAACAATTGTTTCATTTTAAGAAATATAATTGAACCTGTGTTAGTTTCAAGAATATCTGCATCAATTTAGATGATGAGGGAAAATCAGAAATGGAAAAACCAATGATTACAACATTTTCAACAACAATAGTTTATAAATATTTTATATCTTATTTTTTTATAGAAATTGTTACTGACGATCACTCACAATAATTTAAAGTATTTCCAGATAAGAAAAATTTTTGTAAACAAAAATTACAATATTTTTTAAATATATGAAAATTTCGTGATATTTGGAATGAAATAATAACAATAAATAATAACAATTGGTTATTGTTAATTTTACATATAAATAGTGACTGCAAATGTCTCTAACAAAAATTTAAAGCAGTTTTGGTGCAGAAAATTATTTTCCAGGCCAAAGTGCCAAAGTTTTATATTTGTTTAAAACATCAACAATTGTTGTATTTTCACAAATATAATTGAACATATATTATTTGTAAGAATATCTGCATCAATGCAAATGATAAAAGGCAAAACACAGTTGAAAAAAACCATGAATTCCAAATTTATGCCAAACATTGTTTGCAACTATTATAATTGTTAATAATTTATGGATATTCTGACTAACAATCACTCTCACAATAATTTAATGCATTTTTAGCTAAAAACAAATGTTTTTCAACCGCAAGTATGATATTTGGCTACTTGTTCATTTTATTTGTTTACAATAATTAAAACATACAATAATCAAATTATTTGTATTCTGGAAGTACTCTTGCGTGGTAAGAGGGTGTTATTTGTTGTTGAGGTTATGGTCCATTCAGTTGTAAAAACGGTTATTATTGTATCACAATGAACTTAGCATATAATTGTTTATAATGATTGTTCACATTCTAGTAATGTAATCCCTGTCGGATATTGCAGCGGCTTACGGTACAAGCCGTAAAAATATGTATAAATTAAAGGTAACTGAAAGTCTTTGAGTAGCAAAGCACATGTACAGTCAAAGACCGAGAAACGAAGCTGTACCACCTAGTTAATATAAAAGTATATGGTACGCAGGTAGGCAAAGGTGGGTTGACAGACCGTCAGTAGACAATACAAAATGTGGTAGCCACATGTTTTGAAACGGCCGAGGAATCGCTAAAATGATTTTCCAACGAAGAATCTTCAATTGAAGATAGGTATAATAAAATTTGGTTTCATTTTTTCTGATATCTATATGAATATAATATTTTTTAAATAAACAAAATAAAAATCAGGAACCTTGAGTTTGCTAGCAATTTTGTATTGAGTAATTAAAAAAAAAAAAAGTGAATCGGTTGCCACACTGCAGTGGACCGCGACGAGTTTTGCTGTTCGCCTCTACTCAGTATAACTCAAAAATGCGTACCAAAGTGCGTCGCGTAGGCGTAGGCGTGCGCGTTTTAGTGTGTATTAAGTTCGACAGTTTGAATAAAGTGGTCTGTTCTATCAAAATCTGAAGTTCGAGTTATTCGAAACCTCCCACTCTAAAAGGTTCAGTCGTTGATATATTAATTTACTTGGTTTATCTTTTACGAACGTCATCGTTATGCTGCCAAATGTTACTTTTGTATATGGTAAACATAATGAATGTTAGTGATAAAAGCTTTATAAAATATTAAGGTATTATCCACGTTAGAGTGCAGACGATACATACGTGCCAACCTGCCAACCGTCAGAATGTCAGAACAGAAAGTACTTCTATGCATTTTGACAACATTAGCCTCAATATTCTTTTAATTACATTTTTTATGTTAATTTTCTTGACCAGGGTAATAGGTAATAATTATTAATTATAACCATTATTCAATTATGATATTAAAGTTTTTTGTCTCCTGGTCGTTTCAATATTTTCAAAAAATATTGATACTTAAATTGTGAAAAAAATTCTCTCTAGCTCTGGTGGGATTCGAACACCACGTCACTCAGATTTCCGGTCTGATGCTCTTGACCACTAAGCTACGGAGAGACGAGATTGCAAGATTATGGCACTTAAACAGATAGGTTTAAATTAAATTTTTGATATTAATTTTCTTGACCTCCAAGCCTGTTGGGTAGCTACGACCGCGCCACCAATTTGGAACTATTGGGAAGGAATTTGAATTTCAATTGAATATTAACGAAAAATCTTATAGTAAAAAAAAAATTTGAAACCAAAGGTTAATATTTTTGATCGAATTGAATTGATATTCACTGTTTTTTTTTTTATAAATATTGTCCAAATAACGTCCAGATGCCCAATAGTTCGCGTGTCAGATGGCGCTGTCGTCAAAGTCACAGAGGTATCCTTCCTATAGGCGTATTACTATATTATGCTCCTCGGTACATAATTGTTATTCAGTTTCAAATCCTATTAAAATATTGACTGTTCACTTGAAATGAGTAATTGTAAATCAAATATTAAACACTTTTCAATTTGGAACTGAATTGTTTGAAATAGCCTTGAATAGTTAAAATTTCTAAGTGTTAATTTAAACTTTGTATATTACAATTTTATTCGTTCCATTTTTAATTTGTAAGTCAAAATATTGAATTCCAATATATGAATAATAATTGAACCATTATTAATTTAAAATGACTTGAAATGCAAATAATTCATCTTCTAATTTAAACAGTGTTAATTAAAAAAATAGTTTTTCAGTTGTTAATTTTTCTAAATTAAAATTGCTCAAAATGATATTTTGAACATTTGCAAAATTGATTTACTCTTCAATTTAGAGTATTAAAAATTATAGCAAAGATTTATACGTTTCAACCAGAAATATTTAAACTGATTCAGACAAGTTTAAATTTTAAAAATTTTCAGTTCAACTCCATTTAATTTTAAGTTGTTGAATTGAGAACTGTTACAAGCAGTGTTTCCATTCAAAGTTTAGTTTTGATTACTTCAAATGAAACAAATTTCAGCTATGAATTATTTATCCTTTTTCTTTTTCATATAATTAAACTTTTTCAGCCCTTCAGGGTCCTGGAGTCATACGTATCTACATAGTTCTGTTCTGGATTGCAACAGTTTTTTTCTAGTAACTCTAATGTATCTGTTAATAATGCTGCTACCTTCTTCAAAATTTTGTAAGACTGAAAGCTTTTGAATAAAAACTGTTCTCTCTTTATGGCTTTCAGTTTGAAAAATAAGACAATTTTAAGTAATAGATTTGATACTTTCACGATGATTCATTATAATAAATTTAAATTTAGAATTTAAAATTTAAAGATTTTTCGGGTTTCAATCGTGTGCGAAACTATGAATGTTGCCGACGTTTCGTGAACATTGCAGTTCACTTCTTCAGGGCTGACCTGAAACTGAAGTTTCAGGTTATGTTGTTCTTATATATGTATTCTCTACGATGCCTGTGATTGGCCAGAGTGCCCCATGGTGGGGACTGCTTTAACTTGATTGGCCAATCAATTTATTATAAGACAATTTTAAATGATTCTCGTTTGGAGATTTAATTTATTTCGCTTTCGAATTCAGAAGAGTTCTGCTCTGATTTTCAATTTAGGTTGGCGAATACTTGAAATGAAAAATGGCTCAGAAAACCCCGGGAAATTAACAGAATTTGTCTTTATATTTTAAGTAGCCATCCTGGAATATTCACATTTAAGATGTTGGCGCAATAAGTAACTTTTCAATTGGCCATGATTCTTCTTAAATACTCTTCTTACTTTTCATCACATTGCAAAACTCTCTTTCGTATTTATTTAATCTATAAAAAAGGTATACTTAATAGATATTTATTTTCAGTTCAACGGCTCTGCAACCTGGAATTGGTTTGCATGGTTCACATTTTTTATTTTTAGAAAATTGATTGCATTTTTCAGAGTCATTAGCCAGCTGCAGAACCGCTTGACAGGTGTACTCAGGTGTAACCGAGGGTGTAATAAATAATACCAGCATTGTTTGGGTCATATTTTTGGGAAAGTATAGTTGTAAATTTGAGATCCCTACATCTCTGTGTAGTTTAATTGATTCGAAATCAGGCATGGGCATCGGATCCTAACAAACTGTCTTAATGGCATTTTAATTACATTTACCATCTAAAGCAGGTAAAATATCGTGTGATGCCCATTTGATCACCATCTACCTGTTTGCTCTACCCCCACTACCCAACTTCCCCTCACGCAGCTGTTGGATCGCCAGACTGCTACCGCTTTTGTACTTAATGAGAAATGAAATACGAAACATAAACAAATTTTGATTTTTCAATTAGTAATTTAAACATTCTTTTTTTGAAATTTTTTTTGAAGAAACCTGGAAAGGGCCTGAAACCTGGAAAGGGCCTGGAATTTAGAGATAAAAATTCTGTAGCAACCCTGGTGTAACAAACTTAATTTTAAATTTTTATTAATATTTTATCAAATGATAACAAAATATGAAAATAACACTTCTATAAATTAGACTTAGCATTTGCATAATGAAATCGTTTAAAAATTCAAAATACACTATTTTGCCCAAAAAACGCTTTTAATTTTTAACTTATTAATGCAATTAAAATATCGTTAGAATCGCCAAAAAACATATATTTCGAAAATAATATTTTTAAATTACGAATTGAAAAATAAAAACCTTTTCATGTTTTGTATTTTAATCCTAATTAGGTAGAAAGGACGCCGCCCGCTGGAAAGAGTCGCCAGTAGCAGTCTGGCGATCCCTCAGCTGCGTGAGGGGAAGTTGGCCAACAAAAAATGTGTATTAAAAAAAGATCTGCAAATTTGTTCTAAATAATTTTTCGATAGGACGCGTGGTTTTCGTTTTATTCGTAAAAACTGCACTAAAAATAGAAAAATTGAATTTTTAGACAAACGACACAAGACACGAAAGAAAGAAATAGAAAAATTTGTTTACCCAAAAATAGTTACAAATGTTATTAATTATTTTTGATAGGATGCGTAGTTTTGTTCTAATCGCGAAAAATAACATTAACAATGGAAACATTGAATTTTTCGAAAAACGACGCAAGGTACGAAAAAAATGAATCAACAAAAAGTGTGTTGAAAAAAGATCTAAAAATTTGTTAGCGATTAGTTTTGAGGGGATGCGTGAGTTTGTTTTGGTTGAGGATTAAACTATTTTGTTGAAAATTCGTCTTTTCTGTTTGAATTCAGATATTTTTAGATTAAAATCTTTTTTGGTTGAAATATCAACTATTATATTGTATTTGCGAATTTATCTTTTTTGGTTTAACTTCAACTTCTTCGTACAAAGTGAAACTACTTTGTTGGAAATCAATCGTTTTAGTTGATGATTTATCTTGAAAATCCTCTTTTTTTAAGTTTAACTATTTTGTTTAAATTTTTTTGCTGAACATTAATTTTGTTAACTGAAAGTTTAATTATTCCATGTTTGGTTGAAAATTTACCTTCTTCAGTTTAAACTTCAATTATTTGGTTGAAAATTCCTCTAGTTTGTTGAAAATTAAACTTTTCTGGTTTAAAATTAATATCGTTGGATGAAAGTTCATTTCTTTGGTTGACAATTTAACTATTCGGTTGAAAATTCCTTCAAAATTTCACATCTGTGTTTGATAATTTTGACAATTTTATTAGAAATTAATCTTTTTTGGTAGAAAATTAAGCTTCTTGTTTGAAAATTTATCCTTCTGGTTAAAAATTCATCACTTTAATTGAAAATTAGAAAATGAAAAACAACATTGAAAATAAACAAATTTAATTTTTGGACAAACGACACAAACTATGAAAAAAATTAATTGATAAAAGTTGCTCATTTAAAAAAGAATCTAAAAATTTGTTACTGATCATTTTTAGACATAGGCATAGAGCAAACAGATAAACCATGATCAAATCGCCGTTATTTAAAAACTAATCACTAAAATGAATTATAATTACAATTTTATTATTATATTATTTTACTTTATTTATAATTAAAAATGACATTCAAATGTTTTTTTTTTTAATTCAAGCTTAGTGAATTAGCGAAATACTGCGGAATTCCATCTTTAAAATAAAAATTTATAAACTTGTTATTTAAGTTGCAAAATGCCAAATAACTATAATTTTGCCTCAAATTTCGCACATTATTTGTGCTACCTACTTTGTCTGATTTATTGATATCTCCTCAGAAACATACAGAATTATAAGATTTACTCTCACTGAATATCAATTTTTATTGTCGATTGAATTCATTGATTTTATTATTGTTATAAATTAAGTTATAATTAATTTCAGTGTTTAAATGAATTCTTCAACCTGATTTCGTTATTAAAGTATGTGAAGTTAATGATGTATTACGAAAGAATAATAAATTCAAACAACAATTTTAATTTGTTGTAAACAAATTTCATAAACAAATGCACTTATTTGGGATATTTAAATACAGATATTTTTTCTTTTCTGTGAACTTATTTATTTTCCTTACAAGAACAATCATTTTAAACAAAAGTTTGCCATTCAACAGCGTTAAATAATATTCATCCTTGGTTTTAAAAATTTCTATGAGCAATTTTCAAACTTCAAATAATTTCAGTTTAAACATTAGCAAACTTTTTTTCAGAAAAATTATTCATGTTAAGAAATGCTGAACAAGTGCATTTACTTGTACAAATTGTTTATAGCAATAACAGTATAGTTGAATTGCAATCTGTTATGTCAAGATATTATTCTTGGGAAAAAAAGAAATAATTCCGCAGAAAAGAAAAATTGACTGAGTTAAAAAATCCAAAGAAAGTGCTTTTGTTTATAAGTGTTTACAAAAATTAAAATTGTTGTTAGATGGAAATCTACTGCGTAAAATTTTTGAAATGAAAACAAATAAAGACATGAGAATAACAACTGGAAAATGACAAATTTTTCAAAATATATTATTATAGAAATATATATAACATATTAATTTTCCTTTTTCAATATATTTGGTACTTATTTAAACAATTTTTTATTTGATTATACAGTTTTTTCCTCCTTAAATCTTAAAAAGTTATTATTTCCTGGAATTAATAACACAATCAGCGAATGTTTAGAGTAACATATTTTGTTATGGATATTTGACAATTATTTAAACAAATTTTCAGATGTTTCAACAATTTTTCCCTCTTGTGAATCTTCAAAAGTTAATATTTCCTGAAATGGAAAGCTCAGTTAGTGGATAAAATTCTCAGGATTTTCTCATCTCAAACCTTATACACTAATTGTTTGAACAATAATCGTTTTTTGCAAAAAAATTTCAGCTATGTTATAGATAGTTTTTTTCAGATCGATTTCATTGCCTTGAGAAAATACTAAACAATAAGTGAAATAGTGTAAGAGATTCGAAAAAACTAGAATTTCCCCATCTTTCCTATGAGAAGGAGCAAGTGAGCAAGTGATATTAACTGTTTAAATAATTGCATACTGTAATTCACGCAATTTTCAGGAGAAAAAAATTGTTTAAAGAAAATAAATTTCTTGAAATTAATACAAAATATGTTAAACGAAAAATATTATTGTTATAATAATAATATATAATATAATTAATAATAATGATATAAAAATATGAATATAAAAATTATATAAATAATATTATTATGTTCATCAAATATATAATTTATCACGAAAAATAGTGACGTTTCACGATTTATTGCAAAAAATTGTTCAAACGAATAATAATTGTTTAAAAAATTAAAAAGTAGTTGACAAATAATTTTGAAATTGTTGCTTATTTAATAAAATTTTTTTTTTTTTAAATACCGTCTGTAGAGTAAATTTTATATAAACGGGCCTTTTTCATTTTTTGGGGGGATTTTCCGGGTTAAATCCAAGGGGTTGGGTTGGTCAAAATTAAAAGTTATTGCGTTGAAGATATCCCTTGAACATTCTTTGAGAGGTGAATTACCTTCAATTTACAAAAAGTTAATAACAAGTATTTCTTTTTCCCATTTTTTCGAAAACCAGGCATTTCCCATTTGAAATTTGAAATAAACAATGGGGATTTCTTTTTTCCGGAAAAATGGGGCGATATATTGTAAAGTACAATATTTTTATTCAAAATTCAACTGTTTTGTGGAAAATTCGTCTTTTGGGTTGAAAATTCATATATTTTGGTAGAAAATGAATAGTTTTTGGTTAAAAATTCGAATATTTTGTTGGAAATTAATTTTTTTTTTCGAAAATTCAACTACTTAGTTGAAAGTAGTATTACTTTCAACAAATGTTTTTTGTTGATGATTTATGATTTGAGTTGAGAACCCTCTTTTTTCGTTCATTATTTAACTATTTTTTTGAAATGTTTTTTCATTAATTTTTTTCAACTCAAAATTTAATTATTCCTTCTTTGTCGAAGACTTACCTTCTTCAGTTAAAGATGCAAATATTGGGTGGAAAATTCGTGTATGTTGTTGATAATAATTAGTCTTTTGTGGTAGAATATTTATTTTCTCAGTGACGGATTTATCTTTCTGGTAGAAAATGTAGTTATTTGGTTAAAAATATATCGATATGATTGAAAATTCCTCACAACATTTTTTTATTTGATTTAAAATGTATGTATTTTGTTTAAAATTTATCTTTTGTGACATAGAAAATTAATCTTCTTGGTTGAAATTTAATCTTCTTGGATGAAAATTTATATGCTTTGTTGAATATTCTACTATTTTCTTGAAAATCACTTTTTTTACTATAAGTTCAACTATTATATTTTAAATTGAAAATTTATTCGGTTTTTGTGAAAATTCAACTATTTTTGTTGAAAATTCATCTTTTTGGTAGAAGAGTGATCGCATTAGTTGAAACTTTATCTTTTGGTTAAAAATGCATTTCTTCGAATGAAAATTTAATGTTCTTTGAAAATTCTGTTTTTTTTTTGTTTGAAAATTCTTTTTTTTTGTTCGAAAATGCATTTTCCTAATTAAAAATTTAACAATTCTATTTTTTCTAATTTTATCTTTTTCAGTTTAAATGGCATGTATTATCTTAAAAATTGTTTTTTTCTTTATAAATAATGATGTTTTTTTTTCGGAAAATTACTTTTTTACTGAAGATGTAACTATTCTATTTTTGGATAAAAATTCATTTCATTGGTTGAAAATGTATCGGTTTTAGTTTTAAATTCATGTATTTTATTGATTTTTTAAAAATATTGTATAGAAAATTTCTCTTTTGGGTAAGGATTTAGCTATATAGGTAATAGTTCATATTTTTGTTTTGAAAACTCACCTGATTTCTAGGGAATTAATCTTTGTGACTTGAAAATTGAACATTTTGGAAGAGATTTTTTTTTATTGGCTGAAAAATCTTTCTTGGTAGAAAATTCATCTTTTTTATTTGAATTCCTCGTTATAGTTTAAAAATGAGTCTATTGTTCTTAAGAATTCAACTAACTTGTAGGAAATTGGTATTTTTTGGTTAAACTCAACTGATTTTTGATTGAAAATTAGAATATTTTTTTTGTGTGGAAATATTAACTATTACACTTTTCGTTGAGAATTCATTTTTTTTTATCGAAGATTCATGACATTCGTTGAAAATTTAATTGTTTTGCTAACAATTTCTTCTTACTTCTTTACAAATTAATTGTTTTAACTGATCATTTAATTCTTCCATTTTTGGTTCCAAACTTAGCTTTTTGAGTTGAAAACTCAACTACTTGGTTGAAAATGCATGCATTTTATGTATATCTTATGTCATTTTATAAAACTTGGTGTATTTGTCATTAAAATTATTGATCTCCTAGGTGTAAGAATGTTCTTATACTCAAAATAAAAATTTAGAAGAGTCAGGGAAAATGCAGTTTTTAATCAGAGAAAAGTTAGATAATTTCGAAGTTGAGATTTCGCAGCAACCCTGAAATTTTCGACCACTTTAGCGCCAGTCCACGTAGGCAGCATTGCCCCCTACCCACAACCCATGTTTATCCACTCATTACCTGTGGTACCAGTACTAGCCCAGCAGGTGGTCCTCCCTTTAAGACGACGTGTCCATTGTTCAAATCACTCAGTCTTTTCTCAGCAGGAGCGTCAGAAGCATGTTCGTACACATTTTACGAGAAGTCAATTTTGTCGCTGAAAGTGCTGAATAAAAAAGTGGATAGTTCAATCAATTAACAGTTTCTAATAAAAGTATAAAAAAATCGTCAAGTGCCGTGTGTCTCATCAAAAACTTGACCTTTTATTCCATCACAAAAATGGTACCTCAACGCACCTCAGCGTACAAGTATGAAGATTATTATTCATCTGATGAGATGAGTGACGCAGCAGACTATGGGCCACCTCCTAAGCGACAAAGAACATCTACATTTGCGAAAGCAGAATCAGAAAGAGCCGAAAAAGTCGTCAGAGGCCGAAAACCCTCAAAAACACCTTGCCTCAACAAAAACGCACAATTGGCCCGTAAAAATCGGGAGAGGAAGAAGCAGTATCTCGAGGGCCTCGAAGGGCAAGTCAAATGCCTCAAAGAGCTGAATAATGGTTACAGAAGCATCATTCATGAACAAAGTGTCAACGAGAGGAGACTACAGGCTGAAGTGAATTACCTGAAAAGTGTTTTACAAAAGAAAAGCAGCATCACTAAGTTTTTGGGATCGTTAAACGAAAATCTGAAGAGCAGGCCGAAGCAAGAAGAGACGTGCTCAAGTCGAAGCGAAAAGGTCATCCACGTAAATGAGGAGTTGTTCTCCAAGAAGGAAATTTTGGAAGACATCAAAATTGAGCCAGTCAGTGGCGTTCACGCCGGAGGTTATGAAGCTTTAGCTGAATTTAATAATTATGGTAAGACTTCATTGAAATCGCCCAAGCTTGATCATAGTTGCAATTCTGACCCTACTTCCCCCCTTTTATCAGCAGGGGAAGGTCCACTTCTTGGTTTGAAGTCGGAAAGTTTCGACCAACTTCCATTGACACCTCTTAGTTTGGAGGACAATTCTGAGAAGTATCAGACTCTGCAGCATGATTTAAATATAGAGCCGCCGAACTTGCTTCCAAGTGACAATTTTGACATTGTTGCATATTTTTCGGGACTTGATGAAGTCAGCGCACTCGATTTTGAGACCCAGGCTATTCCTTTCATGGAGGAAACTTGTTTTGACAATTCGGAAATGGACATCAAAACGGTTGCGGCATAGTACCTATATATTTCATCAAATTAATGGTGTGTATTGAATTATTTTTAATTAGAGTTTATTATTATTGTTCAATAATATTATTTTTATTTTGAAAATTTCGCGAAATCGTGACAGTATAGAGAATTTGCAAACTAGTAATTGCATCTTATAGAAGATGGAAAACTAAGTTTATTTTTACATGACATGAATAAGTATGTTTAAGTTTTTATTTGATTTTAGAAACCGGAAAAAAAGCTTGTGGGGATAGCAGTTTCTGTGATTTTAATGGTGTCAGTTATACGGGCAATTCTTGCTAATGATTGGTTTATAAGTATTTTTAAAAAAATCGTGTGAAACATTCAATTTTTTTTATACTTGCAAGGAGATGATCAGGGTTGGAATTTTTTTTAAATCTTAAATTTCCATAGAGAGCCCATTGAATGATCATTAATTTAAATATTTATATATATTAGGGTGGTTCAAAAAAATCGAATATATTTTTCTTTCGAAACCCCCAAATGAAAACTTCAGGAAAGGTGTAAAAAGTAGTCCTCTCAATATTAATATTTAGAGGTCGCTCATCGCTAATTTCTATTTCCCATTTAAATAGCATGTGATTTTTTTTTTTTTAATTTGGAGTTTTGTAACTCTTGAACGGTTTGATGAATTGCTAAGACCATAACATATTCTTGTAGGGAATTTGACGCTCTACAAAAAAGGTCTTTTACGATTTTTTCATAAATTTACTCCTTCAAAAGTAATTCAAGGTTAAATTTGGAAACATAATACATTTATCGTTTATTTTTTTTTCTTAATTTTTGGCAAAAATTTTGAAATTCACCACTAATTATCTTAATTGTTTTTTCGGGTATTTTATAGTTCGAGATGTTCTCTGAAAAACAATAATCTAACTCAAATCATCACATTATCAAGTTGAACATTGTTTGAAAATTTGTCTTATTCTGCTTTTAATAACAAATAACTTTTAAATCATTGAACTTGATAATGTGATGATTTGAGTTAGATTATTGTTTTTTTAGAGAAAATTTTAAACTATAAAATTTCTGAGAAAACTATTACGATGATTAAAGATAAATCTCACATATTTGCCAAAAATTAAGCAAACAGCGATGAATTTATTATGTGTTCAACTTTAACCTTGAATAAATTTAAAAGGAGTGAATTTATAAAAAAATCAATAGAGACCTTTTTTGTAGAGCGTCGAATTCCCTAGAAAAATATGTTATGGTCTTAGCAATTCATAGTGGCACAATAGGCTTTATAGCTTGAGCACCAGGAGAGTTCTACCTGGATTTCCCGCCCGCATTAAACCTAGCAATTCATTGGGCCGTTTAAGAGTTACAAAACTGAAAATTAAAAAAAAAAATTCACATGCTAGTTGAATGGGAAATAGAAATTCGCGTCGAGCGACCTCTAAATATTAATATTAAGAGCTCTACTTTTCACAGGCATTTTTGTACACCTTTCCGGAAGTTTTTATGTGGGGGTTTCGAAGAAAAAAAAAGTCGATTTTGTTGAACAATTTTGTGTAAATATAAAATTTTTTAACATTTTCTTTTTTTTTCTAGGGAAATTCTTAATTTTTTTGCTTCTGTTATTAACTAAATTGAATTATTATGTTAATTTACCGAGAAGAAAATACGTCTTTAGAAAAAAAAAGAAACGATAAACGACCGAAAAACTGAATTTTGCATTAAAAAATCAGTGTTTAAAAATGTTCTTTCTTCAAAATTTTAGATGATTGTTTAATAAATAAATATTTCAGCACATACAATTTTTTTTATAGAAAGTGAAGGAGCGAATATCGAACCCGCAACCCTGTGACTACAAGTAGAACGCTCTAGCCACTGTTGAATAATTTCTTGGAAAATTAATAGGCATCTAATGGACTTTCATTAGGAAATTTATAAGATTGAAAAAAATTCAACTTCGATCAGCTTCTTGTTAGTGCGTCAAGCTTTTTTGACATCGGAAGAACATTAAAAAATTTAATAAATTCACTACGCATGCATCACATAATGCGAATTTCCGTATGACGGACGTTGTGACAATACGGCGACTCATTCAAATGTACTATTCTAAACTGGCATATTTGCAAATAATTTAAAATAAATAATAGTACTCAAAATTAAAAGATAAGCGTATCTGTCAATGTATAGATCATAACTTTTCAAATCAATTTATTGTATCGCATTCGCATTCTCTGTTTTATAGAATATTTCCTGTATTTTGATAAAATTCAAATAAATATTACCTTATTTTTCTGTGAAAAAAGGGTTTCAGGGAAATTAATTCAGGGCTGCTAGAAAATTTGGAAACCCAGGATGGAAGAGTCATGGTATTTTGATAAAGTTTAGGAAATTCGGGCAAATCGTGATATTTTTTTCGAGAGTAATGACTTCGTTGATTTTTTTTTGTATTCGTTTCTTAAAAACGCCTTCAATTATTAACGCTTCAAATGACTGTTTTCAGTGTTATATTCTACCATTTTCAACGATTTAAATAACATTTAAAATTATTCAGTCTAAAATACTCTAAACCTTAAAATTCAAATTTGAAGTCTTATAATTTTAAAACGTGAAATTATCTTCCAATTTTCGATATTTAAATTTCAAAATATTCGATTATGAACGTTTTCACTTTCAAATTTATAAAGTATTGTGGCTTTCTGTTTTAAAATAAAGCTAATTCTACAATCTGAAAGTATTTACGCTTGCAATTCAAAATTGCATCATTTCAAACGACAGTAATTTGAACCTTGCCTAATTTATTTTAAAATTATCGAATTATTATTGCTCTCAATTCAAAATTATTGCACAAGGTTGTGAACTCTCGAAATAAAAAAAAAACAATTTGGAAGGTATCAATTTAAAATTGTTCTATTCTAGATACTGTAGCAACCCTGTTACTTCCCAACGGGAGACAGTAATTTATTTTACTTTAAACTTTTTCGCAATAACTCTTTTGTATTATTAATTTTTAGTTTATTTTATTAGTAAAAGATACTTAATTTTTACAGAAGAGCAACTTGGCTTAATCGTACTGCAATTGTAAATAAATATGTTCCTTTTACAAAATGTGTATTATAAACGAATATAATAATGTACTATAATGAAAAATATATTCTATTGTTTTATGTGTATTCATGGCTACTCATTTATTTACACTGTTATCTAAACCAGAATCATGTTTATTTAAGACACTCTGTATTTTGTTTGATTTAAACCATGCGGGTACGGGGTATGCTAGGATTCTAGAAACTGCAAAAAATTCTAAAAAAACTATACACCGAAATCTCGGTTGAACCGATCGAAACAGGGCGATGCCCAAAGGAGCGCGAGCTACCTGGGTTACCTTCCCCTTCCAGTGGGACCCTACCCCTCTCACCACTCTCGGTGCCGAGTGCGCGCCAGCGTCTACCGTCGACCCATGTCAGCGGGGGGTCCTTTGTACTCGTGAGGAATAAAATACAAAACATAATTTTTTTTAAATTTTGCAATTAGTAATTTGGAAATATTATATTCGAAATCTACGTTTCTTGGCGATTCCAACGATATGTTACTTAACTTCGTAAGTTGAAAATTAGGAATGTTTAATAGGCCATATCCCGTTCTTTCCGATTGTAACGCTCGGATCGTCTAGTTTCTAGACAGATAGGCTACGTTGATATAAAAAATTAATGATTAATTAATATAATTATTTGTTATACCATAAAAGTCCAATATACATAGTATGCACTCAATAAAAAATATAGAACAAGTTCTTCTACACAAAAAAATGACATAAGCCGGGTGTCGAACTTCTGACGTGACTTCCTATAATATTATTCTAACTTTGTCCCGTCGCCTTAACACCTTGGCCATCTAAAAGTTAATGTTTTATTCACTTTAGTCGGATATGAATTTCAATTCATTATACATCCTAATATTAATTTCATTAAAACATGAACAATTTTTAAACATCAGAAGTTCTTGATGTATGAATACATCATTGAAAAAGATAAAGTATGCATGATTTTAAAAGTCCAATATATATAGTATGCACTCAATTAAAAAAATAGAAAAAGTTTTTCTACACAAAAAAGATGACATTAAGCACTTCCAATTTTTGAAAATTGTTCATCTTTAAATAAAATTAATATTAGGATGTAATGAATTGAAATTCATATCCGACTAAAGTGAATAAAACATCAACTTTTAGATGGCCGAGGTGTTAAGGCGACGGGACAAAGTTAGAACAATATTATAGGAAGTCACGTCAGAAGTTCGACACCCGGCTTATGTCATTTTTTTTGTGTAGAAAAACTTTTTCTATTTTTTCAATTGAGTGCATACTATATATATTGGACTTTTAAAATCATGCATACTTTATTTTTTTCAATGATGAATTTTCAACTTACGAAGTCAAGTAACATATCGTTGGATTCGCCAAGAAACGTAGATTTCGAATATAATATTTCCAAATCACTAATTGCAAAATTTTAAAAAAATTATGTTTT
>CAKNXH010000870.1:20939-31723 GCA_932178445.1 Andricus quercusramuli
AAAAAAAAGTATTTAAAAAAGTAGGAAAACCCCTATTCAAACATCGTTGTGACCTTGAACCGTCACATCTGGCCGGATGCTGAACCAATCAGAATAATGGAATTAATGGCATTCAAGTTCTTATCATCAGGGACGAACTGGGACATCAATGCGAACCTAGCATTTTGTACCTACGCGGCAAGTCGGTCAAAGGTGCGATAAAAATGGATTCTTAGCGATCGATTTTTTCAATATTCACCTGTCGTGAGCCAGCACAATGAAATCTACGCCATATTGTAGAGGGCGATTAGTGTTTTCGGAAAATGTACTCCTGCCACACCCTACTCGGTCAAGAACCCCCGGCTCGATGGCCTAAAAGGGGTGATTAAAGTTAGCTAAGTGTATATGTCAACCAGCACGATAAAAAAAACGTAAATGAAAGCTCTAAGCCCTCGGTAGAGGAAAAACTTGTCCTGCCAGGGCTCAAGAGTACTGAAATAGGTGCCCTGTAAGAAGGAGAGCATTAAAAGGCATTGAATCGTTCTAATGCGCTCTTATTCCGTTTTTGAAATTACCGAGTAAATGCTATAAAATCCATAATAAGGGAATTAAGTGGATTGAAAGGAAGCAAATAATAAATGGCATAAAAAGGCATTGAAATGATGAGAGTTCATAGAATCTCATTAAATGGCATCGAAATGAATCGGTCCAACAAAGCATACTGAATGCGGGATTTGGGATTCGTGTAAATTATTGTGAATGCCAAACGCTGCAATTTGAAAAATACTAAAAATAAACAAAAATATGCATTTTTAAAATTATTATTGATAAAACACGTAAGAAAAAGATTCGATGAGGAACAGTTTTTTTTAATTTTCCCACAGGTGGGGCTATATTGGAATTGGAACTTTAAATATTTGATGCCGCAGAAGGCATTTAAAGTGTTCGGTCAATAAACAGCGTTGAATGGCATTTGTTTTATTTGACATCCCCATCGCAAAGGGCATTGCATGGCATTGAAATTCTTCGGGCATTTAATGGCATTTGAATGCATTGATTGTATTCCATGTATCCGGTCGGAAAAGCATTAAATGGCATTCGACTTATTTGGCAATTCAATAGCATTCAACGGCATTGGTTCCATTATATGCCTTCGATCGCTGAAGGCACTGCATAACATTGAACTGATACGGTCATTCAAGTGCATTTAATGGCATTAAATCAACGGTATCACAAAGAAGCCACTTTAATGCCATAATTTCTTTGTGTGATTCAAAATGATTCGAACGAAAACTGTCTAATGCCATGAAGCGCATTCGGAAAAAAACGGAATTCGTTTGGATTTATAGGCATTAAAGTGTACGATTTTTGCAATGCCATATAATCTACTTCAGTGCTCTCCTTTTTACAGGGTGGCACGGGCATTTTGTCGCTAAATTTATTTGCTTCGGCTGCAATACCCTTCACTTGCCATGACGAAATTTTTGAAACAAATAAGCGAAACATGCGGCTTTTTTAAACATTAAAATTAATTATGTCAATTAATTTTAATTACGCTTCAATTAATTATTTTAATAAATTAAAAATTATGACCTAAAATTTGTTTTCCAACAAGTTTTTAAAAAACTTTATTTCGTCAAAATTTTTGTTCAAACTTTTTTTTGTAAACAAAGAAATTTTTTCAAAACAAATTTTTTTTAACAATTTCGTTCGAAAATTTTTTTCTTTCAAAATTTTTACCTCTGGAAAATTGTTTTACATAATTTTTTCGAAAAAAAAATTCAATGATTTAATTTATTCTTATTATAAAATCGGGAATGTTTTAATTTTGTAAATAAAAAATTTTTACAATATCAATTAGTTCAATCCTTAATTATGATAATTATCAACATTTAAAAAAAAATTATTACAATAATAATAGTTTAATATGCTACTATTATCAAAAATGTGCTTATTACTTATATATCATGTATATAATGACCCTCACAAAGTGCGACACACATGCGCCGCACATCGTGCCTATCACAAAGTGCGTCGCATATGCCTCGCACGTACGTGCCCCTCACAAAGTGCGACCCATATGCCTCGCACCCAGCATGAACCGCGTGCCCCGCATGCCGTGCGAGTAACGCGCCCCGCACGTTTGCTATCTGGGTGTATATCCCCCTCCAAAAAATTATTCTGGCTACGGCCTTGCGCTAATATATTACATAAATTTCCCTTTTATACATTCTCATCAATGAGAAGGTATTGGTTTTATGTGAAGAATGACTATTGCGAATTCCATCAAATGTCGACGTTTTGAGGCCCACTGAGTCAGAAAAAATTGTTTTTGCGTCGGCGTCTGTCTGTCTGTTGTCGTTGTTGTCATCTGTGAACACGATAACTTTCCACAGAATTATCGGATTGTATGGGGACGGCGATTTGTCAAGCTCAACTTAAAGGGCAGCACCGTAAGTGGAGATATACCTTGCACGCAGGCACAAGGAATTATCTACAATTTCCTTAGTTTTTTATTATTCGGAAAGCGATTTGCTTCTTTATTTTTACACCCAATTGCCACATACACACCTGGCATTTCGAAAATAGTGCTTTCAGCTAACACCTCGACGCTGCGTTAGGAAGGACTAGTATAATTCGAATAGCAGACGTTACCACCGTTGGAACCGGCATCTCGTGTATCTCCACGCGCACCAGCGACCCTAGCGGACACAAGTGTCAGTCGCCGTCCTCATTGGGAACCGAAAAACTGCGATGTGCCATCTGGTTACGAAAAATATTACTAGTCAAAGTGGGTCGGTTTCAAATTCACGTGCTAATTGTATTGAAAATAGTTAAACGAAATAATTAAAATAGCTGTGATTAGGAAAATGTCATCGAAGAAAACGCATTTTAGTTCAGAAATGGATAATAGAGGAATGAAATTCAGTCTCAAGAAGACGAGAAGCGGATCGTTTTGTTCTGTGAATCTAAAAAAAGTGATGTATTATGGAAATTGATATTTAAAAAAAGGTCAGCTGCACAGAATTATAGTCTATGAAAAAGTCAATTATCTATTTTGACAAAATTAATTTCCGACAATCGTGTTTGTATTATTCCCTAAAACCTAACCTAAAAGTTACTGATTTTTTGTTAAAACAAAAACCATTTTCCACAAGGAGATAAAGTGATGATTCTTTACGGCTAGTCTTACAGTTTATATAGACGCTTTCCACGTCAAAAAAATCAATCTTGGCAACCATCTCATCGATTTTAATGAAACCCAGTGTTGTTGTGATACTTTATGGGTAATGTTTTTCGGCCAAAGGATTTTCAAAAATTTTGAAAATTCTGGGCGTGACGCCATTTTGAAATTTGAGGTCGACATTTTTTAAAATTGTAATATTTCCGACAATTTTTTTCGGATTTCAATGAAACTTATAGGCACTTTGTAAAACAAGACGCTGTTTCATATAAAATATGGAATAAAAAAAAATTTCAAAATTTTCACCAAAAAAAAACTCAAAAAAATTTTTTGATTCGATTTTTGACGAATTTCGCTATTTTTTATTTTTTCTTAGAATAATATTCCTTTTTCTTTTATCTTTTATTTCAAAAAAAAAACTTGATTGACACTCATCTGGTTCGCGAGTTATGAATATTTAAAGAGCGGCATTCCAGTCGAATGCTTGTGCCGCGCAGCAGCTAAGCGGGTAGTGCAGACATTGTTATTAAACAATGCAACGCTGCAGTCTCGGACTAGTGTACTCAATCCAGCGGTGTTGATAAACAAACTTTTGGTACAAGCAGACACTGATGTACAATTCTACTATGCTTTTTGGACACTATTGTTGTTGACAGAGTTGAGTACGATATTCCTTAGTCAGCATTAATAGAGTTACATGTAGTGTACACAAAAAGTTTCTCTAAGCTTTTAATAAGTGTCTGTAAAAAAATTGATTTCCTCACGTGATCGCGTTATTGGATATACCTTTAAATTTCTCACTGACAGTGTGTTTTCCATAAGTGACAAGCTTATTAGTTAGTAACAGCATTCTCGAATGAACTTTATAAGTGGCTTAATCGAACATACGTTATTATATTTTAAACTTTCAATCGAAGTCTGTAAAAATACTTAGCTGCAAAATACTATAAAAAGTAGGTAAAATGGCTCCGTTTTCTCGGTGATGTAATCCTTTTAGTAAAAAAAGACACTGCAAAAATTTGAATATGTCAGTACTTCGCAAAATTACAAAAGAACTTTGTAAAAGAATAGATATTAACGAAGCCAAAGAGGGGCAGCTCATATGCAATTCATGTCGTCTTCATCCCCCAAAAACCAATCACAATGTAAAAGCTGTTTTAGGAAACTCTGCACCACCCCCTTCTTCTTTACCGAACCGTATTGATGATCTTCCTCCAATAGATCAGAATGAAAATTACCTCAGCAATGAATCAGAAAATGAAGTAGAAGGCGTGGTTTCTGGAGAAGTGGAAGACTTGTATCTGAATTCCGAGGATGAAAAATTAATAATAAAGCTCAACAAAATACTTGAAATTTTGCAAATTCCCCCAATTGAAAATCGGAAGGATCGAAGATCAATAAAAGCCCAAAAACGAAAGGTACAAGCAATAAGGGAAGCTATAGACTTTGAGCTGCAGAAAATATTTGAAGTTGTAAACAAAAACGAGAATGAAATAAATGAACTCGTTGAGGAGTTGAAAGAAAAAATCTCTGAAACAACAAAAAAATCAGAAAAAGTTCAGTTCTTAACGATGTTGCCAAGAAGTTGGGAAATTCGGCGTATACAACACACGTTTAGTGTTCCTTATAATATGGCTCGTTTGGCAAAAGTCATTCACACCGAACATGGAATCGGTTCATCTCCTAATCCTAAACTTGGAAAAAGACTATCTGAAGAGGCAGAAACGCTTGTTCATAATTTTTATCGCCACAGCGATTTTAGTCGGCAAATGCCTGGAAAAAATGATAACGTGTCAGTATAGAAGAATGGAGTTCGAGTACATGAACAGAAACGACTACTCTTGGGAAATTTGAAGGAGTTATACGTAGCTTATAAAGAGAGATATCCTGACTGTAAGGTTGGGTTTTCCAAATTCGCGGGATTAAGACCGAAGGAATGCATTCTGGCGGGCGGTAATGGAACACATTCAGTTTGTGTGTGTAAAATTCATCGAAATATGAAACTGATGATAGCTGGAGCACGACTGAAAGAGCTTGCAGATGCACAACCTGGAAATGATTTTCTCGGATCGTATAAAGACATTTTAGGCACCATGGTATGCGAGAACCCAAAACCTGATTGTTTTTTAAATTATTGCAAAAATTGCCCTGGTATAATAATAGTAACAGAAAAGTTACATGAATTATTTGACAAAAATTGCATTGATAATGTCACGTACAAACGATGGACAAACACAGATCGCTCAATGTTAGAAACTATTGTAAACTCCGGCGACGAATACGTTCATGTAATTACAAAAGATTTACCTGATCTGTTGAAACATGATTTCCTAGCGAAGGTTCAAAGTAAATATATTGATGATACCAAACAATTCCTTCAAGCAGGAGTGTTTTTGGTTTTATGCGATTCTGGTGAAAATTTTACTAATGTAATTCAGGACGCCATCCAAAATCACTACTGGTGTCAGACACAAGTAACGATCCACCCCTTTGTTGATTACCATAAAGAAAATGGGGAAGTAGTGCACGACAGTTTCATGATTATTTCGGATTGCCTTCACCACGATGCAACTGCCGTTAATTTGTTTTCAAAGAAAGTAATCACAGAACTAAAAAGTCGATATCACGTAGAAAAGTTAATACATTTCACCGATGGAGCTGGTTTGCAATATAAGAATAAATTTAATTTTCTTAATCTTGCGCACTTCAAAGAAGACTTCAAAATCAAAGGAGAATGGCATTTTTATGCCACTTCTCATGGAAAAGGGCCTTGTGACGGATTATCTGGAACACTAAAGCGCGAAGCTACAGCAGCGAGTCTGCGAAGACCACTAGATAATCAGATTACGACGGCATCCTTGTTGTACGATTGGGCCATCAGCGCTATGCCAAAAGTGAAATTCATTTTTTGTGCCACAAGCGAATATGAAAATCATGCGAAATTCCTTAGCGATCGTTTTCTGAAAGCTCAGACAATTGATGGTACGAGAGGATTTCATTCCTTCATACCGATCAATAGCCATCAAATCCGTTGCAAAATATATTCTGCTGCTCCTGACACAACATCAAAAATATTTCAGATACAAAAATCTGCTCCTAAGCGAAAATATTCTAAGCAAGAGAGAAAAATAACTAAGTAAATAGGAATGCTTAAGACTGCAGCGTTTCAACGGTACATTTTGTAATGACAATGTCTGCACTACCCGCCTAGCTGCTGCGTAGCTCAAGCATTCGACTGGAATGTCGTTCTTTAAATATTCATAACTCGCGAACCAGATGAGTGTCCGTCAAGTTTTTTTTTGAAATGAAAGATAAAAGAACAAGGAATATTATTCTCAAAAAAAATCAAAATTCAAAAATAGCGAAATTTGTCAAAAATGAAATCAAAAAATTTTTTTTAGTTTTTTTTGTGAAAATTTTGAAATTTTTTTTTGTTCCATATTTTATATGAAACAGCGTCTTGTTTTACAAAGTGCCTATAAGTTTCATTAAAATCCGAAAAAAATTGTCAGAAATATTACAGTTTAAAAAAAAAACCACCCCAAATTTCAAAATGGCGTCACGCCCAGAATTTTCAAAATTTTTGAAAATCCTTCTGCCAAAAAGCATTACCCATAAAGTACCACAACAGCACTGCGTTTCATTAAAATCGATGAGATGGCTGCCAAGATTGATTTTTTTGACGTGGAAAGCGTCTATAATTTTTTTATTTCATTTTTTTATGCTTACATATGACATATTTGATAAAATTACATGCGTAATTGAAATAAGACTGTAACGACCCCTGGCGGACCGAGCGAACGGAACGGATACGCTACAGCGTATCCTTATAGTATCCACATCGTATCCTCTCCGCATCATGCAAGAAGAACTCATTAAAAAAGAAAGATGAACATTTAACTTGTTGAAATTCGGATTCTACGTGAAATTTTGCGTTAAAAGGTCACGGAGTAATCGCAATTGTTTTTCTTGCAACATTAAAAACTTTTAAAAAATATAATACTTATCGATCATTACCTCTTAGTCTCCAAAATAAATTTAGGGCGGGGATGTAAAAGAAAGAGAACACAAAAAACAAAACAAGCGCGAATAAAGATTGAAAATTTACAGAAACCGGAAGTGCGAATAGACTTTCAAAATAGGTTGAACGAACGTATAGATGAGACAATTTGGAAGGGGTTATTAGATGCAATAAAGATATAGAGGGCACGTGGAATTTGCTACGCGATATCATCGTTAAAACTGCGATCAAAGTATGTGGTACGGCGGTTGTAGGAAGAAAATCTGGTGATCCATGGTGGAATGATGAAATTAAGGCAGCCCAAAAAGAAAAGAAAGAAGCGTACGAAAGAACGTTGCACATTAAAGGTCTTAGCTATGAGGAGAGAAATAGACTTGAAAATGATCACATACACAAAAAGAGGAAAGTTAAACGACTAGTCAAAGAGAGTAAAGAGAAAATCAGAACAGAAGAAGAGAACAAAATGCAAAACTACTTTGAAGGAATTATGAAACTATTATATAAACAGTTTAAGGAAAGTAAAAGTACAGAGTTTGTCAGCATGAGAAACAGCAACGGTGAAATGCAATATGATATAGACGGGATAGTAGACACTTTGAGAGACTCTTTTAAAGAACTATTAGGAGGTGAAGATATAGGACAACAAAAGTGCGACATAGAACATAATGCATTAGAAAACCCAATTGAAAAAGTCTGTGTCACTGAGGTCAGAGACATAATTAAGAACTTGAAAAATGGTAAGGCTGCTGGTGTAGACAGTATTAGCGCTAAAATGCTTAAATACGGTGGCGAATACATACCACACAGGATGTGCAAATTGATAAACTTATGTATCGAGACGGGAGAAGTCCCAGGCGACTGGAGAAAAGCGATTATCGTACCAATATACAAAAGAAAGGGAGATAAAAGCAACTGCAGTAATTACAGAGATATCAGCCTACTAAGTACCGCAAGTAAAATATACTCAAAAATACTTATTCGTAGGCTAATGGAAATTATTGATCTAGAAAAAGCATTTGACAAGGTAAATAGAAGTAAGCTCTGGGAAGTCCTTGAAGAGTACGGAGTAAATCGAGGGCTCCAACAAGCAATAAAAACAATATATAAAGGTGGTAAAGCGAGTGTAAGGTTAAATGGGAAACTGAGTGACTGGTTCGATATTATGCAAGGCGTGAAATAAGAATGCGTTATGTCCTCGTGGCTATTTATCATATTCATGGTTAAGTGTCTCAGAACTGCCCTCTTCGACGAAGAAGGTGTAGCTCTCGAAACAGTCAAGGTACGTGGGTTAGCTTTCGCAGATAAAAAGATTGTTATGGCAGAATCAGTCGAGGACTTGCAAAGAATGCTGAAGAAACTTAATACAAGCATGAAGGACATGCAATATGCAATATGCAACATTGTCCTAAATGATGAGAGATTAAAGCAAGTTGACAAATACGTATATCTAAGTAGTCTATTCACTAACGAGAAAAAAATAGATAGGGAGTTAGATAGGCGCATAAATAAGGGTAAGCAGGTTATCGGTAGAGCAAGGTCCATCCTCACAAATAAAAACATATTAAAAAAACTAAAATGGCCATACATAATTGTATATTCGTACCGACTGTTCTATATGGTAGCGAGACATGGACCCGTCAAGAAAAGGACAGGAGTAAAATTAACGCGATCGGCATGAAACCTCTGCGCATAATATGCGGGAAAACACTGATGGACAAAGTCCGAAACGAGACAATCCTCCAAGAATGCGGTACAGGAGAGACACCAGTTGATATATGGGAAAGAAATGAATTAAGATGGTTCGGACATTTTGAAAGAATGAAAGATGAACGACTGATAAAGGTAAAGTAAATGGCAGAATGCCCAGAGGTAGACCGCCGAAAGAATGGTTAGAATCTGTAAATGAGACATTAATCCGAAGAGACATAGGAAGCCATAGAAACACAAGAGCTTGCATGAAAAAAAAAACATGAACGTGAAGAAAGCTAGAGTAGTATGCCAGGACAGAAAAGTGTGGCGACAAATAGTTTGTAAACAGAGTGACAATAGACTGAATGACGCCTGAAACAAAGACCTTAGATACTGATGGGCCCAAGTGGGGAACCATAAATAACAATTTTTGTGAGGCTCTTCACTTGGGGTGATCGCTAAAGAGATTGATCAGCAACCTGGGTCGGAGCAGTGTTGCGGAATAAACGTGTCGGTTGAACAAATAAGACGAGAATTCCAGATCAATCTAAAATATCTATAATTAACACCTATATACCTTATACCTATATACCTACTTACTTTACACCTATATACCTATTAAACTTATACCTATCTACTCTGTACCTATATACCCATATACAAACTACAATTGTCCAACCGAGCAAGTCACGCCTAACCCGAAAGGGAAATGGCTTAATTGTATAATAATAAAAATAAATAATACGGAGAGGATACGATGTGGATACTATAAGGATACGCTGTAGCGTATTCGTTCCCTTCGTTCGGTCCACCAGGGACGTGTTTGCACTTTTTCCCCAATCCAGCTTTGCAACTGCACACTACATCTTTGAGGACACCTGAGAAGCTTATTTGCCCTCATATTTTATGAGGTTTATCCCTCAAACTTGAAGTTTGCATAACTTACAATATGCAATTATATTTTACTAAAAGTTTCGTCTTTTTCCCAGCTTAAAATTCCTGTACAGGAACCTCGAAGGATCCTGCCTAGATATATTTTTTTCATTGCGAATAACAGTCATTTTATTGGAACAATGATTAGGTTACGATCTTTAAAACTCTCAGCTGAAAATTCCGGTACAGGGAGCTTGAAGGACACCAACCAGTACAGGTAATCTTGACGGTTTCTGTGCAGGAATTTGGCGAAGAAAACTGTACATGATACTGCAAAGGAACCTGCACCGACAAAGGAACCTTTGAATGATCCTGTACGGGCACCTGTACAGAAACGTGTATAGGATCCTTTACAGAAAACCGTCGAAGGAAACTTTGGAAGGATCCTGTACAGAAACACGTATAGGGTCATTTACAGGAAGCCATTGCAAAAACTGGTGTCGTTTACAGCTATAAACTTGCCTTAATTCCTTGTATTCCCTTGAAGAACCAACTCACTATCGAGAGAACCAAGCCACCAGCAAACCCTCGCGGATTAGTTCCTATGCAGGTTCATGTATAGGATCCTGCCCTGCTAAAAATTTCGGATTATGAAATTGGTCCGAATTTATCCGAAATCAAACCGATTCACGATTTTTTTCCGAAGTATGTCCGATGTAATCCGAAAACTGTGGGAAAACAGTCATAAATTTGTCTGGTTATGTCCGGAGTCTGTCCGGACCATAAATTTCGACTCTGGGAAGAGTCCGATTTGATCAAAAATCAGTCAGGAATTCAAAATCTTAAATTATTTTCGTTATACTAAAAATGGAAAATAGTCCGGTCTAATCCGAAATTTATCCGAACGTAAACTTTCACTCCCGAAAGAGTCCGACTTGATCCGAAATTAGTCCTGAACTCAGTACCTGAAATTACTTTTGTTAAAGTAAAACCGGAAAATCGTCTGTTTAAATCCTAAATATTTCCGGTCTAAAACAT
>CAKNXH010000870.1:39297-109715 GCA_932178445.1 Andricus quercusramuli
CCCACGGCCGGATAGAATCCGGAGGACAAAAACCGGACCACGTAACGGACAATTTCGGACAAATTTCCGAATCCGGAATTTGTCCAGAATTTTTAACAGGGTGAACATGTTCCTGTACATGAACCTACACTATAGTGACCAGATTTCCAACGGCTGAACCCGGGACATGTCACATGGTGAGATACATGACGTCACTGGGGGTTGTAGAGGAGCGTCGTATGGCGGTAAATTCAAATTTTATTGAAATAATTTTGGTTTCCACACGTATATTTAAAAAAACATACATTTATATTTATACATACAAATAAACACATACCCTAGTAGCAACGTCTGCCTTGTATGACAAAGGCCAGAGTCTGGCTCAGCATCTGCTCCCCCTAGTCGACCAGACTGACGGAAGAAAAGATCAGACCAGACGAAAAACAGAATCTGGTAGATAAAGGAAACTGATTCTGGTATTTAGTTTGAATAATAGTAATTAATATAAATAATGAAATTGAAAATCTAGCAATCGGAAATTTGAACGATGCACAAGTATGAACAAACATGCAAGCATGCAAGCTTATACGACAACAGGTTATGTTTTTTATATTTCAGTGTGTCTCCTGGAATGTTGTGACGTCTCCGAGGTATATTCTCCCAGAAAGGGCTGAAATATAGTGTAAAACTATTACAGAAACCTATTTAGTATCATTTAACATTACTTTAATTCTGTCTGGTGTATATCATGAGCAGTCTGGGTCAGAATCTGCTATACCAGACTCTGGTGCCAGAACAGCACGCCAAAGCGGAACCAGCCGGGCGCCAGGCTGCAAACAGATTCTTCCTTTTCTGGCGTCCAGCTTGCGCCAGTCTGCAGTTATCTTGCTACTAGGGTACGCATATACATTATTCTTGAATTTATTTTGCGCTATAAATATGCAATATGGTTTTTTATGGTTTTACTGCATATAATAGACGGATCGCATTTCGAAAAATCAGGGGCTGCCTGCGAGTTACAGGTGCCCTCTGATTGGTTGAAATTCTGCGCCGCAAAACAGCATTTTTCAATCTCATTTTCGTCACGCGAAACCGTCAAAGATTAAACGTACGCCTCTGCGCATTTTATATACATTGCTGTCTAAAGCTTTGCTTAATATTTGAAACTTCAGTCTACTGCGGGACTAAAGCAGCCTAATCCAGGACGTTTTCCGGGACGTACTCCAATCCGGGACACGTACCTCAAATCCGGGACGGTCCCGCATAATCCGGGATGGATGGTCACTATAACCTACACGTCAATTGACTCTGTGAAGGAACCTTTACAGGACCATTCAAAGGTTAACTTGTATACAGGATCCTTTGCAGGAGCATATACAATTTTTTTCGCCAAATTCCTGCACAGGAACCGTCAACATTACATGTATAGGTTCGTGTGCAGTTTCGTGGACAGGAACATGTGTAAGATCCTCCGAGGTTCCTGTACAGGAATTTTTAGCTGGGTTATCACATGTCCAGCATGCAAAAATCTTTTTCCTTCAACAAAATTTCTGCAGGAAGGTTTAGATGCCGGGAACCGACAAATTTTAGTTTAGTTCAGTTAGTTTACTATTTAGTTTCATTTTTCCTTTGAAATTCACCAAAAACCGGTCTTCCATACGTCAGACGTCCACAAACGACCTATTTACGGCGGACATCTTGTTCATGTGACATCACGATTTCGGATCCCAATTATTGCGCTTTGGCACACTTTTGATAAGGATGTGAAAAGAAAGGACGAGTTCGTTAGCCATCCATTCTGGATAAAAATATAACTTTTGCCTTTATTTCGACTGTTCTATGTTTACTGTTTGGTCTGCACATTTATCAATGAAATTATGTTGCCGCGTCACGTCTGGGTACGGTATAGCGCTCGGTACCTTCAATAATAATTTACGCCAGTTGCAACCGGAATTGTGTAAAAACACACTCTATCTTTATCAGCGTGTATTACACACCCGATAATGCAACAAAATGATACCATATTTTATATATTAAAAATAAATTAAAATAAATGAATTTTCTAAACGTGTGTACTTCGGCAATGGGATAGCCGCCTTGTTTGGCTCTCGGCGTGCTGACATCTTGGATCTCCCCCACTCAACGAGAAATACTTAATACGCGCAGAAAACCACGTATCATATGTTACCAACCCTAAGCATACCGAAGTATGGTATCTTCTTTGCTTTGCCCAGTTTGACCGAAGATCATCATTTGATCCAGTGTTGCCAGATTGGGGGTTTTCTCCCTATTTTTAGGGAGATTTCAGTAGCACGGGGAGAAATATAGGGAGAAAAAATAGATAGGGATTTTTGTAGGGAGATTCTGCTGTTCAAGGGGTTTTTTTAGGGATTTTGTATGCGAAGTAAAGCTGCAGTCCCATGACGGACGAAAGCGGAAAACGTTTTAACTAAGCAGCGGAACCAATGACAGAGCTCCTAAGGGGCACTAGGTGAATGTCATTGGCTCCGCTGCTTAGTGACAAAACGTTTTCTGCTTTCATCCGTCATGGGACTGTAGTGTCTTTCGTGATTGGTTCGTTGGTGAATACCACGAAGTAGTATAAGGAGACCCTACTCCATCTGCCATTCCGGAAAATTCTGCTAGCAGTTTTCCGAACTCCTTTCGCCAGATTGTACCCTAAGAGATACTAGCGCCTCTTGCGGCAAAGCGTTGTAACATAGGTTTTTCAAATCTTTCAAATGATAACAAAAATAAAAATCTGACATTTTGCGGTCGCGTTTACGTGAAATGCTGTGTTTTTTACAGTTAATTTGTATATAATGCTGTGTTTGGAATTATAAAGGTTCTATGAAGATGTTTCCCGTCCGTCAAAGGTGATATAACCTATAAAGTTGTAAGAAAACTAACGTAATTTCTAAAGTATTAAACAATCATACTATTTCAACTTAATATTTACATTGATATCTATTAATTGTACTGATATTCAATAAATTAACTAAAACCAAATTATTATTTTCTAATGCATAAATTATAATATGAAAATGCTTGTCACTTGGATATAACTCCCTATGATTAGCATTTATATATTAAAAATAAAACTTACCGTCTCAAAACATTTAAGTTCTATTTATTCTCTTCAAAATTTTTAATCTTTAAACTTATTATATCATGGAAACAGCACTTTGAATGTTTAAATAATTCATCAAATTATGTTCCACTGGTTCACATTGTTGACATTGTGTCACACAGGTTAGCAGACGACAAGGGCAGACATCATGTAAAAATTCAATAGTTTCAAGTTTTCCCGTACAAGGCGCTAGAATCTGGCGAAAGGAGTTTGGAAAACAGCTAGCAGTTCTTATATTAAAGTTGGGTCTCCTTATACTACTTCGTGGTGAATACTTGAACAATCTGAATACACCCTGGTGGACTTCGCGTAAACACATTTTTAGGTTAACCGTTGATTCCGTTAACATGTCCAAAGATTACAAAAAGAAAAAGACTTGTATCAAAGATATTTTATTGAATAATTGAATTTAAAAAATGCCACCAAATCAACCAAAACGTATTCTCCAACATTACGTGAAAGCATGGGAATTAGAAGACGCTTTTAAAGCTTATTTTTTTATTATTTTCAATGTATTACTTGAATAACCTCAAATTAAAGTTGTAAAGAAATTTTTTATAACAAAACCAAAAGTCATTGTGCTCGAGACCAAAAATTCTATGTGCCCTCATTACATCCGGAGCTTCGATTGCTAGTTTATATTATGCCTATAAAATTATTATTGTTCCTTTATATATTATTTAGTGTATATAACCTAGACTAGTTCCTATATTATACTAAATTTCGGTTTTGAAAAAAATAAGATCATAGTTTTAAATTAAAATTTTGGAAAAGTTAGTATTTTGAATTTCATTTTTAGGATGGTTAAAGCCGTGCGCAGGTGATAGTTTGAAAGCATTTTGCCAAATTGTAAATGCGAATTGATAGCACACCATAAGTCTCTTAAAACGCACGCAGCGAGAGTGAGAAGACAACGTTTTCAAACAGAGGTGTTTACGCGTAGAGATGGGGAGTGACCGTCAGATGACCGATTTCCGGTAATCTGACTGTCACCTGACCGGACAAGTGGAAAAAGTGGGAATCATGTTATTACGCGAAAAATTGAATTAATATCATAGATATAAACGACAAAAAACGTTTCTATTAGTAAAACGAAATTTGTTTTCTAAAAAAAAGTGAAGAAAAAGGAATAAATACGTAAAAAGTAATCGTATCTTGTTACTGTTAATGAACATAACCTATTAAACATGAACAGTTTTCAAATCTTGAAAACTAAAAAGTACACTTTTTTAAAAAAAGAAGCCAAAACGATGATTTTCTGTGAGTTTTATCATCCACTAAATGGTATAAAATTTAGTTTGGAATAATCTTATCTTAACAAAATTCAAAACTATTTGGGGTTAATTTAAATCGTTCAAAATTGTACAACGTATGCTTTAAAATTAATAGTTCAACCTCTTGTAGTTTTAAATTTAAATTGTTCATAATTGTACAATTTTAAATTAAAATCCTGTATACTTAAATAATTGCAAGGTAGGAAAAGGTTAACATTAGAATAATTTCATGATAACAAAATTCAAAATTATTTTTATTTCATTTAAAAAATTCAAAAATACTTGCTCGACTGTAATTTCATAACACTTCAAATTGCAGTTTAGGATTGTCTTTTCTTTACAATTTAGATAACTTGTTCAAAATCAAACAATATCTGAATGAAAATCTTAAGAATCAAAGCATTGTTAAATTAAAAACGTGTAAAGAATGATTTCAATGAAACTTCAGAAATGAGAGAATTTCTAATTGAAAAGCATCGTTTGAAATTCAGGAATTAATCATTAGCTTAAATTTGAATAGCTGAAGCTTTTACATTTTTAGTTTTTAATTTGTAGTAGTAAAAATGTTTTTGGAGAGCCTCGAAATAACGCATTTTTATGTTTTTGGAAAATCCAAATTAAAACCAAACAAAATCATTAGACTGAAGTGTTAGAAATTTAAAGAAAACTTCAAAGTTCGGGACTGCAAAAAGCTATTTTCAACATCAAGTTAAATTCAGTTGACAAAACAGCTAATAGTTGATATTATTCCCATAAAAAGAACAATATTCAACCAAAAAGGACGACTTATCCATAAAACTTTTAAATTTTTAACAAAATAATTACATTTTCAACAAAAAATATGAATTTTCAACCAATAAGATTAATTGCATACTGAAAAGACAAACTTGTATTAGAAAATTAATTTTGAATCGAAGAGCTGAATTTTCAATTAAAGTGGTGAATCTCCAAACAAAAAAATTAATTTTTAACAAAGTAGTTCGAGTTTCAACCACGTATTTAAATTTTCAACCAAAAAAAGATGAATTCTCAATAGGAAATTTAATAGTTGATTTTCAATTAAAAACGATCAATTTTCAGACAAAGATGTATAGTTAAATTTTCAGTTAACAAAGTTAATTTTCCATCTAAAGAGGTGAATTTTCAATAAAATTGTTGAATTTTCAAGCAGCAAAGGTTTTTCAGGAAAGAAAGAAAAAAAATGGTTGAAGTTTCTACAAAACAGTTGATTTTTCAACGACAGAATTAAGTGTAATAATGATAAATATTATTATACACTGAGAGGCCAGGTATCTCTATTTTGTTAAGAATAAGCTATACGAATTTGTGCAGCTTCTTGAGAACTTTGAAACTAAAAAAAAACTTGAAGAATAAAAGCCTTATACTACAATCAAAACCATAATATGGTTTTGACAGCACCACCAAACAGATAGGTTTATTGAATTATCCTTTCCATCCTTTTATTTCAACCTGTAATTTTTGGCGTTTCCAGTTTTCTTTCCTATCACTAAATTGATCCCTATAATAGATATAAATGTAATCCACAATATAATACAACAACATAAAAATGCCACAACGTAAAATTCAAATTAGCGTTCAGTCATTTGATTAGATTTATTCCTGAAAGAAACAAATCATATTTGCCATAAACTTTTGTGACTTAATTGCGAATGATTTTTGTAGGTTATGTTTGACTACAATCACGCAAATCGAAGAAATTGTCCGTCTGAAGAGATTAACAGCCTGTGATTTCATAAAAAATTGTTCCGTATTAGTTTTCATCTTACACCATTCATTAAAGAACATTCCAATAACTATTTATAAGATGATTTCCACTTTTTCCAAAATGTCCGGTCAGACAGTCAGATGACGGGAAATCGGTCAGATGACTGAAGCGGTCGGCGTCATTTGACGTCACTCCCCATCTCTATTTACGCGGGTTGAACGGCATGTAAAATGCGAGTAAAATTACATAGGGAGAAATATAGGGATTTTTCAGTTCGACTTAGGGAGATTTGGGGTGAAATAGTGACAGTCGTGGGGGGAAATCTTGAGACTCATCTGGCAACACTGATTTGATCATGCAGTTTGAGTAGTTTGACCGAAGCGGCCACCAGCGAAGAATCGAATTCAGAGTCTTTGCCATGATATTGCCATGAGACTGTTCTCCGAATGTTAATCAGATAGGAACTCAAAAATATAGTTTTTATCTTCTCTGGCTTTGGAAGAAACAAATATTTCGAGAGAAGAACGCTACGTATTCTCGGGTATGTAATCAACTTTTGAATAATGTTTTAGAAGAGATTGCTGAGTACCTATCCGTGACGTGCGGTGCACCTTGGTTACATTCCTAACCTCAAAATTTAACCAAGTTTTTTACGGATTTTACTGTTTACCATTGTTATTGTATGTCTACCCGGTAAGAAGGCTTGCATTAAAAAGTATTGGAAAATTTCATGTACCCAGTGGTAACGTAAAAGATATTGAATACTTCTGGATCCCCTTTCTGTCCCCCCTTTTTGAATCTCCACAACAGTAGAAGTTATCTCTTAAATTGAAACCCTTTCTGTACCCAGCGCCGATAATATTTTCCTGAATAATTTTGGATACCGCGAAGGCAACCAAGAAATAGAAAAATTTTAATCTTTTTTCGAATTTTCTGTTTTTCGAATAATAATGAGGTCAAAAGCTTATTAAAACATAGCATCGGTCAATTTACGATGTCAGGATTAATTTCCACACAGATGGCTATGGTGAAAAATAATTTTTTTTATTTTTTATCTTGATTTTATATTTTTGTAATTGATAATATTTGAACAAAGCAAATATTTTACGATAAAGAGATGTATTCATGTGAATATCTCTACTAGATTTTGCAAATTTCTTGCTTTTCGAGCGCGTTCTAATGCTTCAAACGAAAATGGTGTTTTTAGTTTATTTGAGGTTACGTTTGGCAGCACCGATCGGCTTTGAAAGGGATTGGAATCTTATTATTTTCGCCGCCTAATGAGGATTAAGAAACGAAGGACAGAAAAGGCATTCTTAGGGATTCAAAATTTCTAATACTTTTTAATACAAGGCTTCTTACCGGGTAATCAATTTTGTCAATATATAACGACTTTTTTCCGTGATTGATGATTTCAAAACATGTTTGATTTATAAAAGTTTATAAAGGCATTTATGAAAAAAGTGAGGTTAGTTTTTCTGGATGCAATATTGCATGTACGACTACGTTTAGGTTCGTCACAAGCAATTATTCTACATTAATAAATTTAATAAATAAAAATAAATGCTTGAAAGGGTTAACGTCATTTATCCCATTTACTTTTTTTTTGCGTGTACTCCTCGAGTTTCAGCAACTTTGAAATCGGAACACTTCGCAAAAAAATCACTCATAAGTGTAATCACTTTTGGCAAATTATCTGAACTGGCTTAAGCGTATTCAGGCATACTGATACTCCATAAAATAAACACTTTTATCCAAATACCGTTGATGATTGATTATTTGGATTGTTTTTATCGAACTGACTATGTAATTTCTTCAGCTTATTTCACATTTGAATTCTTTGAGAGTCAAAGTTTATAGAAAAACTTAACTATAAGGCAAACACAATTTTTGTGGATGACCCTATTCAAAATGATAAATTTCAGATATTTTTTCCCGTACACTATTTCGTTTAAAATAAAGTTAACAGCACTTCAGTCAAATGGCAATGACCGAGAGTGATATTATTAAAACGCTTTCGCAAATACTTTTCTGCATATATATAAATTTTGACAAACCAAAATAAAATTTGGGCGAATAAAATTTCAATGGGGATTAAGGTTAAAGATCTGAAAACATTTTTGATCGAAATTAAAAATATGGCGAATTTAAAAATTTTTTATTCTGGTGTTTGGCGAAATTATCATTATAACTTGTGGCTCAAAAAATTTGCTGAGAATGTGTAGACTTTCTTAGTATACAAATACACTAGAAAAATAACCTTGTGCAATTTTGTCACTGGAAAGTTTTTTTTGTACTCGACAAAGTTATACTCCTATTTATAAAGGTGCTAAGAATTTTTTCCGAAAATAACCGTGAATTAAATAGGAATTATCTCTTGCAAAATGATTGATTAAAATCCGCGAACAATTGGGAGAACTTCTTTGTCCTCCAAAAATGTAAAAGAAAAATTGAAACTTAGAAAAGAAATTTCAACTCTGCAAAGAAGAAATTTTTTTACATTTTTTCGAGCGCGGATAAGCAAGCTGAATATCTATCCATTCAAAATTAATTGAATTTTTTTATGATCCCAATGCGCTACATTTTCGCGTGGTGAGTTCGAATTCCATAATTTATTATTTTCGACCCAACCTACAATACAATTCTTAATCTTAAACTTCAATCAACGAATATTAGTTGGCTGTTTTCATCCTGATGTCCTCATGTCCCAATATTGATATCGTAAAACAGACAATAAGTTAGGTGGAAACTATTTTTTTCTAAAGTAACTAAGTCACGATAAAAATGACTGTAATCGTATTTCTATCAAAGATGACGAAAATATAAAGGAGTATGAATTATTTATTTTTCAGGCATAGAAAGCCAATTAAATGGCTGAGGGAGGAATTATCGAATGCTACACTTGGGTCGTAAAAAATGTAAAACAGGTCTACGAAGATAAGTTATCAATAAGATCACCTGTATTTTCAACAACAAAACATGTTAAATCAACATGGCGTTTGTTAATGTCAACTAAAACAAAAGAAAATATACCTGGCTGTTGCGAGAAAACAACGGAAAAGCAATATATAACTTTGTACCTTCAGAATTGTGAAAAGTTACTTAGCTTAGTGAAAGTAACTTTTTCTATCATAAATCCCCTTGAAGGGAAAGTACTAAGTAGAAGTACAACTATTTTTAATACGGAAAAGAATGATCATGGTGGTATTCAGGACTTTATAAGTCTTATGAAGTTAGAAACGTTGATTCTTAAAGATCTCGTAATAAAATGTGAGATTGAGGAAATCAAAACTGACTTTGAAAAATTCAAATCGCTTCTGAACAATAAGACGTACAGCGATATTGAATTGCACGTCGGTAATGAGGAATATCCAGCACATAAGTTGGTCCTGGCTGTAAGCAGCAGAGTTTTTCGAAAGAAATTCCACCGACAGGATTCGATATCGGAAATAAAAGTCGACGATATGAATTCCAATGTGACATATGAATTACTGAGATTTATGTACACAGGAGCTGTGGAATATATGGATGAAATAACGTGCCAACTCTTCAATGTAGCTCATAATTACGAGATTAACCATCTTTCTAGGATGTGTCTGGATTTGTTGGACGCGAATTTAAATGTTAAAAATGTGATCCCTAATCTTCTGGCCGGTCTAAAAAATGCATCGTATTGCAGTGAAAGTATTTTGCAAGATGTATTTTCTGAATTCATCGTCAAAAACATTGAAACCATCGTAAAATTAGGTATTTGTACAGAACTAGTCAGGAAAGCACCAGAATTTCTTTCGGATATTTTAGTAAGGGTTTCTATTTCCCGTAAAGAAAATGGTTACAAAAAAGATGAAAGTTGGCAAATAAGTAAAAATCTTCATTTAAACGATAAGATACAATCCCAAAAACAGTATGAAAGTTTTTTGAACGACCAAAATTTCAGTGATGTCGAAATTCACGTTGGGAATGAAAAATACTTGGCAAATAAGATAGTTCTTGCAGTAAGAAGTCCTGTTTTTAAGAGCATGTTTTCTCAGAATATGATGAAAGTAGTTTCCGGGATGGTTAAAGTAGAAGACGTGGAACCGGAAGTGTTTTATCAAATGCTGAGATATGTTTACGTGAATGAAGTGGATGATAATGCAAAAACGGACGATCTTATCCAACAGCTGTTGATTGTAGCCGAGAGGTATGAAATTAGTGATCTAAGAAGGGAGTGTGAGATTATTCTTACGAAGAATGTAACGGCAGATAATGTTTTTAATACCCTGAAATTTGCTGATAAATTCAATGCCGAAGGATTAAAGAACGAATGCCTGGAATTTATTTTAGATCGTTTCTGTTTGGGACAATTGAAACAGAATTCTAGTATTTGGAATGAATATGCTCTTAATAAAGCTTTAGCAGCATCTCATCCGCATTTGCTTCTGGATCTGCTAACAATGGTTACTGTGAATTACAAGCCTTTGCTTAATGTATAAATGAGTCTGGATCGCCAAGGAATAAAACCCTATCGTCAAAAATCCATTTGTGACGCCTTAAAATAACAAAGAATAAACTTGCGACAGGTTGACGTTGCTGGCAACATTGTTCTTCACTTGAAGGTATTTTTGTAAAGATTATGAGAATATTGTGTATATAAGAGTTACTATAAAAGAAGTTAATAAATTTAGATTACAATGTTTAAGATGTATACTAATTTTTAATTATATAACTATAATTAAACCTTTAGAAATCAATAACTGAGGATTTATGTCCGTCCGGGAAGAAAGGGACCTAAAAAAATCGATTTTCAGTTTTTTACACTATTCGATAGTTTTTTATTTGTTCTTTCATAAGCAAAAAAAATTCCTTAATCTGAAAAATTCGAATGGTTATTAAACTGCAGATTGAGGCCCTCTTATGGAGTTGTTGTGTTGGACTGCCTCCAATTTCGCTCCTGTAAAGTGAAGCTATCGCGCGTTAGGTCCCTTTCTTCACGGACGATCACATTTGTTACCTATTTTTAAGGGAGCGTCCATAAACCACGTAGCCTGTTCTTCTTTTGTTTGAATAAAGACGAAAAGACAATTGCCGTTAAGTGATAAAGGACACAACGTTATAAACAAAAGAAAAACAGGCTACGTAGTTTATGGACGTTCCCTAACAGTCTTTACTAAAAGGAAAATGTTGATTAAGACGCAGAAGTCAATATTTTTTTCATTTGAAGTGCCATCAAAACTCATTCTTATTTCAATTAGGACCATTAATTCATTTTTCAGTACTTACCTCATATTCCAAAACCTTCAACGTGATATTTCATGTAGCAGTCAAAAAAAAATGTCAGTAATGTAAAAATTACAAAAATTAATTTTTAAAATTTTCATCAATGGCGAAAACTCACTTATTATGTTGAAATCAACTTTACATTTTTTCTGGTTTAATAGCTGTATTCTTAATATTGGAAAAAGTTAAAGAGTTCTACTGTGTAAGAAATTACTTATGAATTTTCTATATATAGACAGCATGAACTGTGACATAAGAAAGGTCATCAAACATCGATATCGACATCGTTTTGCAAACTTCAAAATTGGCTTTTTCCACAACTTTTTTTTAATCGGGTTACTTTGAAGGATAATAATGGAAATAATTTGCCAGACACTGTAGCGAAGCTGCGGGGGGGGGGGGGGGCGCATCATGGTTTTCAGTCAACGTTTCAATTAATATACCAAAAGTAAGGATAAATTGATATAAGTAACGAATGCCGCAATTGTGTAATATTGTATTTAACTACAGGGTGTCTAGCGACCCGCGAATCTCTCGGGAAATCTGTAGTCATAAATTAAATTTTGTATTTTCTGCATAAAATTGCTGATGCCAGCATAAAAGCCAAACTGAGAGTTTCTTGTGCTGTTTCTTTCTGTCTTATTGTTCATATTTTTTGTCGATAAGTTTGTTATTTATAAACTTGGTATTTGGGAACGAATTTTTTTCTAGTAAACTTCCGATCATATTATGGTCCTGAGTCCCTGGAAAAAATTGTCTGTCATTTCCTGGTTTATTACTGGATCACGGAAAATTATTTTCATTCACTGAAATTCAGAAATTCGAATTCTTCAAGCTGAAAATTTGGAAATGTAACGTAATCAAATCAAAAGTGAACTGCAATTTAAAGCACTCACAGTGGAACTCTTAAAAATTTTTAACTTCTAAAATTGAAGCCTAAAAGTTGTTTAATTCAAACGCTCAATAATTTACATAGATAAAATGGAAGCTCTCAGTATTATGAACCATTTTAAATTAAATGCCGTTAAATTCCAAATTTGACATTTGAAACTTTTATAAATGGTATAGTTGAAAGATTTTCAATTGCAAAATATAAACCCACGTTATTAGTTTCAGTGCTACAAGTTGAAGGATAAGTCAATAAATTTTTAAATATTGAAAATTATATCATTTTGAAGCAAGTTTAAGTTAAAGACATTAAAAATTGAACGATTTTAAATATTGTTTAAAACTAAACACTTTTCAAGATAGAAGCTCAATTATTTTAGTCGTTTGAAATCAATATTTATTCAATTGTTATTTATACTAAAAAATTCAAAAATTTCAGTCAGAAATTAAAAATTGAATAATTAAAATTCTAACGTTCGACGTTTAAATTTAGTACTCCGAAATTTCAATGATTCGGGGTTTTCTATTTGAAACAATTTAGTTTCAAAGTATTTCGTTTTGCATATTTGATTTGTAATGGCTCATTTTAAATAAACAGTAAAATATTGCTGAGTAATGAAAAATATCCCTTTCTTCATTTCAAATCGCATGGGTTAAGAATGAAATATTTTAGACCGAAACATTATTTGAAGTTCATGCAATTTGAAATTGAATAGAAGCGTTCAATTATGATTCTATTGATTTAAAATTATTAAAAAACTGGTAGTAGTTTATAAAGTTTCAATTGGACGTTTACATTTGTTTAACTACTGAGGCATTCAAATTGAAACGTTCACCTTGTTTTAAAATTATTAGCTTTAGGGTAAACAAAATGCAAAATTTGAAAAGGACAAAAAAATACATTTTTCCAATAAATTGTTTTCATTTTTTTATGAACATCAAAGTATTTATTTGTTCTGAAAAATTTTGTATTAGAATTTTTTTATTTCAAGGCATTTTCTTAAAAGCTTATTCAAATCGATTCTCTTGGTAAAATCATACCGATCCTGATAAAATGATAATAATATATGGTCAACTTTTAGCATCTTCTAGTACTTTTTAAACGAATAATAACTCACGAAATTGAGACACATATATCACAGAAGAAAACCGGGAAATGCGTTAATTCTGTTCCAGGAAATCCAGAAATTTGAAAAAGAAATTTCGCTGAATACCCCTGAATCTGTGTTGAGTAGAAATGCACTCGAACTTACATTTGAGCACGGTTTTAGCTCTGACCTGCGGCTCAAAGCCAGGCTCTTTGAACGTAAACATCAGGGCCGTATGAACACTGAGGGTGAACTAACGCAACGTGATGCAGTTATCCAATTAGGCTGTTAGATCCAGCGATTTATCACTATGCTACTGTTTTTCACGCATGAGTGAACAATGACGTCTTCCTCTTTCGGCCCGCGGCTCCTCTCATCCGAAACCGCGGCGAGGCTTCATTTCTCGGAAGGCGCAAATCAAGATTCCTCTAATCCAAGTTCCAGTGTAGTTAGTTTTTTGAAAAAAAATTTTAGTTGCGATAAAACTTACAGTATATTTATTTCCTTCATTGGTGTCGATTAGATGAAAACAGTAATAATTTTTTATTTTCCAGGGACAACTGGAAACCGACGAAATGGCTGATGGAGAGTTTGTCGAATGCACTTGGGTTGTAAAAAACATGAAACGGCTCTACGAAGATAAGTTATCAATTAGATCACTGGTATTTTTTACGAAAGCATTTTCTCTGCCACTATTTCATCGTTATTTTCACTATCGTTTGCTAATGTCAACTAAGACAAAAGAAAATATGTCTGGGTGTTACGAGGTAACGAAGTAAAAGCAATACATAGCTTTGTATCTTCAGAATTTGCGCTTCGTCAAACTGTTGCACTTCTTGAAAGTAACTTTTTCTATCATAAATCCCATTGAAGGGAAAGTACTAAGTAAAAGTATTATATAAAATATATTATATATATTATATTCAGGATTTCATAAGTATTCTGAAATTATAAAAGTTGAATTTTGTACATCTCGTAATAAAATGTGAGATTCAGTAAATCAAGACGGACTTCGGAAAATTTAAACCGCTTCTGAACAATAAGATGTACATCGATATCGAATTGTTCGTCGGCGATAAGAAATATCCAGCACATAAGCTGGTCCTGGCTGTAGGCAGCAAAGTTTTTCGAGAACAGTTTTATCGACAAGGTGCCTTATCCGAAATAAAAATCGACGATGTAGATCCTAAAGTTGTAACAAAGTTACAAGCCCCGCTAACAAAGGACTATGTAAACCTAGAACCAGGAGTGGGGAGAGGATCATTTCCCGGTTATAATACCCAAATCCTCAGTCCCAAGAGTCTGTCTTGTACTCCATCGGTACCATTGCCCGGTTCTGTGTGCACCACCTGTTCACCGTCAACTCGACACACAGCTAATCGTCTTGAGATTCAACATCGATCGTGGGCCAGCAGGACCCACCAACCCTGTAAGTTTGGTCAAATAAACCACCTCACAATTAACTTTCTTTCTTTTGATTGACTTCACCCACTTCTCGACGTTTCCAAATCCTACCTTTCCCTTAATTTGCGTGATCCCTCACAAATTTGGCGCCCTCCTTAAAAAACCACAATTCCCTCCAAAAATCTTCCTAGTCGAGAACGAAGTCAAAAAATGATCAAGGAAAAATTAATTATGCATGTGTACCATTAGAAAATTTTTTCTTTTTCTTTCTAAATTTTCTGAAATTTTGTTGTCGGAATTTTGAAGGATTTTTATAGGAAAGTGTTTAATGAAAAATGATTGTTTATAAAAAGTGAGGGTAGAAATGTAATCAGCTCGAAACAGTGCGGGTAGGTGTGATAAATGTCCGTTAAAAAATAGTTGGTATACTTCGCGTGCTCGCAAGCTCTGCCACCTTCAATAAAACAAAAATTACCCTGATAAAAAAACGCTGGATTGCACAAGTGAGGGGTCTAAAAAACAAAACTAAATTAAAAACAACAATTTTTAGGTAGATAAAGAGGAAAGGAAATATTAAAAAATAAAAGCGCGACAATGGAATTTAATAGTAGGAGAAAACTAGCGGCGTCAGTTACAAAATTTGGCGCGCGAAATCACCGTTCGAGTGACGTAAGCCAAACAACCCCAAGCATTCCCGCCCTCAGTTAGTACTTCCGCTACGTGGTCAGGCCACGCGCAACCCCAAAGTAGTAAAAACCGAGACACTCACCTGAGTGAACGTGCCGGTTTTTAATCAACCATAGAAACCCCTGAGCTAGGCCGAATAGATTAGAAAGAAAAGTCGAACGCAACTGAGATCGGAAAAAATAAAAATTATTCCGAAAATGGCAAACCCGGTAGAAAATGTTAGAGAGAATAGGGAAAATGATAGAATTCCAGAAATTATAATTGAAGAAAATAACGAACAAGTAAGTGCGAATAATTTAGAAAATGAAAATATTGAGATTTAATTAGTCGAAAACAATGATAGAACAGAAAATTTAGTGAGAAAAATAAATTTCGAATCAGTAACGGTTAGAAGAGAATTAGATTGGGGGACCGTACAACCAAATCAAAACACAGGTGCAATCCCAAGAACGAAAAGATAAACAAAAACGCATACAGAAAGTACGCCAAACCCAAACCGACATAACAGTGGTACCCAGCAAATACAAGCATTTGGTTTACTGTCTCCCAATACCGAGAATACGTTAGGTAATTAGAGAATAGAAAATGAGAACAGTAGCACTTTTGAAAGTCAGGAGTTAGAAAGAAATAGGATAGATAGCGAAATAAAAACAAAGATAAAAGAACTCGAAAAGTTAGAAAGAGACAGAAGACGTTTAGAGTTGAGTAGTCTAGAAAGAGAGGAAATACTTAGAAAAGAAAGAGAGAGGATAGATAGAAAAAGAGCAGAGAAAGCAAGAACAGGCCGCGAACGATTACGAATAGATAGAAAGGCGGGAAAAAGAACATGAAAAAATAAATAATCGAACGTTTGAAATTGATTCATTTGTAGAGAATAACATTGATTTTTGGAATGGTGCAGAAGAATTAACCAATTTTAAAGAAAATAGAAGTGATAAAATTAAAATAAAAGAACTTTCAGAAGAGATTGCAAATTTAAATGATAAAATGGACAGAATTTTAAATTCAATGCAAAATTTAACGACTCAAAATGAAATAAGTAATAACTCTGTTCGTTTTGAAGAAACAGAATTAAATTTCAATGAGCAAAGACACGCATTAGCAGGTACAAGTAAAAGGATAATAAATAATAGAAGTAGCGGTCAAGCGGACAGATACTCGTTACCAAGACCGGTGCAAACGCAATCAATTATAAGATCAAACTTGCCTCAATTTGAAACAGACAGGCAAAGTAGAATGGATAGAATTAGAGAGAGAGCGATAGGGAAAGAGAGGAGAGGAATAAAAATAATGCAAATGAAATTCAAGCAACCCTTTTTCCATTTGGAATGATTCAACCGCCATTTAAAATAATATCTAAATGGCCCATAACATTTAAAAATAATACGGAAAATAGTCCTACTTATTTTCTGAATAGTTTACTTAGATTCAAACGAGGCTATAAAATTAGTGAAATAGATATTTTAGAAAATTTAGATGCTGTTTTTGAAGAAGAAGCTTTAAGTTGGTTTCAGGTTAATAGAGATAATTGGCAAAATTTAGACCATTTTATTGAAGATTTTAAAGAAGCATATTTGAACGAAAGATATACTGAAATAATTAAAAATAAAATAAAATTCTGTAATCAGAAAAAAGAGCAAGATATTCATGCTTTCATAACAGAAATTAAACAATTATTCGAAAAATTAATTCCGCGACCAAGCCTAGAATGGCAATTGAGAAAAGCTTATGAAAATTTGAGATTTGAGTATAAAGTTTATATTGCCAGAAATACCTTTTCAAAATTTTCAGAATTGGAAATTTTAGGACGTGAATGGGAAACAGAATTGGCAAAGTCTAAAATTAGAGGTCAACAACTAAGTATTTTAGACAAAGATGATAGTAAAAATGATGAAAACAATAAAAGTACAGGAAATGAAGAAAATCAAAATAAATTCAAAAACGACAATCAAAATAAAGATCAAAAACAAAATTATGAACAAAATCATCAAAAATAGTTTAGACCGAGTTATTCAAACCAGCAAAACAAACAACAATTCCAACCGAGATTTCCAAACGGAAATCCCAAATTTTTTAATCCAAGATTTAAAAATAATATTAATTATCAAAATAATCCAGGATTCCAAAAAAATTCGCGATTTAATAATAATTATAATAACTTCAGAAATCAGAATCCAGCTGGACAATTATTACATGCGATTAATCAGCTGTTAGGAAACACACAGACACAACAAACAAATAAGTCTCCGCAATTACCAGCGCTTTTGTATAACGCGGAAGAGAATACTAATAAATCAGAGGACAAAAAAGAGAATAGAGGACAGAATAAAAATACAAAAAATCGAAATTCTGAAAATATTAGGGATAATAAAAAAGGTGAAATAAGTCCAAGTGCACAGGATTCCATGGATCCAAATTTAGGAAACCGAAATTTAAACTATAGATCGCGAGAACCAGTTACATGCTACAATTGCGGGAAAGTTAGCCACTTTCGACATGATTGTTGGTATAATATAGACCAAGGAAACGTAAGCGGTGGTTATTAGAGACGGATAATAATCAACGAAATCAGAGACGGTCAGAATTATTTGACACAGACACAAACAACTCGGACGAAACAAGATTTCATATCATGATAGATTTAAAAGATCATGAATTTAAAGTGTTAGTTGACACCAGTGCAACTCACTCATACACAGGTGAAAAATTCATACAACCAATAAAAGACTTAGATTATGAAATTAAAAAACCGAAAAATGATACACTAATGGTCGCAAATGGCCAAAAATTAAAAAATTATAGGACAAGTTTTAATCCCAATCAAAGTAGGTCATACGGAAACATACCTATTATTTAGACTGGTACCAAAAGTAAGATCAATATGAATAATAGAAACCGATATGATAGAAAGATTAGGTTCGAAAATGGATTACGAGAAAAAGATTTGGTGGTTTCCAGAATTACCAAATATTAAGTATGCGATACAATCAAATATTAGTAAAATGCAGGAACCGGTGATAAACGATGCAGAGGAAAATAGAAGTAGAGATAATAAGGAAATGAAATTAAAATTCGGAACTAAGATTAGCCTGAGAAACCACGTGCGGGAGAAAGAGGCAGATTTGCTACCGTGCGAAGTCTCTTCTCCCGTGTCGCCATACACCCCACCCCAAGCCCTCCTTACAGGTGATGCACAAGACTCGATCCCGCCAGCACCCCAGCTGGCAGAGAGTGTACGGTGGCATGCAGCCCCACGCCCTAAACCCTACAATGCGAGCGACGCAACACTGGCACGAGCCAGCATGGGCGTTGATAGATTGGATAAGCCAAAATAAAGAGAAAGTAGGCAAGAAAACAAACAAGGATAGGAATAAAATAAAGACAGAGAGTCAAATAAATACGACTTTAGATACGAGAAATAAAGATAGAAAATTAGAAAAGGAATTTAAAGGCCCATTGGAATTTAATAAAGAGAAAAAGGATTCTGAATGGAAAACAATTATAAATAAAGCAGAGGAAAAAAATGATTCAATAGTAGAAAAATTATTCACAATTATAAAAAGTAATTGGTATAATTTTAAAAATAATGTGGTTAGATTAATGAAGATGTTTAAGCTATGTTGTTTGTCTGAGTGTTGTAAATTTATAATAATATAATATAGGTTGGTAATGACATACTTCAGACCAAAGAAAGGAGATTCGTTGTTTAATCCTTTATTCCAAATTTGCTGCCGACGTTCTATCAATTTTTTATTAATTTTTTTAATAAATTTTTTTATGAATTTCTCTTCGTAAAAATAGAGCATAACGTTCGTTATGTTTCTGTTTTTATTTACAACAAAATTATTAGATTACAATTTTTAATTTAGATTACTAAAAACAGTTTAACTGAAATTAATAACATTGAAACAAGATTTTAACTATAAAATGAAGTGTTTGAAGTGACGAAGGAAGAGAAATAGAAACCTAGTTAGAAAAACTTAAGATGTTGAGGATACTTCAAAATTCAACAAAAATTGTCCTGATGAGGAAAAAATTAGTTTTCGAAACGTCGGCAGCAAATTTGGAGTAAAGGATTAAACAACGAATCTCCTTTCTTTGGTCTGAAGTATGTCATAACCAACCTATATTATATTATTATAAAAATAATGTGGTAATACATAATAATATTACACGCGTAAGAATAGAAAGGAAGAAAAATTGAGAAATTTGCGAGGAAATTTCTGAAGGAATAGTAAAATTGAATGAGGCAGAGCAAGTGCAATTAGAGAACCTGATTAAAAGAAAAGTGATAGATCAGGGAACAGAATTAAGACCGACACATTCAACTAGCCATAAAATAGATGTTCAGGGACATGAGCCAATTAAACAAAAATATTATTATGTATTACCAAAAATAAGAGAATTTATGTATGAAGAAGTAGTTAGACTTCTAGAAGAGAAAATTATAGAACCTTCTAATAGTGATTGGTCGAACCCTATTGTAATGATAAGAACGCCTAACGGGAAATATAGATTCTGTTTAGATTTCAGGAAGGTAAATAAAATAACCAAGAAAGACTTATATCCAGTTCCTATAATGTCAGAAATTTTGGACACATTAAGATCGGGCAAATACATGTCCAAAATTGATCTTCGGTCAGCATATCACCAGATACCGCTTGACGAAGAATCTAAACCAATTACAGCTTTTATTGTTCCGGGCAAAGGAATGTATCAGTTCAAGAGAATACCATTTGGATTAACAAATGCTCCTGCTACATTTCAGCGCCTGATGGACAAAATAATAACACCAGCATTAAAACCACATGTATTTTGTTATCTCGATGACATAATTATAGTTTCAAAAAATTCCGAAGAACATTTAAAATATTTGGAAATTGTGTTAGATAAAATTGAAAATGCGGGCTTAACAATTGGATTGGACGAATGTGAATTTGGTTGTTCCGAAATAAAATATTTAGGATTTAAAGTTAATGAAAAAGGTTTACAAGTAGATGAAGATAAAATTGAACCTGTTTTAAATTTCCCAAGACGAAAGACAGTTAAACAAATTCAGAGATTGATAGGAATGGATTCAGAAACATTAAAATACGTGAGAGAATGCGAAATTTGCCAAAGAATTAAACCAAAGGTAAATAATCAAATAGGTTTAATGGGGATGAGAATAATTGAAGAACCATGGACAGTGGTAGCATCTGATATGATGGGCCCACTACCGATGACAAAGTCAAGAAATAAATATATTCTAGTTTTCGTTCATATGTTTACTAAATGGGTAGAAATTATTCCAGTTAAAAATAATTTAGCATCAACAATTGAAAAAGAATTTCACAAACGCATAATTTCAAAATGGGGAACTCCTAGAATTTTATTTACAGATAATGGCAAAGAATACATAAATAAATCAATGATAAATTTAACTAAAACATATGAGTATTAGACATTCAAAAACTCCTGAATATCATACACAAGCAAATCCAACTGAAAGATGCAAGAAGTCAATAAAAACGGCAATAAAAGCGTATTTAGAAAAAGATCATAAAACATGGAACGAAAATTTAGACGATTTACAATTCGCGTTAAATACGAGTAAACATTTTTCAACAGGATTCACACCAGCTTTTTTAAATATAGGTAGAGAACTCCAACCAATTCAGGCATTGAATAAAGATTTAGATGGTAAAAGCGAAATTGAATTCCAAAAAGTCTGAAAAATGGACAAATAGGATGCAAAAATTGAAAATAATCATTGAAGAAGTAATTCAAAATTTAAATTCTGCAAATGAAACACAGTCTAGATATTATAATCTCAGACGTATGCCGATCAGTTTTGGAATTGGCGAACAAGTTCTAAAAAGTAATAAATCATTATCAAATGAAGGGGAAGGAATAGCTCAAAAATTAAATAAAATTTTCGAAGGACCATTTTTCATTAAAGCAAAGATTTCACCAACAATTTATGAAATAAAAACAAAGAATGGTAATTCATTAGGTAATTGGAACGTTGAAGATATAGAAAAATTCAATATTAAGAAATAGATTTTGATTCGAATTTTCTTTTGAATGGCATGCATGTAAATGATTTGATTTTACATCACTGATGACGACAAAAAATGACACAACCACATACATCCAAAAAACCAGACTAAACAGAAAAACATTTATTTTCAGAAAATGGACCAAAGACTTAAATGCCGAGATTGTTTGGAAGAATTGTTGGGAAGGGAGACCTTAATTAATCACCGTTGCAGACAGTGGTGGGAGCTAGGCCAACCGGCCCTCAACAATACCCCAGAAGACAGGAGCGAAGAGGAGAGAAGGAAAAAAGAAGAGATAAAAAGGAAAATAAAAGAAGAAATCGAAAGGAACGAAGACTGGACAGAAATGATGAAGTGGAGGAAAGAAGAATAGGAGAAGGGGAAAAAGAAGGAAATGAAAGAAAGAATTAAAGAATTTGAGGGAAGAATGAAGAAACAAGAAGAAGAATGGAGAAATAAAAAAAAAACAATTAAATTATAAAAGTTCAGTAATTACCACTTGATAATAAAACTTTTTTTTCCTTCATAATGAATCACATACACAACAGAAGAACTTACTCGAAACCCACACAACAGACAAAAATAAAAATAGATTTTTAGTTTACACTTTCACTTTGAAATTAAAATATTTTAATTACTGTTACATGATATTTAATTGAATGGTACATAAGCAAAGTAAAACAAGTAAAGTAAATGCGGCTATAAGGGACCAAGGTAGAATTGTAATCAAAATAAAAATAGAAATTAGAAATAAGTTAATTTTCAGCAAGAAGAACCAAAGACGGCAAAACATCGGAAGAAGATACTAATCTGGAAGGAGAAGAATTAAAATAAACAGACATGTTAATGAAGAATTTTAAAAAAGTAGTCAAAGTTAAGACTTTAGACTTTATTTTATTTTATTATTATTTTTTTTTAATTGAAGATAAGAAAAAACAGAATTAAGAGAAAAAAAAAGTTTTATTCTGTTTTTGAGAGGTAGGGCTTTCTTTTTTAATTTGTTTCAGGAAGAAAAATATGGAAGGCGTAAAAAGATGGGAATGTCGTCACTGTCGAAGGATGATTCCAGTGACACTCTACGTCATCCATGACACATACTGTGATAAGATACCGAATCGAATGAAGAATCATCACGTGGTTCCGGATTCGACCAGAACTAAATATATAAAATGAGGTTGGGTCGAAACAAAGGAAGAATTTAAAAACATCATAAAAATGTCACTCAACAAAGAGGAACTTGAACAAATAGAAGGAAGGAAGACAACACATAACACAGGAAACGAGAGGAAGGAAACCAATGGGAAAGATGATACGCACATACAACTGAACTTAACGGAAGAGGAATTCTTGTGTACAGTTAATAAGGAACTAAAAAAGACAGAAGAACTACTAAGACAATAAACCTCGTCCCAAACAGAGGGAGGGGGGAGGGTGTAACAGAGTTACAAGCCCCGATAACATATGACTATGTAAACCTAGAACCAGGAGTGTGAAGAGGATCACTTCCCGGTTATAATACCCAAATCCTCAGCCCCAAGAGTCAGTCTGTTCTGTGTGCACCACCTGTTCGCCGTCAACTCGACACCCAGCTAATCGACGCTACCTCCAGCATCACCATCGACGCTGCCTCCAGCATCGCCAACGACGTTGCTTCCAGCATCCCCTCGAAGTTGCCCCTAACTTCACCGCCTGCTCTCGGGTCAATCCTTGAGATTCAACATCGATCGTGGGCCAGCAGGACACCCACCAATCCTGTAAGTTTGGTCAAATAAACCACCTCACAATTAACTTTCTTTCTTTTGATTGACTTCACCCACTTCTCGACGTTTCCAAATCCTACCTTTCCCTTAATTTGCGAGATCCCTCAGAAAGTGCTTTATGAGCTACTGAGATTCATGTACACAGGAACGGTGGAATGCATGGATGAAATAACATACCAAGTCTTCAATGTCACGGTCAAATATGATGTGTGCGATTTCGTGAAAGAATTCATAAATGTCCTGAATGCGAATTTGAATGTTGAAAATGTGATTCCTAATCTTCTGGCCGGTCTAAAAAATGCATCGTATTGCAGTGAAAGTATTTTGCAAGATGTATTTTCTGAATTCATCGTAAAAAACATTTAAACCATCGTGAAATTAGGTATTTGTGCAGAATTAGTAAGGAAAGCACCAGAATTTCTTTTGGATATGTTAGTAAGTGTTTCTATTTCCTTGGAAGAAAATGGTTACAAAAAAGACGAAAGTTGGCGGATAAGTAAAAATCTTTACTTAAACGATAAAGTACAATCACAAAAACAATACGAAAGTTTTTTGAACGACAACATTTTCAGTGATATCGAAATTCACGTTGGGAATGAAAAATACTCTGCATATAAGACAGTTCTTGCAGTAAGAAGAAGTCCTGTTTTCAAAAGCATGTTTTCCCACAATATGATGGAAGCAGTTTCCGGGATGGTTAAAGTATAACACGTGGAATCGGAAGTGTTTTATCAAATGCTAAGATTTATTTACACGATCAAAGTCGAAGATAATGCAAAAACGAAAGATCTCATTCAACAGCTTTTGAGTGTAGCCGGTAGGTATGAAATTAGTGATCTAGGAAGAGAATGTGAGCTTATTCTTACAGAGAACATAACTGCAGATAACGTTTTCAATACTCTCAAATTTGCTGATAAATTCAATGCCGAAGGATTAAAGAACAAATGCCTGTAATATGTTTTAGATAATTTCTGTTTGGGACAGAATTCTAGTTTTGGGGACGAACTTCATCTCGCTTTAACAGCATCTCATCCGCATTTGCTTCTTGATTTACTAATAATGGTTACTGTGAATTAGAAGCTTTTGTAACATGAAGTGTTTGCACATTTGCGACCAAATGCGAAGATCGTAATAAAGGATTACTTTGTTCTTCAATTGAAGGCATTTCTGTAATAAGCGAAAGAGGTTGTACTTATTTTGAATTATATATCTTTCTGATATTCAATCAAACATTTGGAAATCAACCAAAGAGACTATTTTGTTAGAAACTTTTAATACATTTTACTAAGGGGAATTTTAGTAATTTAATTTTGATAATTATAATTATCAAAATTAAATTATATTTCTAATAATAATAATTGATTAACATCTATGAAAAGTGGTGTAACAGTATATTTCGAATTTCTAACAATCATTGTTGTTGAAAACCTGATTGGCTTTTCTTTACTTCAACTTGTTTTGCATCTTCAATTTTTGTAATTTTAAAAATTAAAATCTACAAATTAAAAATGTAACACACGATTTATGTTAGTGCTTTTCCCTGGAAATTATTTTTTTCCAATGTTATTATACAATTATAAAGTTTGGAAGGATTGAAATTTTTTTTAATTGTGTTAATTTTTTTCATTTGAAATAAGCATTTTTAAGCAGAAATCATCATGCGCGTAAGTGTTTTGCACCAAAATTTATTATTTTAAAACAAAAGTCATTAACAATCGAACACGATTTTCAATATTTAAAGAGTTTCAGCTTATAGTAATGTTTTTTAGAGGAAATAGGCTTTTATTTTTAATTACAAAAATTAGATTTAAAAGAAGATTCACAACTTTTGCTATTTTACACAAAAAATACATTTTTTTGGAGGGAATTTCTATTTTTTAACGAAAATGCAACTGTTTCATTGTGTGTATACAATACTATTATATAATAATTCTAAATTTAAGATAACAGTTTCCATCAAATATCAAAAATATTTTTCTTTTTTGCTTTTGCAGCAAAATGTTAATCATTTTTTGTTAGAAATGCAACTTGGTTGAGGATTCAATTATTTTGTTGAAATTCGTATTTCTTATTGTTAGTTGAATTCAACTGTTTTTTATTTGAAATTATATGTAAGTTCTTTTTATGTTTTTGAAAATTCAAGAACTTGGTTGAAATACTATGTCAACAATGTATTTGTTGCTTAAGATTCATTATTTTAGTTGAAACTACTTGAAAGTTCGTAGGAAAAAGTTATTGGAAGTACATTTTTTCTTGATTCTGTAGACAAATATTGAGCATATTCTTTGAAAAATGGCCACACTCTCAATTTTTTGCTCATGTCAATTATTTAAATAACTTTTATTTTATTTTTCGTATAAATTAATAAATCTTGGAAATTTGCAAACATATGTAATAGAAAAAAGTCGTCGGAAAGATATTCTGAGTTAATTGTGTAAAAACTTGACCCTGTTCGTTGAAAAATAGCTAAACTTTGAATTTGTTTACGAAAGTTGTTCAAATAATTATTAATTTTTGTAAATTTACCAAACAATATAGAATTATAGAAATGAATCGTCGGAAAGGCAATCTCAGTTGACTCCGTAAACAAATTGTGTCTATTTCTTGAAGAATAGCCAAATTTTGAATATGTTAAAGAAAACTGTTTAAATCATTAATAATTATTGCATGTTTGCAAAGTACCCTGGCGGACCGAACGAACGGAGCGGATATGCTACAGCGTATCCTTATAGTATCCACATCGTATCCTCTCCGTATCATGCAAGAAAAACTCATTAAAAATGGAAGATGAACATTTCACTTGTTGAAATTAGGATTCTACGTGAAATTTTACGTTGAAAGGTCACGGAGTAATCGCAATAGTTTTTCTTGCAACATTAAAAACTTTAAAAAAATATAATACTTATCGATAACGTGGGCTGAAGGCGACTTCAAACGCATCGTCGACGGATAACGCCTATGAAGTACTACTGAATGACGATGCGTTTGAAGTCGCCTTCAGCGCACGTCATCGATAAGTATTATATTCATTAACAGTTTTTAATGTTGCAAGAAAAACCATTGCGATTACTCTGTGACCTTTTAACTCAAAATTTCACGTAGAATCCGAATTTCAACAAGTGAAATGTTAATCTTTCTTTTTTAATGAGTTTTTCTTGCATGATACGGAGAGGATACTATAAGGATACGCTGTAGCGTATCCGCTCCGTTCGTTCGGTCCGCCAGGGTAACGTAGGGAAGACTTTATTGGAAATACATTTTTTGTTGATTCCGTCAACAAATTGAGCCTATTCGTTGAAAAATAGCCAAACTCTGAATTTGTTTATGGGAACTGTTTAAACAATTAATTATCCTTGTAAATTTACAGAAGCAACATAGAAAAGAGTCATCAGAAAGACTTTTTTTAGTTGTCCTTGTAAACAAATTGTGCCTATTCCTCGAAAAATAGCCAAACTCTGAATATATTTATAAAAATTGTTTGACTAATTAATTATTAATGATTGCAAAGCAGAGTTTCGTAGAAAACCGTTATTAGAAATACATACAAAATGTTCAAAGTCCTAATTTGCTAATGAAAATTTTTTAATAATTAATAATTCTTGAAAATTTGCAAAGAATCATACAAAAGAGTAATTGAAAATATATTTCTTAGTTAATTCTGTACAAACATTGAGCCTTTTCATTGAAAAATTAAATAGAAAGACATTTTTAGTTGACTCCGTAAACAAATTCTGCCAATTCTTTGAAAAGTCTATAATCCAGCCAATCCAAACACTTTAGACATGATCTCTGCCATTCATAATGCTGGAATAAAAATTGCTATGAGAGCCTTTTTCTCAAGTCCGGTAAATAGCATCCTATCCGAAGCAGGTGAATCCCCATTAGAGTACAGAAGAATGCAACTAAGTCCGAACTATGCTACTTCGATAGCCTCAACTCCCTCAAATCCTGCGTATAACAATCTTTTTCTCGGAAAATACGAGGACGTCCACAATAAACATCCCAGACCTCCAGAGCCTCTATACATCCGAATCAACACATACCTCCAATAAATTAACTTTGAACTTCCAGAAATTGCTTGCAGAGGATTCCATAATTTTCCCTATTGGGAATTTCGAGTACCAACCATTATTACTGATCTTTGTAAACTACCCAAAAACAAAACTGACTCAAAAAAGTACAAAAATGCCTTAACTGAGATCCTCAACTCCTTTCCAAATCACACTCAAATATATACTGAGGGATCTAAATCAAACTTTTCGGATGTGGTTGCACGGTGGTGACGCCAGATGAAAAATTCCAGTATAAACTGCCTGACTTAGTGGGACGATGGTCGTGGGGGTTAAGGCGTAGGCTTTGAACCCACTCTGTCGGCTTGCGGGTTCGATTCCCGCCTCGCACTCTGGAAGAGCCTCGGTGGCCCATGCGGTGAACACTTGCCTAGCAAGGGAGTTGTTCATCTCCGGAGAGTCGTGGGAGCGGTACCTCTAGAGAAAAAGGTTCTTTAAGTACTTAAGGCTGTTGCTCTTGGTGGTTCGGAACCCACCTTAAACTGTAGGTCCCCCTCCCGCCACCAAGTATGTGTGTGGAAGGTGCGTGAAGGAATAGGGAAGAGATACAAGAACAATGTAAACCCTTAGGGGACACATTAGAAGCTTCCATCCCAGAACTGCCTGACTTCTATAGTATATTCAGATGTGAAACCTATGCTCTTTTACAGGCCATGAAATGTATAGATAATAAGTATCATTATCAGTGATTCCTTGTCTGCTATTGAGGCTACTACAAATACAACTAACTTTGATCACATCACACAAGAATTACAAGAGACTTTCTACAACCTAAAAAATCGAGGAAAATAAATTATTCTGATTTGGATTCCATCTCACATGGGTATTGAAGGAAATAAAAACGCTGACTCTCTAGCTAAATCTACCTGTTTACTTCCAGAGCCAGAAATCAAAATCAAGTCCCTTGGTGGAACGCTGAAGTTGAAGAAGCTATTAAACAATAAAAAAACATGCTTATGACGTCTATAAGAAGCACAAAACTACTGAAAATAAGATTGAACTGAAAAAGTTGGTATTCACCACTTCAGTTCCAGTGCCTGTATATTACAAGGATCTTAAAATATGGATATGTAATGCTATCAACACCTTATGGATTGAACAATGGAAGAACAGTATAACCACTAAACTGCACCTGATTAGAAAGGAAATATTTCAAAAAAATCAGATACTTTTAGAAGACACTTTTAGAAGAAGTGACACTCGTCCGACTAAGAATTGGCCGTACAAATTTGACACAATCCTACCTGATTATAAAAATTGTTCCAGAAAAATGTGATACCTGCGAAGTATATCTCACCATTAAACACATACTGAAGGAATGCTCAAATCATACAACTAAGCGGAATCAACATAAAATTGGAATCGACTTCAAGCTAATGCTCACTGATCCAGTTATCTTCGGCAATGTGCTCAACTTCCTGGATGATATTGGAATCCGAAATTTAATCTAGAGTGTTAATTTATCAGTGCCTCCTTGAAAATGTGTACCAAGTGTCCACATACTTATAATATTATTCCTTCTCTGCTTTTTATGTGTCAACATTTTTTCTTCTATCTTGATGTACATTCTGTTATATTTCTCTAAACATTACAAAACGAAATCGGACAAAGACAATCTTGAATCTAATGTACATGTATAACTAATAGAATATATTATGTAATTAATGTAGTCGCTAATGACCACAGTAGTAGATGCGACTCAAAACTTCTAATTAATAAAAAAATTTTAATTGCTCTATTCAAAAAAATTTTAATTTGTAAGAGAAACTGTCGAGTTTTGATGTACAAACAATTGCAAATTTTTAATTTGAAACGACTTAATATAAAAATAATTTAATTCATAATAAACTAAGATCTCCACCTAATTTTCAAATGTCTATTTTAGAAAGGTTGTTGAAAAGGATCAACAAATATAATTATTCTAAACATACTTTTCATATTTTATAATAAAAAAGCTATTTATAGTCCAAGGATTACATTTTTTACTTCCTTTTTTTATCATATTTTTATGTATAAAAGTTTAGTTATATACAATTTAATAAAATATCTTAAGATATAAAATTAAATTAATGTCTACCGTTTCTACTTTTCTTCATAGAACTGGTTTTTGGTATTTACATTGTACCCAAACTCGATACATTGTCAGCTGCTTTCCTCGGTTTACTTGCAATCTTCTATCGATGAGATTTTGTTTTTCCACGAATCCGCATTCAGTTAACATTTCCCTTATTTCGCCTGAAAAACAAATTTTGCATTTAATTGAATTAAGTTTTAAAAAACATTAAAAACAACAATTTAAGAAGAACGATTTTAACGAGGGGTTTATCACTCTTGAAATCTGATGTATATGCCTTCGTAAAATATTTGTGAAATCTTTGACATTTTTCTGAACTCTTTGCAATAGCAATTATCAGAAATCTTTTTTAAACATTGTGAAGTCTGACTTCATTGACATTTTTTAAATGTCTCTGACATCTTTGAAATCTTTATTACATTTTTGGATATTTTTGTAAAATGTTTGGAAACCTATGAAATGTTTACGAAATCTTTCAAAGACTTAGAAATATTTAGAAATATTCTGATATCGTTTGAAATCTTTGTGGAATATTTTTTAAACTTTAAACTCTTTAAACAGTATATGAAAATTTCGAAATAATTTGAAAATTTTTTAAACTGTTAGAAATGTTTTAAATCTCTGTGAAATCTTAAAAAAAAAAGAAATTCTTTTAATTTTCATAATATTTATAATATTTACAATATTTATTTATAATATAATATTTTAACATTTTTTTCAATATTTGAATTCTTTTGACATTTTTTAAATTGTTTTGAAATTATTGAGATCTTTTTTAAATGTTAAATACTTGAATACTCTTTAAATAAACATTTGCTAAGTTTTTTTTAAATTTTTTGTACAATCCTTTAAATTTTTGTGAAATCTTTGAAATCTTTTGCAATTTTTTGAAATATGTTTAAGTCTTTTAAATCTGTGTGAAATATTTTTAAATCAATTAAATCTCTGTGAAATTTTTCTGCAAATTTTTGTGAAATTTTTGAAATCTACGTAATATTTGTGAAATCTTTTAAAAACATAAACATTGTTTCAAATATTTTTAAATCTCTTGAAATCTTTGTGAAATCTTATTAAATCATTGAACTCTTTCGACATTTTTTGAAATCATTTAAATCTATGTGAAATCGTTGTGACTTCATTGAAATCATATACATCTTTCTGAGATCTTAATTAAATTTTAGCAATTTTTGTGGAATATATATATAATGTTTGTGAAATTAGGTTCAAATTCAATTGAATCAAAAGTCGAGTGGTAAACCCTTCGGATTCTAATTTTTGTTGAAGCTTAAAAAAAACTACTAAAATATGAAAATTATAATAAAAAAATACGCCTGTATTTATTTGTTCCAGTAAAATTCAATGAAACGAAACAAAAATATAAATATTTCATAATTTTAGAAAATAGAAATAACCCAAAACAAAATATTGAATTGAAAGTTGAAATAACTTGAAGAAGTAAAAACAGACGTTTGTTTTTTTATTTAAAATCTCACCCTGAGTGAAAAAATAAACACGAGTTCCATCTCCTCTTGCGTAAAAATTTTCCGAGAGGCATCGACCTTTTTTAAATCTCAACTGTGCCATGTCGTATCTTCCATAGTCTCTAAATAAAACCAGACCTCCTGGTTTTAAGTATCGATAAATTTGTTTAATTACGTGCTGCATTCTGTAAAAAAAATATGTTTAGTTTCAGAACTAAATTATAAAAACTAGAAAAACTCAACAATTTCGGTTTCCAAATAACAGATAATTTTTAGAATACTTTTTTTAAACAAATAAAACCACTAATTTGAAGATTGTGAATAGATCGATTAAAATACTGAGAATAATTCAAACTTACTTTTCCGGATGAATAGCAGAAAGTACAAATATTAAAACGACAATATCCAAACTTCCTTCCTCGAAAGGAGGCGCCCAATCGTCTTGAGTCGCATCAAGAACAAAAGCTTTACACCTAAAACATTTGTTTATTTTTTATTTAAGTAGGACAGAAAAATTTCATGTTTACATTAAATTTCATATTTGTATTAAATTTCATAGTAATAATCTTGTCTGAAATCATTTTAACTTTTGAAATTATTTTCATTTGCTTAAGAGTGTCGTATTCAGAATATTGCTGAAAAATTTCGAAATATTTCAAAACTTGCTTAAAGATTTAACAAAAATTGAAAGAATCTCATAAAAAATTTGAAAAGATTTAATAAATATTTCCAAATATTTTAAAAATATTTAAAAATTTTCAAAGTTATTCAGGAAATTTCAAAAGACTTTAAAGATTTAAAAAGATTTCACAAATATTTCTTAAATTTCAAGCATTTCAAAAGAAACTGCGAAAGATTCTAATAAAGATTTAAAAGGTTTCAGAAAGATTTCAAAAATTTCAGAAAGATTTGTATGATTTCAATGAAGTCACCAAGATTTAAATGATTTAAAAATATTTCTAAATAGTTTTAATTATTTCATAGATATTTAATAGATTTCAAACATTTTACAAAAATTTCCAAAGATTTAATAGAGATTTGATGGATTTCATAAACAGATCAAGGATTTCAATAAAGTTACAGAGGATTCAAAAAGATTTAATTGATTTCAAAAGATTTCCCAAATATTTTTAAAAACTCAAAAATATTTTAAAAGATTTCAAACTTTTTAAAAAAATTTCTAAAACTTCAAAATAATTCAAAAGATTTCAACGATTTCAATGTAGTTACAGAAATTTCACAAAGATTTAAAGTATTTCACAGATTCTTTCCAAGATTTAAAACATTTTGAAGATTTCAAAAAATTTAAAAATACTTTATAAGATTTAAAAAAGTTTCAAAATTTCAAATATTTCACAAAAATTTTCAGAAATTTAATAAAGATTTTAAAAACTTCACAACAATTTCACTGATTTTTGTTAAAATATTATTTATATTTTATATTCTACGATCAGCGAACGAACTATTTGAATGAGATTCGATACATGATGCTATATTGTCTTAGTTTATTTATTCTCAATTTTGACAGTATCTACTTGACAGATCTCTCTAACTTTGAAGCTGTTGTAAAAGTTCTACTTAAAAGTTCCTTAATAAAAGTTTACTGGTTATCACGCTCTACCTCCACGTTATTCTCTTTAATAGGTTATGGGCTCAGACCAACGGAAAAGTGTAGAGTGGAATTTTAACGAATAAAGTTAATTTTTAATTTTTGATTAGACTAGTGGAATATCCTACCCCGACGGAATAACTGCAATGAATGCAATGACTTCGGTAAGGATTGAACCACTAAACAAGGAAAATTACGACACCTGGAAAATACAAATGCAGGCACTGCTTATAAAAAACGATGCTTGGGCGTACATCAACGGGGAAAATGTCAAACCGGAAATCATCGATGGAGACGCAGCATCACAGGCAAATGCAAAAAAATGGGACGTCGCAGATAGTAAGGAAAAATCTGACATAATTTTGTCAATTAACCCATCGGAATTAAAACAGGTAAAAAATTGCAATACTTCAAAGGAAGTCTGGGAAAAGTTACAGTCAATTTATCAATCGAGCGGTCCGGCTCGAAAGGCCACATTACTTAAACAATTAACATTATGTCGAATGGAAGACGGTGAAGATTTACGCGAACATCTTCGTAAATTTTTCGATACAGTTGACAAGTTGGCCGAAATGGAAATTGAAATAAATGCAGATTTACTAACAATAATGCTTTTATATAGTCTTCCTCAAAGTTTTGAAAATTTTCGGTGTGCAATCGAATCTAGAGATGAGTTACCAACACCGGAAATTTTACGTGTAAAAATCGTAGAAGAAAACGCGCGCGGAAAATCGAAACACGCGGTACAACGTCGAATGCGATGATTGCTCGAAAACAGCAGAATAAACGCTGGAATAATAATTTTAATAAGAATTATAAGAACGAGTCAGAAAATAAAGACGGGTTTAAATTTCGTTGCCATCGTTGTAGAAAAATAGGACATATGGCTTCGGAATGCAAGAAATCGGGCGGAAACTCGCGAGCGTCAGCAAAACAGGCTGAAGATTTAAGTTTGTTTATTTCAGAAGAAGTATTAAATACTCAAGAAGCGCTCAAAATTACACCCGAGGATAAAGTCTGGTGTCTCGACAGCGGATGCACTACTCATCTCTGCAAGGACTCGGAAAAATTCAAAATCATTGAGAGGCTAGAATCAGCAAAGCTTAAACTAGCTAGCAGTGCCTCGACTGAAATAAAAGCTAAAGGAAAAGTGTCTTTTACTGCGGAAGTGGATGGTCAGCCAAAGAACGTAAGTCTTGATAATGTTTTACATGTTCCTGATCTACGCACAAATCTTTTATCTGTTGCTAAAATTACAGACAAAGACTACACAGTAATTTTCAGTAAGACGGCTGCAGAGATTATAGATGTCAATGGAATTACTAAATTGAAGGCAAACAGAATAAATGATTTATATTTCGTACAAGAAAAGGAACATGAATGCAAAAATACAACGGAAATGGATTTACGGAATAACTTGAAAATTTCCAAACTTGAGAGCTGGCATCGTAGAATGGGACACGTCAACGTTCGAGATCTTTTAGAAAGTCATCGCAAAGGTACTGTACAAGGCATGGACATTAAAGAATCGCAAACTAATTTCGATTGTGAAGTTTGCATTCTGGGAAAAATGACCAAAGCACCGTTTCCGAAAAAGTCAGAAAGAAAATCGGAACATCTCGAAATAATTCATTCTGACTTATGTGGTCCAATGCGTGTCTACTCGAACGGAAAAGCAAGGTACTGTGCAACATTTACTGATGATTACTCGAGATGGTGTGAAATAAAATTGCTTAAATCAAAAGACGAAATGCTAAATGCTTTTAAAGATTTCAAGGCTTATGCCGAAAATCAAACCGGCAAGAAGATCAAGATTCTTCAATCGGATAATGGTTCCGAGTATATTAATAATGAATTTGACAATTTTCTAAAGGCTAATGGTATTGGACGTAGATTGACTGTGACATACACTCCGCAACAGAATGGCATTTCAGAGAGAAAGAATCGAACTTTGATGGATATGGCAAGATGTCTTTTAATAGATTCTGAATTGCCGAATTCTTTCTGGGGCGAAGCAATTAATACAGCTAACTACATTCGTAACAGATGCCCGACAAGCAGTCTTGGAGGTAAGACACCTTTTGAATTATGGAACGGAAAACCACCAATTGTATCTCATTTCAGAGAATTCGGGTGTAAAGTTCTTACTCTAGATCGGAATCCTAATAAGGGAAAGTTAGATGCTCGTTCCAAACGGGGAATTTTCGTCGGCTACTCAGCGGAATCAAAAGCATACAGAATATGGCTACCTGAAGAAAGAAGAGTTGACATAGGACGAGATGTAAAATTCCTGGAAAATTTTAAAATCACGACGAACAAAAACTATGAAGATTTTTTATCTGATAAAACGAGCGATTTAAGCCACATACAAATTGAACTGCCAGTACAGTCAGTGGAAACAGAACCCGTAGGTCAAAATAACAACGAGGTCAATCTACGAAACAACCAAAACCTGGAAAACAATGGTCAAAATGATATCAACGAAGAGCATGAAAACAACGAACAAATCAGACCAGAAGGAGAAATGAAGAGAGGACCCGGAACCACGGAAGCTTATGACTGGAATGAAAGGAAGGCCAAAGAAACAATTTCACATGATCAATGTTGAACATCAGAATGAAATTCTTATTGATGATCAGGACAGGAACAATGCTGATTTTGGAAATGAAATCTATGACGAAAATCAAAATGGAACCTGTTCCGTTCAGAATATTTTTGGAAACATCGAATTTGCAAATTTATCAGAGATACCACTTCGTGAAGCAATTAACGGAACGGAAGCAAAAGAATGGTTCGACGCTATGGGGCAGGAACTTAAGTCCATCATCAAGAATAATACCTGGACGATAATCAACTGACCAAAGGATCGAGAAGTAATTAGTAGTCGAATGATTTTAAGAAATAAATACGCACCTGATGGAACAGTTGAACGAAGAAAGGCTCGAATTGTTGCGAGGTGCTTTGCTCAACGTCCAGGCGTGGATTTTAACGAAACTTTTGCACCGGTAACTCGTATTAGCTCGATTCGGTTACTAACGGCTCTTGCTTCTCAATACAACATGAAGATTAATCAACTAGACGTGACAACGGCGTATTTAAACGGCGTTCTCGAAGAAAAAATCTTTATGGAAATTCCGGAACCAATTGAAGCAGTACTGGAAGAAATAATTCGTAGTGAAGGAGCGACTGGAGAGTTTGGAATGAAATCAAAGAAGATGCTTCAAGAACTGCAAAAAGGAAATAAAGTGTGCCTCTTGAATAAAGCATTATACGGTCTACGTCAGGCTGGTCGTACCTGGTATACTCGACTAAGTGAAGAATTGAAGAAATTTGGTACAAATCCATCTGCCGCAGATCCATGCTTATTCTACTCGGGACAAGGGGAAGATATATTACTTATCGCAGTTTATGTTGATGATATTTTAGTCGCCTCACGGAATAGGAAGAAAATCATTGATATAATAAAACATCTCGGAAAAAGTTTCGAAATCAAAGATTTAGGAGAAGTAAACTACTGTCTTGGGATTGAATTTTCCAGAAGCAAGGAAGGAATCAGAATGTGTCAAAAGGGATACATCAAGGATATTTTAGAACGATTTGGAATGTCTGAATCAAGACCAGTTGCTACTCCCTTAGATCTTGGCACAAAGCTGAAAAAGAATGAAAATTCTGAAGATAACACATTAAAGAAATTACCATACAGAGAACTCGTGGGTGCATTAATGTATTTGGCAGTGTGTACCAGACCAGACATAGCATACACAGTCAGTTATCTAAGTCAATACTCTACATGCTATGATGTTGCTCACTGGTCAGCAGCGAAAAGAGTTCTACGCTATTTAAAAGGTACTATGGACATGAGCTTATTGTTCAAGAAAAGCTCGAGTTCATTAGAAGGCTATGTAGATGCTGATTGGGCAAATTGTTTGGATGATAGGCGATCATATACAGGATAAACTTTCATTCTTTCTGGTGGTCCAATATCCTGGGAATCAAAGAAACAAAGAACCGTAGCACTTTCTTCAACAGAAGCAGAATATATGGCTTTAAGGCTGGTGACCTTCTCAGCATAAATCACCCACCTATTGAGACTCTCGGTTTCCTTTCTCATGTCCTTTTTCCCCCCCCCCCCCCCCCAGTAACAGAAGTTTCGGTGGGACTGACGTTACAGCTTGACTCCACCATAAGACAAATCACTGCTTAATTCGGACATGATTTCGACTCGCAAAACAAATCTCGCGCATACAGGTGATAGTTGGGAGTACAATCTAAACATGAATAATACAAACAATAAAGTAGCCTCGGAAAGGACTGAAACTCGGATTGACCAAAGGCATGCACACGGTAAACGTAAAGGTCGTGTTTCGGGCGATGAATGGAGACTGGGTGTTTGGAATGCTAGAGGAGTGAATGATCTTAAGATAAGAGAACTACGAGAAACTATGCACGTAAGGAAACTAGACATTCTTTGTGTACCTGAGACGAAGAAAAAGGGTCGCGAATTTATAAAAATAGGAAATGGGGTGTTGAAAGGCGGTTGTGAAATATGGTCAGGAGTAGATAGCGAATCACATCGTAGTCAAGGGGTCGGTTTAATTATGAGTGAAAAAGCAAGTCATCATCTCATAGAGCATAATTTTGTATCACCCAGATTGCTGTGGGCTAGAATGAAGGTAGGAATCAGAAGATTATTTATCGTAGCGTGCTACGCACCAGTTGATAGCGATTCGAGGGAAGTTAAGGACGCCTTCTGGGACACTCTAAATGATACAATAAGTATTTGCGATCAAGGTGAAAGAATAATTCTGCTAGGAGATATGAACGGATGGGTCGGTGTCCAACGTCAGGATACAGATACAGAAAGGGTGCTAGGTAATTTTGGAGATCCAACAAGAAAAAATTATAACGGGGAAAAGCTAGTTAGTTTATGCTTAGAAAAGGGCCTATTTATTACGAATACTTGGTTTAGACATAAAATGATCCACATGTACACCTGGCGTAAAGGAAATAGCCACAGCATAATTGACTTTGTTATTGCGGATGAAAGATTAAGAGAACTAGTTAAAGATACAAGAGTCATGAGGGGTTCCGAATGCAATTCTGATCATTACCTTTTAGTCTGCAAAATAAACTTAGGGCGGGGATGGAGAACAAAGAAAACAAAGAAAACGAAACAAACACGAATAAAAATTGAAAATTTACAGAGACAAGAAGTGCAAACAGAGTTTAAAAAGAGGTTAACTGAAAGCATAGATAGGGCAACGTGGGAAGCGCTTATAAGTAATAAAGATATAGAGGGCGCGTGGACTTTATTACGGGATGTCATTGTCAAATATGCGACCGAAGTATGTGGTACAGCTTTTGTAGGAAGAAAGTCTGGCGATGCGTGGTGGAACGATGAAATTGCGGCAGCCCAAAAAGAAAAGAAAGAAGCGCACAATAAAACGCTGAACATGACAGGTGTTAGCGATGAGGAGAGAACTAGACTTAAAAATGATTACAGACACAAAAATAGGAAAGTTAAACGACTAGTCAAAGAGAGTAAAGAGAAAATCAGAACAGAAGAAGAGAATAAAATAATAAACTACTTTGAAGGAATTATGAAACTATTATATAAACAGTTGAAGGAAAGTAAAAGTACAGAGTTTGCTAGCATGAGAAACAGCAAAGGCGAAATGCTATATGATATAGACGGAATAGTAGACGCTTTGAAAGAGTCTTTCAAAGAACTATTGGGAGGTGAAAATATCGGACAACAAAACTGCGACATAGAAGATAATGCATTAGAAAACCCAATTGAAAAAGTCTGTGTCACTGAGGTCAGAGATATAATTAAGAACTTGAAAAACGGTAAGGCTGCGGGTATAGACAATATTAGCGCTGAAATGCTTAAATACGGTGACGAGTACATACCTCACAGGTTGTGCGAATTAATAAATTTATGTATCGAGACGGGAGAAGTCCCAGACGATTGGAGAAAAGCGATTATCATACCAATATACAAAAGAAAAGGAGATAAAAGCAACTGCAGTAATTACAGAGGTATCAGCCTACTAAGTACCGTAAGTAAAATATACTCAAAAATACTTATCCGTAGGGTAATGAAAATTACAGAAGAGAAAATATGGGAAGTCCAAAGTGGATTTATGCCAGGAAGATCATGTACGGATCAGATATTTAGCCTAAGACAGGTCGCAGAAAAAAGTTTGAGAGTAGGAAAGAAAGTCTTCTGTGCATTTATCGATCTAGAAAAAGCATTCGACACGGTAAATAGAAGTAAACTTTGGGAAGTCCTTAAAGAGTATGGAGTGAATGGAGGGCTCCTACAAGCAATAAAAACAATATATACAGGTAGTAAAGCGAGTGTAAGGATAAATGGGAAAAAGAGTGAATGGTTCGATATTATGCAAGGCGTGAAACAAGGATGCGTTATGTCCTCGTGGCTTTTTATCATATTCATGGATAAGTGTCTTAGAACTGCCCTATTCGACGAAAAAGGTGTAGATCTCGAAACCGTCAAGGTACGTGGGTTGGCTTTCGCGGATGACAAGATTGTTATGGCAGAATCAGTCGAAGACTTGCAAAGAATGTTGAATAAACTTAATACAAGCATGAAGAACATGGACCTCAAAATTAACGTGAATAAAACGAAAGTCATGGTGTTCGAGGGAAAAAGTGAGAAAACAATATGCAACATAGTTCTAAATGATGAGAAATTAGAACAAGTTGACAAGTACGTATATCTACGTAGTCTATTCACTAACGACGGAAAAATAGATGGGGAATTAGATAGGCGCATAAATAAGGGTAAGCAGGTTATCGGTAGAGCAAGGTCCATCCTCACAAATAAAAACATATCAAAAAAAGCTAAAATGGCCATACATAACTCTATTTTCGTACCGACTGTACTATACGGTAGCGAGACATGGACCTGTCAAGAAAAAGACAGGAGTAAAATCAACGCGATCGGCATGAAACCTCTGCGCATAATATGCGGGAAAACACTGATGGACAAAGTACGAAACGAGACAATCCTCGAAGAATGTGGTACAGGGGAGACACTAGTTGACATATGGGAAAGAAATCAGCTAAGGTGGTTCGGACATCTTGAAAGAATGAAAGATGAACGACTGACCAAGCAAGTGTATAAAGGTAAAGTAAATGGCAAAATGCCCAGAGGTAGACCGCCGAAAGAATGGTTAGAATCTGTGAATGAGACACTAATACGAAGAGACATAAGAAGCCATAGAAATACAAGAGCCTGCATGAAAAAATGCATGGACGTGAATGAAGCTAGAGTAGTATGCCAGGACAGAAATATGTGGCGACAAATAGTTTATAAACTGAGTGACAATAGATTGAGTGATACCTGAAACAAAGACCTTGGATACTAATGGGCCCAGGTGGGGAACCATACATAATAATTTTGTGAGGCTCCTCACTTGGGGTGATCGCTAGAGAGATTGATCAGCAACCTGGGTCGGAGCAGTGTTGCGGAGTAAACGTCTTATTTGAATAAATAACACGAAAACTCCAGATCAATCTAAAACATCTATACATAACACCTACACACCCATCCACCCTATACCCATATACCGACCAACCTCATACCTATATACCTATTCCACTACTTTCCAACCGAACAAGTCACGCCTACCCCGGAAGGGAAAAGGCTTAATGGTATAATAATAATAATAATAATAATAATAATCAGAAGGAGCTAAGGAAGCTGTTTATCTTCAAAGATTTTTTAAGGAATTAGGATTTAACGACCTTGCAAAAGTCAAATTGTATGATGACAATTGTGGGGCAAAGAAATTAGCCGAAAATCCAATATTCCATTCAAGAACCAACCACATCGATGAACGACATCATTTTGTTCGCGAAATTCTGAAAAACGAAGAACTGAAAATCTACTACGTTGCCACAGATAGTATGGTGGCCGATGTTCTAACAAAAGGCTTATCAGGACCAAAGCACAAAAGATGTCTTGAATTAATGGGTATTCAAAATATCAGGAAAACTTAGAGTTCGTTCACATCTCGAGGGGAAGTGTTAAAATATTATTTATATTTTATATTCTACGATCAGCGAACGAACTATTTGAATGAGATTCGATACATGATGCTATATTGTCTTAGTTTATTTATTCTCAATTTTGACAGTATCTACTTGACAGGTCTCTCTAACTTTGAAGCTGTTGTAAAAGTTCTACTTAAAAGTTCCTTAATAAAAGTTTACTGGTTATCACGCTCTACCTCCACGTTATTCTCTTTAATAATTTTACAGAGATTTAATTGATTTAAAAATATGTCACACAGATTAAAAAGACTTGAAAATATTGCAAAAAATTCAAAAGATTTCACAGAAATTTAAAGGATTTCACAATTTTTTCGAAGATTGAAAACATTTTAAGATTTCGAAAATTTCAAAACAATTTATAAGATTTAATAAACTTTCCCAATTTCAAATAATTCACCAAAATTTGCAGAAATGTAATAAATATTTTAAAAACTTCACAACGATTTCATTGATTTCACAGAAAATTGATTGATTTAGAAATATTTCACACAGCTTTAAAAGGCTTACAGATATTTCTAAAAATGTCTATGTTTTAAAAAATTTGGCAAATATTTCACAGATTTCAAAAATATCACAGAACCTTCCAAAAATTTAATCGAAATGTTGAAAGATTTCATAAAGATGTCGAAGATTTCATAGAAGTCACAGCGATTTCACAAAGATTTAATTGATTTGAAAATATTTCACAAAGATTTAAAAAAAAGCTTAAAAATGTTTTAAAAGATTTCAAAGAATTCACAAAGATTCAACAAAAATTTAAAGAATTATACAAAAAAATTGAGAAGATTTCACAAATATTTAATACATTTTGAAAAGACCTCAAATATTTCAAAACAAATCGAAAAATGTCAAAAAAGTTCAAAAGTTTAAAAAATTAAAAAATATTTCTAAATTTTGTTATGTTTTTAAAAGATTTGACAAAGATTCGAAGGATTTCACAACAAATTAGAAAATATTTTTAAAATTTCAAAAAATTTCAAAAGAGTTTAAAGATTTCAAAAAGTTTCGCAAAGATTTCAAAAGATTTAAAAAAATATTTCTAAATTCTTTTATGTTTTTAAAAGATTTCAAAAATATTTTATAGATTTCGAACATTTAAAAAAATTTCAAAATAGTTCAAAGATTTAAAAAGATTCATAAATCTAAAAAATTTCACAAAAATGTACAAAGATCTCAAAGACTTCACAAATATTTCAAACATTCCAGAGAGATTTCGAAGATTTTACAAAGCTTTAAAGGATTCACAACAAATTAAAAAAATATATCTAATGAATTCAAATATTTAAAAGTATTTCACAAAGATTTCAAGAAACATTAAATTTTTTCTAAAGATGTCTATGCTTTTCGAAAATTTCGCAAAAATTTCCAAGAATTTAATACAGATTTCAGAAATACTTCTTAGGTTTCATTGGCGAAGATTTAATAAAGATTTAAAGGTTTTCATAAAGATTTCATTGATTTCACAAAGATTAAAAAGACTTAAAAGTGTTTCAAATTCTTTTTTTAAATTTCGAAGATTTCATTAATGTCACAAAGATTAAAAAAAATTCAAACATTTTAAAAGATTACAGAAAATTTTCATATTAATATTAAATTTCATAGTATAGTAATACTGTGTGAAATTATTTTAATTTTTTAAATCCTCTTGACTTACCTAGACGTGTCGTATTCGGTATTTTGCTGCAAAATTTCAATAGCATTGCTCGAAAAATCACAGCAATAAACGAACAAGTTTGGATCCTTATTGTATAAAAGTAATGGAAAAACTGTATTTCCGACTCCGCAGCCTATTTCCAATATTTTATTTCCATCTCCAATCAATTCGTTTTGAGTAACGGAATCATCTGGTAAAACTCTTGCGACTTTTTTGTCAGAACTGGGAGCAAATTCCGGAAATTCGGTAAAAAGCCAGTGTCTATCTTTGAAAAATCTATTTAAAAAATTAAACATTTGAGGCCATGTAATACCTACTCTATTCTTACCTTACCGACATTTTTTTCGCAACAACTCAGGTCCACACGAATTGATATATCGTGTTGAAAATTTGGAAAATTAAATAAAAGGAACTAAGTAACGTTTGTAGATCCTAAATTTACGTTAATTTATTTATGGAAGGTTTGAGCATGTTTTCGGATCATATTTTAATTATTAATAATATTTTTGACAAAGTAATTGCTTTTTAATAGCAAAATGCAAATTTTCAGATACCTATTTTGATGGATTTCGTAAAATTTATCCCAGTATTTATCGGCTTCAATTTCATATTTTGTAATCAATTCAGAAGAAGCACAAACTGCTGAATTTTCGGCCACTTTTTGACGAGCTGATTCTGCCTGTTCTTCATTCCAAGTCACGTTATCCCTAAAAAATTAAATTTTTTTATTGCTTTCGCTTTAGTTTTGGAAATGAAAACGCTTTCATTTTATTTAAACTGTTTAAACTTTTTAAATTAATTTACGAAACTTAGTTTTAAAAACTTAAAAAGGATTTCAGAGTGGTCCCACGTCCACTCGAAAAATGTAATAATGAAAATATCTTTTCATCCAACTCGATAAAAATGTTCAAGATAAAAAATTCATTCAAAATCAGAAAAAAAATTGAAAACCAAAAGTTCATCCTTTCCACTCAATATAAATGCTGAAAAAGAAAAATGGCCTTTTCCAATTCTGACAAAAAAATGACCAGAATTTCGTCCCTTCCTAATCAATAAAAACGTTTAAAATAAAAAATTATCCTTCCAATTCATAAAATATTAAAAACCGAAATTACACCCCTTCCAACTCAATACAAATGTTTTTAAAAAATTACCCTACAATTCTGAAAAAATATTCAAAATAAAACGTTTCTCCCTTCAACACAATCAAAATGCTAAAAACAAAAAATTGCCTCTTACAATTCAGAAAAAAATATCAAAAATTCTTCTCTTCCAGCCCAATAACAATGATGAAAACAAAAAAGTGCCTTTTATAATTATGAAAAAAATTGGAAATATAACATTCTTCCCCTCAACCCAAAAATGTTAGGAAAAAAATGCATTACTGCCAACCCAATAACAATGATAAAAACAAAAAAGAGCCTCTTCTAATTGAGATAAAATTAAAAAACAAAATTGTCTTTTTTCGAAATTAATACACATTTTTTAAATGGAAAATCATGCTTCTTTCAATTCATAAAATATTTAAAACCGAAATGGACATAATGTATGGAACAGAACTTTATTTTTGTAATATCTTCCTAATGAATAATAATTATTACCATTTTATTATTTCAATAAATATTTATTAAAAACTGATAAGTAATTTTTAAACAGTTTAAATTTAATACAGTTATACAGGAAAAATGAGTTTTTACGAAGATATTAACAAAATGGGGCAAAAATGGACCGAATTCCATGCATTTGGTCCATTGTTTTTCCCTCAGCAACGAAGTGAAAATAACTGGCGATGAAGTGAAAATGCCTAATTGAGACAAAATTGAAAATCAAAATTTCCTCCCTTCGAATTTAATAAAAATTTTAAAAAATTGAAACCCGAAACTTCTTCCCTTCCAAATCAATAAAAATATTGAAAAAGACATTTTAAAGATTTTAAAGATATTTTTTTTCAATTCAGAAAAAAGATTCAAAATAAAAATTTCCCCCGTTCAACACAACAAGAATTATAAAAAGAAAAAAATGGCCTCTTCCAATTCAGAAAAAAAATAAACAAAATTTCGTCTCTTACAACCCAATAATATTAATAAAAATAAAAATGGCCTCTTCCAATTAGGGGAAAAATTGAAAATATAACATTCTTACCCTAAACTCAAAAATTTTTAAAAGAAAAAAATGCTCCCTTATAATTCATAAAAACAATAAACAAAATTTCATCCCAACTCAATAACAATGATAAAATCTCTTCCAGTTAAAAATGAAACTACTTGGTTCATTAGTTGAAATTAAAACTACTTTCTTAAAAGTTCATTTTTTTGGTTGAATGAATTTTTATTTATATCTTTTTCAGTTGAAGAATCATTCCTTTTGAATCTTCGATCTACTGGAATTTTCTCGCTATAATAAAGAAACTTCAGTGAATTATGAACAAAGTTCTAAAATCATATAAAACTTTGGATTTTCCCTCAAATCTATAGCAAAATGTTTAAAAATAAGCAGTTTTTTCCTGAAGGAAGGGTTTCTAGTTATTTTAAAAATTAAATCACGTATTTTTACAATATACTTATAAAATTTGAATTATTAGCAAAAAATGTCCACGCAGAATTGATGTGTGCTAATATTTTTAATGTGTAACTTATTATTGAATCCTAAAATAAAATGAAAAAGAAAAACCACTTGTCGATTATTAGTAATAATAATAAACAAAGAAAACACATACAACATAATTTCAAGGTTAGAATTCACCAAATTGTTTAAATCGAGATTGAAACCATTATTTTTGCAGTGAATTATTGTAGTTATAAACATAAAAAAACAATGTAAGTTATTTTTATGACATAATTATTTAAATCAAAAACTACAAATCGTTTAAATTGAACTCACGTGTAGAGAGCAAACGTAATTTCTATACGATCTTTAAAAAATGGTTAATATCGAGTACACGTCAAAAATAAAATGCCACTTATACTCAAGTGATCTCTAAATAAATTAAAATGCTCCAAACTGTGACAATTTTAATGAAAAAACTTGAAAAATGTGAAAATAAACAAATTTTCGATTTGTAGGTTAGGAATCAAAATATCGAAAAAAGAAAAAAAATTCTCACCAAGCATTATGCTGGAAAACATTATCCTCGTCAGAAAGAATCCTATTTCCAAACTGAGGTCTTTTACTATCCGATTTTTCATTTTCACTTTCACTTTTCACCAATTCTGTCATAATTATGATTATTTTTTCGCACGTGTTTTTTCCGAACCACGAAAACGCTGCCAACCCTGATAAAAAAATCGAATAAAACCTGAATTCAAATCAAAGATTCAAACTCGATAAAATTAATACATCTGAAGTTATGAACAATGTATTGAAAAAACAGGTTATTTTTTCTTGAATGGATATTTCTGTGAATAATTGCGTTTCAACTTTAAAAAATTGTTATTTGCTTTTATTTGAGATTAGCTTTTCTTCTATTGGCAGCAGTGTCTTTTTCCAGGCGACGGCGGCGACGCTACAGTCACAGGCACAGCTGATTCGCGCAGGCAGCAGGTGTATCAGCAAGTATGTTTTGATTTTTATTTCTGTTTTTTCGACCATTAAATATGAATGTAGATGTAATTAATTATTATACAAAGTGAATTATACCACGAAATTTATCTTGCGAATAAGATTTGGCGTATTTAGTCGATAATTAGGGACTGAGGAGATTTGAGCGTCGATTCTTTTGTGCCTTTTGTGAGTCAACTTTGATCATCTTTTGTGTTGTACTGTATTTTTGCTCATTGTTGATTTCTTAGGAATTCTGTCACTGTCGAAGCTTTGTATTGATTTTTATATTCTTTGATTCGGTTCGGAAATTTGTATTTTAATTGTGAGAAGTTATTTTTAGGTTAGCTTTTTCCCATTTACTAGTAAATGCAAAATTGGAGTTTCAAGGCCGTGTCATTGACCAGACGTCCTGATTTTGTTATCGCTGTCCAGATTGTCTGATTTTTGTGTTATGTCCTGATTTTTCATATTATAGAGGTTGTACTCGATTATTTAAATAAAAAGTTGTGACTTCGAAAAAGTTATTAGTATAATTTATAAACTTGGGGAATAAATATAATTTTATTGTTTTTTTTTTAACAAATAAGTCAATCTTTTTGGTTAAAAATTCAACCGTTTTATTGGAAAATCGTCTTTTTTGCTTGAAAATAATTGAACTAGTTGGTAGAACATTAACTTTTTTAGAAATATTTTTTTTTATAAATGTTTCTTGAAAGTGGAACTACTTTGTTAAAAATTAATTTTTTTGGGTTATTGATTCATTATTTTAATTCGAAAAACCTTTTTTTTTTTGTTACAAATTTAACCATTTTTTTGAAAATTCGTTTTTACAAGAGTGAACATTAATTTTTTTACTAGGGTGAAAATGAATTATTTCATTTTTGTTTCAAAGGTTATATTTTTTAGTTGAACATGCCGGTATTATGTTGAAAATAAATTTCTTTGGTAAAAAATTTAACTATTTTTTTTATTATAGTTGATCATTTTAACTATTTTGTTGGGAATTCGTCTTTTGTGATAGAATATTAATCTTTCTGAAAAATCAATCTTTGTGGTTGCCATTTCAGGTCATCTTTTTTAGTTGATTTTTTTTTTAATTTGAAAATGAATTTCTTTGCTTAAAAATTCAACCGTTTTGTAAAAAATGCATTCTTTTTAATTAGGAATGGTTTTTTAAACTGAAAATATAACTGTTCTTTTCTTGGTTAAAAATTGATCTTATTTAGTTGAAAATTGATATTTTTGTTAGAAAACTACCTTCTTGGTTGAAAATTCATTTTTGTGTCATTTTAGTTGAATATTTATTACTTTGGTTAAAAAATTAACTATTTTTTAATTATTTTTTTTTGGGGAGAGGTGGGTGTGAAAAATTTAATATTTGGATGAAAATTCATGCATTTCCTTGCGCCTTTTGTGGTTGAATATTAATCTTCCTGTGGAATTTATCTTTTTGGTTGACAATTCGTTTCTTTGGTTGAAATTGTAACTATTTTCTTGAAAATTCATCTTTTTGGTAGAAAATTAATCTTCTTGGTTGAAAATTCATTTTTACGGCTAAAGATTCCTCATTTTAGTTAAAAATTCATTTCTTTTATTGAAAATTTAACTATTTTGTTGAAAATTCGTTTTTCTTTTGGGTTTTAATATTGACTATTTGGTTGAAAATTCATGCTTTTTTGTCAAATTTCGTTTTTGTTTTGTAGTAGAATACTTCTTCCTGAAGAATTCGTCTTTGTAGTTGATAATTCATTTCTTTGGTTGGAAATTTAATTATTTTTTTTATGGTTAAAAATTAATTTTTTAATTGTAAATATAAATTCATGTATTCATGTATTTTGTTACAAATTAAATTTTTGTGTTCAAAGTTAACTTTTTAGCTTAAAATTCATAGTTTTAGGTGAAAATTCAACCATTTTGGTAGAAAATTAATCTAGTTGGTTAAAAATTTAACTATTTATTTGAAAATTTAACTGTTTGGTTGAAAGTTAACTTTTTTATCAGACAATCATATTTTCGAGTTGAAAATTCAATTTCTTTGTAGATAATTCATCATTTTGTTTGAAATTAAAGTTTTTTTTATTGAACTATTCCATTTTTTATTTAAAATGCATGCTTGATAAGTTGAAAATTCAAGTATTTGGTAAAAAGTTCATTGTTTGGTTGAACATTCATCTTTCTTCTTGAAAATTTTGTCTGGTTTAAAAGTCAAATGTTATCTAAAAAAGTTGACTTCTTGGCTGAAAAAAGTAACTCTTTTATAGTAAATTCGTCTTTTTGGGCAAAAAATTGATCTATTCAACTATTCTGTTAAAAAATCGCATTTTTCGTGGAATTCTACTGGTTGAAAATCATTTTACTTTTTGTTAAAAATTGTTAATTTTTTAACTGAAAATTAAAAAAATCTATTTTTGGTTAAAAGCTCACCTATTTTGGATGAAAATTTAACTATTTTGGTAGAAAATTAATCTGATTTGGTTGAAGGATTCAGCTTTTTTTAATGAAAATTCATCTTTTTTGGTTGAATTTAACTATTTTGGTAGAAAGTTCAACTAGTTGGTTGAAAAATAGCGAACATTTTTGTTGAAAATTCAATGGTTTTTTTAAGTGTTGATTTTTCTTGGAAAGTTCATCTCTTTTGGTAAAAAAAATGCAAAAATATCATTTTTGTTCAAAATTTATCGTTTTAGCTTGAAAACTTAACTCATTTGTTGAAAATTAATTTTTTAATAACTGTTTTTGATTTAAAATCAAAATATTTTTTTAAATTTCCGTGGAGAATTGCTTTGTTTTTCTTGAAATTTTAACTACTTGGTTAAGAGTTGAACTTCTCTGTTCAGAATTCATTTTTCTGGTCGAAGATTTATCTATTTGGTTACAAATTTTTATTAATTTTTTTTTAATTGAAAATTTAGCGGTTGAGAATTTGATTTTTTTTTATTGAATTGAACTATTTTTTATTTTAAATTAAATTATTTTTTGGTTGCAATATTAATTGTTCTATTTTTGGTTGAGAATTCATTTTTTTATAAATTTTTCTAACTGAAAATTTGACTGTTTAAGTTATTGAAAAGTCTTCTGTTTTGGTGGAATTCGACTATTTTTCAGTTTAATCCTCTTTCAGTTGAAATATCAACTATTATATGTTTTGTTTAGAATTAATATTTTTTGGGTTGACAATTCATCTCTTTTGACTAAAAGTCATTTTTCCTGCTAGAAAATGAAAGTGTTTATTGAAAACTCAACTCTTCCGTTTAAAAATTAAGCTTTCGTCTTAAAAATATCGTCCTCTTGGCTTCAAAATACAACTATTTGTTTTTTGGTAGCTGTTTAATTTTTTTTGTTAAAAATCAATCTATTTTTGTGAAAATTCATCTTTCTTGCTTGAAAATTAACTTTTTCATTGCGAAGTCATCATTCCGGGTTGTCAAATTCAATGTGTTTTCGAAAACATTGGACTTTTTAGCTTGAAAACTAAACTTTCTTGTTGAAAATTCATTTTCTTTGTTGTAAAATCTTTTTTAGTTGGAAATTCAGTCGTTTTGTTGAAATTACAACAAATTTCGACTTGAAATCTCAGTAATGTAAAGCTTCTCATATTGAATTTAATATAGATAAAAAATCATTATATTTCCCCTGTTTTAAGATCATTTTCGGCTCTGAAGTCGGGATTCAATTATTATTCCGTCTATAATAACAGCACAAAGAGATAAAGCGAATATACGCAGGTCATTTGTGTTATCTTCTACTGTTTATAAATACATCCGGCATCATCATTCTAGTTCAATCAACGTATTACTTTCTTCCATTTCAGAAGCAGTCGAGATGTTCGCACTGCTTATTCAACTCGCTTTCCTATTTTGCGGTGAGTTAAATAATTTTTCATACTATTTTGCTATTAAATAAACAATATACTTGTATTTATTTTTAATAAATTGTGCAATAACTTCTCTTATTTATGCTAAGTAGCAATATTGATATAATCGTAATTATTTTTGTGAGATAGAATCTACAAAATTCTGTCTTTTCAACCTAAATAAAGGAATATTTTCTTTAATTTTTAGGCGTTTCAAACGCTTCAAATGTAGTAAAATCGCCAACATTTAGCAGCGCTTATACCGCAAAAGGAACTCTCTACATTCCCTATGCTGAAATTCGAGAACCATTCTATGCCTGGTATGACGCCAAAAGTGGATCTAGCCGAATCGATTATTATGGAGGTAAAAAATTCTAAAACATAATTTATTTTATTTTGTCTCATTTATTATAGGCCGTAGCGTGTAATACAAACAGAAAATGGTAGACCCTGTGGTCTCATTCTTTCATTTTGTACCTAAAAAGCAATTATGTAAAATTTGGTTCTGAAAAAAAATGTTTCAAGGAATGGTGCCAAAGTTGCCTGGAAACCCCGAAAAAACGTGATTTTCTTGGTTTGTCCAGGGTTTCCACCTTACCTGGAAAACCTGGTATTGTCAGAGTATTTTTATATACCTAGAAAAGCCTGGAAATGTTAGGGTTTTTTTTTCAAGTCGGAATTTTTTCGAGAGCGTGCTTATTTTGTTTTAAATTGCAATATAAAGTTTAATACCAATGATTCTTTTTTTTTTTTTTTTTTGTAAATGTAGCTTTATATTACTGTATTCAAATATTTTGTGAAAATCCGTTTTTTGTTTGTTTTAAATTAATTTTTGTAACTAAAAATTTAACTATTCTATTTTTGGTGGAAAATTCATCAATTTGGTTGATGATAATTCAAGTTTCTTGGTTGAAAATTCATATTTAGCTTTGAAAATTCAATAGTTTGTTTGCAATTTTTTCTGTGTCTTGATTAAAAAATCTTTCTTAGTTGAAAATTTAACTCATCTTGAAAAGTCGTATTGTTTGGTTGAAGTCAACTATTTCGATTAAAAATTAATTTTTTGTTGTTGAAATTCAACTAATATATTTTTCGTTCAGAATTAATCTTTTTTTTTTGGAATGAAAATCTAATTACTTGGTTGAAAGTTAAACTCTTTTGTTAAAAATTATTTTATTTTATTTTATGATCCGTCATTTTGATTGAAAATACATTTCTTTAGTTGAAAAATGCGCTATTTTGTTAAAAACTCGTTTTTTCTTTGGCTGAAATTTTTTTTGTACTGCAAATTTAACTACTTCAGTTAAATTTTCAATTATTTTACACAAAATTTAACTTCCAGTAAAAATTTTAAATACTTTATTGTATTTTTTATTTGTTTATTTAGACTGAAAATGTAGATAACTATTTCCGTTGAATGATCCATCGTTTTAGTTAAAAATTTATATCTCCGGTTGAACATTAATTTTTTCAACTAAAAATTTAACTATTCCATTTTTGGTTGAAAAATGATTTTCTTTAGATGAAAATTCCACTATTTCGTTAAAAATTCATGTACATATTTTGTGGAAAATTGTTCTTTTTTGGTTGAAAATTCAATTACTTGGTTGAAATTTAAACTCTTTTGTTAAAAATTCATTTCTTCTAATGAAGATTCATCATTTTAATGGAAAATTCATCTCTTTGGTTGAATTTTTTTTTTTAGTTGATAATTTGACTTCATGTTTTGGTAGAAAATTCATATTCTGTATGGTTGAAACTGGTTTTGATCAAAAGTTAAAATCTTTTTTGGTTTATATCTGAACTACTACTATGTTCCGTTCAGGTTCTATCTTTTTTGGAATGAAAACTTGATTACTTGTTTGAAAGTTAAACACTTTTATTAAAAATTATTTTTTTTTAGTTGAATCATAATTTTAATTCAAAATTCATCACTTTGCTTGAAAAAGGAACTATTTTGTTGAAAATTCTTCTTTTTTTTTTGTTCGGTTGAAAACTAATTCTCTTTTACTGAAAATTTAACTATTACAATTGAATTTTGAACTATTTTACTGAACAAATTAACTATTTCAACTGAAATTTCAACTATTTTATGTTTATTAACAAAAAATTTTTTAACTGAAAATGTAACTATTTCTGTTAAATAATCCATCATTTTAGTTAAAAATACATATCTCTGGTTACACATTAATTTTTGTAACTAAAAATTTAACTATTCCTTTTTTGGTTGAAAAATAATATTTTTTAAATGAAAATTAAATTATTTAATTAAAAATTCATGTATTTTGTGGAAAATTCTTTTTTTTTTTCGTTAGAAAATGAATCTTCTTGGTTAAAAAATCATCTTTTTGGTTGAAAATTCAATTACTTAGTTGAAACTTAAACTCCTTTGTTAAAAATTCATTTGTTTGAATCAAGATTTATCATTCTAGCTGAAAATTCATATTTTTTAAATTAAAATTCTACTATTTGGTTCAAAATTCGTCTTTTTTGTTGAAGAATTCGTCCCCTTGATTGAAAAATGAACTATTTTGTTGAAAATTCGTGTTTTGTTTGGCTGAAAATTAGTTTTCTTTTACTGAAAAATTAAACTGTTACAATGGAATTTTAAACTATTTTACTGAACAACTTAACTATTCCAATTGAGTTTTTAACTATTTTTTTTTTTTTTTTTAATTCTAATTTTTTGTTTAAAACTAAAAATGCATCTATTTCTTTTGAATAATTCATCGTTTTAGTTGAAAATTCATCTTTTTGGTTGAAAATTCGTCAGTTTGTTTTAAATTATTTTTTTTGTTTATTCCATTTTTGGTTGAAAGCTTCTTGTTTGAAAATTCATCTTCTTGGCTGAAGATTTAAGCATTCCAGTTCAAAATTCATCATTCTAGATGGGAAGTTGAATTTTCAACTATTTTACTGAAAATTTAATTATTCCAATTGAAATTTTAACTATTTTATTGCAATTTTTTTCTTTCAACTGAAAATGTAACTATTTTTCTGGAATAATCCATCGTTTTAGTTGAAAAAATCATATCTCCGGTTAAACTTTCATTTTTTAACTGAGAATTTGTCTTCTTGGTTGAAAATTCGTCACTTTGGTTGAAAATTCATCTTCTTGACTGAAGATTCAAGTAATCAAGTTCAGTATTTATCATTTTAGTTGGAAATTATTCTTTTTGATTTGAAATAAAACTACTTGATTGACAGTAAAACTATTTGGTTACAAATGCATCAATCTTGTTGAAAACCTATGAATTAAAAAGTTTCTCTTTCATTATTCATATAGTAAATTATTTTCTAAATAATCTCCTCCATTTTTAATAAAAATGTTCTGAAAAATTATTTTCGAAAAGTGAAAATTTCTTAATTTTTTTTAGGAATGGTTAAAACTTTCCAGTTAAGTAATGAAGGATCTTATGGATCGAGTATAAAAGTGGCGCCGGTTACAACCGAAACCAAAGAAAACGATGAAGTTTGTCTCCAAGTGAATGGAACCAGTGATATGAAAATTCAGCCCCAGACCATTATTCCAGACACCACTGGAATGGAGGTAAAAAATTATGAAGTTATTTAAAATTTGATTAGTAATATTTTATAATAAAAAAATTCCATTACTGCCTTCTATTGACAAGTTTTTCTTTTTATTCTCTTTTTAAATTAATATCTCTTCCTTACTTGTATTTTAGACTTAAAAGTAGGTTCTACATTTTTCAGTAACAAAAAACTAGAAATTGTTTCTGGTATTTTTTTTTTAATATTGATCAAGTTTGCTTTTTCTTAGTGCATTGGTGAAGAAGTAATTAACGGACTTCCCTGTGAAAAATGGCGTCTGGTTACGAAATTCGGAGACAAGGTTAACAAATACACGCTTTGGATTCGTTACAAGGTAAATAAAATAACGTCTCATTAAAAAAAATCGTACAACCCATTCAAATAATTTGTTTAAATAATAATTCAATTATTTTATTTTTTAATAGTTAAAGTAAATTATTAAAATAATTATAATTATATTCAATTAAATCTTGTGAAGTTCTTTAGAATTTTTTTAAATTATTTAAAATCTTTCAAGTCTTATGAAATTTTGAAAGTGTCTTCATATCCCTAGAAATTTTTGCAATCTGTAGAAATAAAATCTGCTTGAAACATTTTAACGTCCCTTGAAATTTAATTTATTTCCTGAATTTATCTAGAAATCACTTAAAGTCGGACTTAAAATCTTTGGAAATCCTACCAAATCCTTTAAAATTCCTTAAAATTATGTAAATCTCTTGACATTTTTTGAACCTTTAAAAATGACTTACAATCTTTAAAATCTGTAGAAATCTCTTGAAATAAAATTGATTTTATTTCCTAAAATTCTCTAGAAATTCTTTAAAATTCGTTAAAATCCATTAAAATAAGTAGAAATCATTTGAAAACCCTTCAGTATAATTTAAAATTAATTAATTCATTAAATTTCTATTTAAAAAACGTTCAAATTCCTAAAAATATTTGAAATCCTTGGAGATTAAATAAATTCCTTTAAATCTTTTAAAATTCCTTGAAATATGTAAACGTCTCTTGAAATTCAATTTAATATCCGAATTTCTCTAGAAATCTCTTAAAATCGGACCTCAAATCTTTGAAATCCCACAAATTTCTTTGAAATCCCTTGGAAGTTTTTAAACCTCTTGAAATTATTTGGAATCTTTCGAAATTACTAAAAATCTTTAAAATTTGTAGAAATCTTAATAATCAATTAAAATAAGTAGAAATCTATTGAATGTAAAATAAAGGAAATGTATTCATTAAAGTTCTCAAAAAAATACCGTCAACATCTCTAGAAATCCGTGAAGATTGAATACATTCCTTTCAGTCCCTTGCAGATTTTTAAAAATAAATTTAATTCATAATTTTAATTTAATTCATAACCAAGGAATGTCAACAGATTTATACTTATTTAAATGGACTTTTACGATTTCACGGGATTTTAAAGGATTTCTAGAAAAATTTAGGTAATAAATTTAATTTAATTTCAAGTAATTTCTATGGGTTTTAGGTGCTTAAACTTGAAATATTTTTTATTTTAGTTTTGAGAGCATTGAAGAGTATTATTTCCAATTCAATTTCAAAATTTTTACAGGAGGTGTATATCCTATTGAAGAAATTATTTAATGCTAGAAATCGTTAAAAATCATTTAATATTATTTAAAAACAGAAATCGGATTTCTAAATTAAAAAAATCATTAGATTTAAATCCAATAAGCTGTTTCAAATAATAAAATTTACAATCTTGAAAAATTTCGGATTATTTTATGGTTTTCGTCGGAAATGGAAATTTTTATTTTAAAATCATTAGATTTAAAAGATTATTCATTTTTGAACAATTTTCGGATATGTTAAAGTTTTAAAGAAAAAATGGTATTTTAAAACAAAAATCATTATAATTTGAACAAGATTTAGAATATTTTAACGATTTTAGATTACGCCACTGTTTCTCGTCGTAAGTTGTTATTTTTAATAACAAGAAAAATATATTTTTTAAAGAAGATGCACACATTTTAATAATTTTAGATTATGTTAGCATTTTACACAAAAAATTGGTATTTCAAAACAAAAATAAATATAGTTCGAACAAGTTTTAAAATTTGTTACAGAAAACCGACTATTTTAAACAAAAGGTATTAGATTCAGAAGACTAAAATTATAAACAATTTTCTGTTATGTTCTATTAGTCTTTTTCGTCGGAAATTAATAATATTTTTTTAGCAAATTATTAGATTTCAAAAAACATTTACAATAATGCAATAACTTTAGGTTATGTAGATGTATTTCACCTGGAATTTGTATTTAAAAAAATCATTTGACTTAAATCCAGTGATTTGTTTAAAATAATAAACTCCGACGATTTTTGCCTAAAATAATAAAATTGACAAGCTCGATTTAGAATATTCGAAGAATTTTATATTATTCTAGTATTTCCTCCGGAAATTGGTATTTTTGATAATAAAAAAAAAGATTTCAAAGAAGATGCACAACTTTTTAACAATCTTAGGTTATGTTTACATTTTTCACCGTAAATCGGTGATTTTAAACAAAAAACAATAGAGTTGGAAAATTCCCGAACAGTTCAAATAATATTACCGAATTGGAAAATTCTCGAATAATAAAATTCCCGACACAAATTTCCTTCATATTAGCATTAAAAACTTTTGTTATAAATAAAAATTTTGATTGTAATATAATTTTAATATTAAAAATTTAATAATTTGGGAATTTTCTAGTTAAGATATTTTATAATTAGGCAATTTTCTGTCGGGTATTTTATTCGGAAATTTTTTTATTTGGTAATATTATAAACTGTTCGGGAATTTGACAATTTGGGAATTTTACAGTATCGGGAATGTTATTTTCCGGGATTTTTTCGTCGTCCCAGTTTTTCTCGTTTAAAATTTCATTTATTAATGAAAAATTATTAAATTTCAAAGAATATTTGCAATATTTCAACAACAATGGGTTATGTTAGTATTTTTTGTCAGAAATTCTTATTTTTCAAAAAAATACAACTGTTTGATTGCATCCATATAATATTGTACAAAAATATTATATTTACATTAATTATGAAGTTGAGATATCAATTGTCATCAATTATCAAAAAAGTTGTCCTTGCTTTTACATAATATAAATACTATGAAGTACAAAAATTTTTGTATTAATATTAAATTTATATTTTAATTTAAAAATTGTGCGAGACAAGCAAAACAATAATGGCGCACGTAGCGAGAGTGTTTGCTTTCTAATTTCTTATAGAAAGGTTGTTACTTTTTTTCTAAATGTAAAAAGTAAATGTTTAATCTTTCCCCTATTTTCCACTTTTTCGTGAAAAAATTCCCCTATTTCTCCTTTTTTGAGATCTTTTTGCGTTGTGATCCCTGCTGCCGTTTCAATTTTCAACGATTTACTAATATATTCCGATTCTAGAAATCCACGAAGTCTTCTGTGAGTATGGAACCGATTCCAGTGAGGTACGAAATGCGAGGATTTAATTCTCTTTTGGGTTCTCACTACGATCACTATTATTTGGAGTACGAGTGGTATTCGTTCGATACACCAAGCTCTGAAGTCTTTGAAATCACTGGAAGTAAGTTCCTCTTTTTTCTTATATCAAAATGAGATTTAAAACAATTTTAGAATAGAAACCTTACAGGTTCAAAGGATTTACAAATAAAAATCTATTCCATCTTGGAATTATAAACAATTTTAGGCCCAGAAAATCAATTTTTTCTTTAATATGAATGTACCTGAAGTTTCTAACGTCCAAATGAACGAAATATTTTTCCCGATTTCTATTTCACTGATAAATATTGCTGCAACTGCAATTTAAAATATGCATTATAATTCTGTTTCAATCATAAATTATTTCCAATATAAATGAACAAACATTTGAGCACTTTTTTCTGGTTTATAAAGTCAGCAGTAAAAAATTTCGTTCATTTGAACGTTCAGAACTTCAAGCACATTGAAAATGAAAAGCATTGAGTTTAAAAGTTTTAATTTGGGACATAACTAAATAAAAAATATTTAGATTATTACATTTTCACAAATAGGAAAAAGAAACCATCCAAAAAATTTTATTTATTTCTAAAATTGCTATATTTTGTGCATTCTTCTTACAAAAATTGTTTATTTTGAAAGTATACAATGTTTAATTGCTATTATGTGAAATATTAATTGTTCTAAATTAAAAATGATTGAATTCTGATATTATAAACAATTTTAATTGTTCAATTTTGGTGGCTTTCATTTTGAATGTGTCCAAGTTGTGAAACTTAATTTTAAATTGTGTCAAATTTTATTTAACCTTTTGAGATTGTTCAATTTTGAAAAAGTAGGGGACGAATGAAAAATCTCGAAAAATAAAATTCCCGACACTGAAATTCCCGAACAGTTATTAATATTACCATAAACTACGTTATCAGTTTGAGAGGGGGTACTTATACTTTATCTCGGTTTTTTCACTTCAGTGTGAACTAAATTAATAGAACACAAGAAAAATGAACTGCTTTTGTTTGAAGAGGTTATTATTATATTTTAGGTTCGGAATTTATCTTGTTTGGATAACAATTCTAGTATTTGGTTGAAAATTTTTTTTTTTTTTGTTGAAAATGCTACTGTTTTATTAAAAATTCATTTTTTGGGTTAAAAGTTGAATCATTTGCTTAAAAATTCATTTTTTAGTTGAAGATTAATCTCTTTCGTTGGAAACTTAACTATTCCATTTTTATAAAATAAATCTTCGAGGTTAAAAAAATCATCTTTTGGGCTGAACTCTTTTGTTGAAAATTAATTTCTTTTAAGATTCATCGTTTTAGTTGAAAATTCATGTCTTTGGCTGAAAATCGAACTATTTTTTGTTGAAAATTATTTTTTTTTTGTGGAACATTAATAGTCTTGCTGGAAAATTCATATATTTGGTTTAAAATTTAACTATTTGGTAAAAAGTTCATCTTTTATAGTTGAAAGTTCAACTACTTTGTTGAAAGTTGAACTAGTTGCTGCTTTTTATTTTTATAAGTTGAAAATGCAACTATATGTATTTGATAGAAAATTCATGTATTTTGTTAAGCATTCGTCTTTTTGGTTAAAAAATTAATATCGTTTGTTGAAAATTCAATATATATTTCGACTTAAAATCGTATGAATTAAAAATATTAATTAAATATGTTATTTACATTAATTTTATTTAAACGAATTTATTCTTCCATTATTACCCTATTTTCGTGAAAAATCACCCTCTTTCCTATGTTTTGATAGAATTTTAGACGTTATTTTTTTGGGTTAGGGGGTCAAAATAACCTAATATGGTAACGTAGTTTATGGACGATCCCTAATTTGAAAATTGACTGCAATTTGTTTTTTATTTTATTTACTATTATTTTTTTCAACAGTTTTGTTACTTGGACTTAACATTGTTTAATCATTAAGGTTTTTAGTTTAAAATTGTTCAATTCCAAGAACTTTCACTTTTAAATTGTACAATTTTGATCACTTAATTTTCAATATCTTGAAATTATAATTATTCGATTTAGAGAATGCTTTCCATTTTAAATTATATGTATTTCATACTGTAGATATAATTTTGAATTTTTTTTATTTTAACATTTAAACGCTTGAATCTTATAGTTTGAATGACCGCGAAAAATGTTTGTAATTATGCAAGAAACGACAAGAACCGAAAAGAATTTTTCTTCTGCTATTTCAGCGGTACTATTTTTGACATATTTATTTCAGATACAACTTGCGTGGGTTTCCCTGGACCAGGAGACAAGCACATTTACACTTTCAACCCCATGAAGGAGTTTATCAATAATTATGAAGGACACGTGGAAACAGCTTTCGATCGATTCAAAAACGCACACAGCAGAGAATACAAAACAAATGTGGAACACCATCGTCGCAAGGAAGTTTTCAGACAAAATTTGAGGTGCGTTTTATTTATTGTTTGCCAATATCTTCTTTAAATTATCCAAACAGGAGGTCTACTCATCTGGAAATGTCAGGGCATTTTTTTTCTTTATTTTTTTCTTTACTTGTGCTTGAAAAAATATTTTTCAACTTCTTGGTAGTTGAATTTTCAACGAAAAAAGCTGAATTCTCAATAATAGCATATTGCGTGACGAGGGTCGGCCCGAGATGCCTATGAAGTGTGTTGAAAATTCGATTTTCGACCTGCTCCACAGGCATGGAAAGTCGAATTTTTGATTGAGTTATGATGAAAAAAATGTATTAGTTGACATTTCAGCCAAGAAAAGATTGTCATTTCAAATCAAAAACAGTTGAATTAAACCAAAAAGGACGAATTTACAACAAAGTAGTTCAATTTTCTACTGAAAAATATTAATTTTCATCCAAACAGTTACATTTTCAACCAACAAGGTGAGCTTTCTGCAAAATAGTTGAATTTTTAACTAAATGGTGAAATTTTCACCCAAAAAGAGGAATTTTCAACAAAGAAGATTAATTTTATACCAAAAAATATGAATTCTCAACATAATACATAAATTGTTAAGCAATTAGGGGAAATTTTAAGCAAGAAAATTAATTTTCGACAAATAAAGACCAATTTTCAACAATTTATATAAGTTTTCAAGTAAATAATTTGAATCATGGATCAGATCATCATAATAAATTTTATTTTAACCATTTTTAGATTATATTTTTTGTTCTTCCTAAAAATTTTAACCAAATAGTTATATATATCTAATGAACAAAAGCGAATTTTCGAGAAAATACTTGAATTCTCTACTAAAAGAGATTAATTTTCATCCAAAAAATTGGATTTTAAACCAAAAAATTGATTTTCTACCTAAAATTACGAATTTAAAACAAAATACATAAATTTTCAACCAACAAATGGAACTTTCAACTAAAAGTGTTTGGGTTTTTTTATTGGGTTCTATTATATAATTCAGTTCACATTTAAGTGAAAAAAAATGAGAAAAAATGTGGAGAATATGGAATAGACTGTGAAGCCGGCGATAAACAAGTAAGAATTTTTATCATTTTTAGGCTAAAGTCAACTGTTTTTTATTTAAAATTAAAATATTTTTTGTTTGAAATATCAACTATTAAGTTTTTTATTGATAATTCATCTTTTTGGTCAAGTTCGACGGTTTTTGATTTGAAATTAATATATTTTTTTGTTGAAATATCAACTATTTTTTTCAAAACCTAATTATTATGTTAAAAATGCAACTATTTTGTTGAGAATTTAATTACATTGTTGAAAATTTAAATGTTTTGTTGAACATTAGTCTTTTGGGATAGAAAATTCGTCCTTTTGGAATGAAAATTCAACTGGCTTCTTAAAAAAAATCATCTTTTTGAATTGAAAATCCAACTATCTAGTTAAAAATTCTGCTATTTTGTTTAAAACTCGTCCCTTTTGCTTAAAATTCCTACTTTTTGGTTGTAATACAATTGTTTGGTCGATAAATAATTTTTTGTTTGTTTTAAATTCAACTATTTGGTTGAAATTCATCTTTGTTGGTCAGAAATTCAAACAATCCAAATAAGAGTATAACAATTCAATTATTTTGTTAAAAGTCGTATTTTTTGTTTGAAAATTCACTTGCTTTGTTGAATATTGATACATTTTATTGAAGAGTAGGGAAGTTATGATGATTTATATATTTTTTAAATAGTTTTTTATAGTAAAAATTTTCTCATTCTCATAATTTAAAGTTGATGCGAGAATAGAAAAGTTGTGTTGATTCTAGACGAATCGATTGACCTATAATATTAATACATTTTATTGAAGAGTAAGGGAGCTATGGTAATGCATAATATTTGAAAACACGGTTTTTTATAGTAAAATTTTTTTCTTCAACATAATTCAAAATTGATGCAAGAACGGAAAATATTCCTTGATTTGATGCAAATCGGTTGACCATAAATGTTGATCATAAATGTTCAAATAGAGTAATTCTGAAAATTTTTGTAAATAAATCATAAAGCTGGAAAAGGGATAGGGTGTGACAGAATGATTTCCTTCCCTTTTCCAGCTCGAAAAATTATCATTTCGAATACAAAATTTGATTTGTCTGATTTGTCTTTGTATTTACAAATTTTTAGTATTTTGTAATTTTGTATTTTTTGTAAATTTCTATTTATAAATTGAGCAAAATGAAGACTTTGGTTTATCTATTATTGAAAAAAAAACTAATGCTTCCTCTATGATAAAGCAAATACATTTGCTAACGGGAAGCAAAGTGCTCGTGAAACACTCGAGATCGAATTCACAGCTAGTTTTTATTTAAAATTCATCTATCTTGGATAGAAAATTAATTTTTTTTGTTGGAAAAGTTCTTGCATGGAAATTCATCTGCCTTCTAAAAAAATTCGTATTTTTGGCTTGAAGATACGACTATTTGGATTTAAAAAAACCCTGGAATGGTCAGGGATTTTTTTCCGAATTTGAGTAGACCCCCTGCTCAACTTCGTTTTTTATCATTTTTGTTGTAAAGAATTAGAATAAAAATTTGGTATGAATTTGTGTGTGATGAAACTGAATTATCTAGATTCATTCACTCTATAAATCGAGCCAACTTGGGTTACCAATTGGATGTGAATCATCTTGTTGATCGAACGGATTTGGAATTGAAAGCCTTGAGAGGAAAACAATATACGGAACACGGTTATAATGGTGGCTTGCCTTTCCCTCACGATGTACAAAAGGAAATAAAGAAAGTGCCTGATAATGTCGATTGGCGACTTTTTGGCGCTGTAACTCCTGTGAAAGGTATTTTTTTATATCAATAATTATAAAATATTTTCTTTTGACTGGTTATTAGATAATAATAAAATTATAAGATATATGTTTTTTATTTTGACTGTCTAATGATCAAATTACAACATATACAATTTTAATTCAATTTTTATTTTTATTTCAATCGGCACTGATCCATTTTGAAGATGTTTACAATTGATAATTCACCAAATTTGTTTAATTTTGAATGTTTATAGTTTAAAGTTATAAAATGTGGAAAATTTTGTTGAAATAGGTGTATCTTGAAGATTTGCAATTGACGATCCTTCAATTTTTAATGTGTATAATTTAAAACGATGTAGTTGTAAAGGTTTTTTTTTATTGTTCCATTTTGAACATTTACAGTTGAAAACTTTTCAAGTTTAAAAATTTATAAATAAAAATTCGGAAAATTTGATGATTTTTCAGATTAAAAATCTAGTTTTCAATTGTAAATCTGCCAAATTGAAAAAATTTGGCACGTAAGTCATGAAAATTAAAACTTTTTAAATTTTAAAACTGGAAATTTTGTGTAATTTTTTATTGTCGTTTTTCAAAATTAAAAATCAAAAGTCAAGATTGTACTTCTTAATCTTCAAAATTGCAGAAATGTCGAATGTAAATCATAAAAAAATCAGCAATAAAATATGTAAATAATCAAAATTACAGCTTTTAAAATTAAAAAACTTGTATAATTTCAGTTGTAAATTTTCAAAATTAAAAACTCAAATTTTAACGATTTGCAATTTGAAGTTTCACCATTTTTAAGAGTTACAATTGAAAATTCTCGAATTTTGAAATTATAGAATTTCAAATTGTTCAATTTTTAAGATTTATATTTCAAAGGTATGTAATTTGGAACATTTTTTGAATTTTTCAGTTTCGAAGAATTACAATCGAAAACTCTTCAATTTTTAAGATTTGTGACTTAACATTTTTCAATTTTAATAGTTTATAATCGAACAATCTTTCATTTTAAAGTTGCATGAATACAAAATTTTAAACTTTAATGATTTTGGAAATGGAAAGTAAAGTTTTCAATTCCAAAATTTTCACATTGAAGAAATTTGGAATTCGGAGCATAAAAATTACAGAATTTTCAATTGTAAAACTTAAAACTTGCATAATTTTTCATTGTAAATTGTCGAAATCAAAAACTCTTTAATTTTAAAGATTTATAATTCTAAGTTCTACAATTTTGAAGCGTTACAATTGAAAATTCTTGAATTTTAAATCAAAAATGGCAAATTATTTTTTTTTCAAGATTTACATTTTAAAACTATGCAGTTTTGAACTTTTTTTTATGTTTCACATTTAAAGATTGAATATGTATAATAGAAATGATCCAAATTTGAATGTTACTTTCTTTGGAATTGTTCAATTGTGAAGATTTAAAATTGAAATTTATTCAATTTTATAGATTTGCAATTGCAAATTCTTCACCTGTGAACAGTAAAAATGACAGCTTTCATGGTAAAATCAAAGTGAATCAGAATTTTACAAATTTTAATTTAACGATAAATTAATTATTGTTTAGATCAATCTGTGTGTGGTTCTTGTTGGAGTTTTGGAACAACTGGAGCAGTGGAAGGTGCTTATTTCATGAAATACCACAAACTCGTTCGCTTATCGCAGCAGGTAAAAATTCAGTTTAAAGTATATTTGATCTTTTTTTCAGTTCTGTTGATCATATTTTTCCTGCTTTCAATCTCTGCTTTTTTCGGGTATTTCGAGGATTGGAGATATATAGTTTCGTACTTTTTGCTTTAAGTTTAACTTTTTAATCAGAGTTAATCATCTAATTTAAATATATTTTATTGTAAAAGGACTTTGAAATTTTATTAGACACAATCACGAAGGAATAGTAAGGAGTAGTATCCCTGTAAGTGGGGAGTGGGACGAGCGACGTCCAATAATTCGTTAATGCTAGCTACGAATGAAAACTCGTATGCTCCCCCGTTCACATGCGCACTGGTGGTTGCCATGCCAACGATGTCAACACGCGTTTGAAGTTTCGAACTTTTTGTATTGAACGAACATAAACAAACGAACATAACCTACATGTGCATCGAGATGTCAAAAGGTAACATATTGAGTGGGTATAACATGTGACTGCGAAAACAGCTCTGCGCATGTGCACTGGGGAGCATTCGAGTTTTCATTCGTAGCTAGCATTAACGAATTATTGGACGTCACTTGTCCCACCTCTGCTCACCGAACACATAGGGTGATACCACTCCTTACTATTCCTTCGTGGACACAATTTTAAAACTGAAGATTCAAAATTGAACAATTTCGAAGCAGTATTCTCCAAAATTAAATGAATTAAAATTCAAAGCCTTAAACATTTGATAATCTTCTGGGACGACTAAAAAATTCCGGAAAATAAAATTCCCGACACTAAAATTCCCGAATTGGAAACTTTCTGAATAATAAAATTCTCAAATCACAAAACGCCGAAATAATAAAACTCCCGAATTGGAAGATTCCTGAATAATAAAATTCCCGAACAGTTTATAATATTATTGAATTAAAAAGTTCCCGAATAATAAAATTCCCCAATTGGAAAATTTCCTAATAGTACAATTCTCGAACAGTTTATAATATTACTGAATTGGAAAATTTTCTAAAAATAAAATTCCCGAGCAGTTTACAATATTTTCGAATTGGAAAATTCCTAAATAATAAAAATCCCGAAAGTTTTAATATTACTAATTTTGAAAATTTCCGATTAATAAAATTCCCGACAGAAAATTGCCAAATTATAAAATATCGGCACTAGGAAATTCTCAAATTTAAACAATTAAAAAACTTCCCTAATATTATTGTTTGAATTTAAGATAACAATAATTGAAAAAAAATTCATCCAGAAATATATATTTTTTCAATTATTGTTATTTTTTTTTCATTTGTATCGTTCTGAATAGAACAATTTAAAAATAAGAGAAATTAACTAAAAATTTAAAAGTGTAACATTTGAAATTGAAAAATGTTCAAATATTAATTATTCCAAAAGAAGGAAAAAGCTGTGTTAAGGACATGTCATACATGGGCATTTTATTTCTCAAACTAAAACTTACGAAATGGAACAATTGAAATTGTAATTCAAAATTCATCGCTCCGCAATTTTAACTCATTTTAAATTTGAAGTAATTTATAATAAATAATTAAATCATTTTACGTAATAGGAAGTGACTTTAAAATTGATTGCATAGGTTTTTCTACTAAAAACTAGAAGAAAAGAAATTCCGATCAGAAAATTAATTCAATTCTAATTTTCCGGTAATTTTCCGATTTTCCTGATTCAGCCATAAATGATAATAGTCTTATTTTTATTGTTAATATTGAATTAAAATTTTTATTTCTTTCTCAGGCGCTTGTCGATTGTTCCTGGGGAATGGGTAACAATGGATGCGACGGCGGTGAAGATTTCCGTGCCTATCAGTGGATAATTAAACACGGATTACCAACTGAAGAAGATTATGGAGGTTATCTTGGACAAGTGAGTTGATTAAATAAAAAATCCAAATAAGATTATACGAAGTGAGGGAATTTTTTCGAGAGCATGCTTTTTTTTTAAATTGCAATATAAAAATCAAATTCTTCTTTGTGATGAAAATTTAACAACTGCAGGTGTCATGTTTCATCATTTATTTACAAATTCATCTATTTGGTTGAGTATTAGTTTTTTTCAACTGAAAATTTAGCTATTCAATTTTTTGTTGAAAAGTTATCTTTTTTAGTTAAAAATTCGTACCTTTGGTAGAAATTAATCTTCTTGCTTCAAAATTCATATTTTTTGGTTTAATAATCAACTATTCCAGTTGAAGATTCATCATTTTAGTTGAAAATTCATGACTTTGTTTGAAAATGTAAATATTTTGTTGAAAAAGTTTTTTTATGCATTTCTTAAAAACTGAAAATGTAACTATTCCAATTAAATATTCCATTATTTTGGATAATTTTTTTAAAAAATAAAGCCTTAACTATTCAATTTTTGGTTGAAAAATTATATTTTTAAATTAAAAATTCGTCTTTTTTGGTAGAAATTAATCGTTCTTGATTGAAAATTCATTTTTTCGGTTGAAGATTAAATTAGTTTAGTTGAAGATTCTTGAATTTAGTTGTAAATTAATCTTTTTTCCTTGATATTCAATTATTCCAGTATAAGATTATTTTTGAGTCGAAAATTAATCACTTTGTTCATAAAATTCAAATATTTCTCTGAAAATTTGTTTTTTTATTGTTGAAAATTTTGTTTAATCTGAAAATGTAGCTATTCCAATTAAATATCCCATCATTTTATTTGAAAATTCATCTCTTTGGTTGAACATTAATTTTTTAACTGAAAATTTATTTTTCAATTTTTAATTTAATTTTAATTTTTTCAATCTTTTTTAATTGAAAATTCACATTTTTGGTAGAAATTAATCGCCTTGGTTGAAAATGTAATTCTTGTCGTTCAAGCTTCATGACTTTAGTTGAAAATTCTTCTTTTTGTTTGAAAATTCATTATTTTGGTTGAAAATAATTTTTTAACTGAAAATTTAACTATTCAATTTTTGGTTAATAATTGAACTATATTTGGTTTAAAATTAATCTGTCTTATTGAAAATACAATATTTTTACTTGAAAAGTGAGGAATTTGAAGCCTTTTAAATTAAATTTAATATAACACCAATATTCCTTTACCTAAATATGTACTGAATTTTAAGTTTATGAAGATAAAATAAAAATTTGTTCTAATTATTATTCAAATTCATGGACTTTTAGGGACGAATTCGAGAAATGATTAATTATGTTTTTAGTTTTCTTATACCTGAAAAAAACCTGGAATTGTCGGGGAATTTTTTCCCGCGATTTAAGTAGACATCCTGTGTAATATTGGTTAACCCTTCGAATTCAGATTTTTTCAATAATAATGAAAAATAATTAAATTATTTTAAAAAATATTTCCGAAACAATTTTTGAAGAAAGTTGTAATTTTTTTTATTTGACATTGAAAAACTTCTTATTTGTTTGTAGGTATCACAGTTTCAAGTGTGCGTTGAAGTTGGAATAATAGAATAGTCTAAAGTATTAAGAAAATATTTTTTTGCTTAATTCTAGGATGGTTATTGTCATATAAACAACGTCACCGCAGCAGCAAAAATGTCTGGATTTGTCAACGTCACTCCAGGAAGTATTGATGCTATGAAAGTTGCACTTTTTAAGCACGGACCCATTTCTGTGGCAATTGATGCCTCTCTTAAAACCTTTTCGTTTTACTCCAATGGTGTTTATTTTGATCCCGAATGTGGTAAGTAAAATAAAGTATAAGAAACAGCATTTGGAATATGAAAAAAGAAAATTAAGAGCAATATTCTTAAACAAATTATAAACAACTGAAGCATTGGCTCAAATAATGTTATATGAATAGAAAAATTGGGTTCAGAATGCATCTCTGTTGGTTAAAAATTCTACTATTTGGTTGAAAATTTAATTGTCTTGTTGAAAATTCAACTATTTTCTTAAAATGTCATTTTTGGCTGACAATTTAATTATTTTTTTGAAAATTCAACTATTTTCTTCAAAAGTAATTTTTTGCCGAAAATTGAATTTTTTTATTAAATACTCGTCTTTCTAGGTAGAAAATTCATTTTTTGGGTTAAAAAATCATCTCTTGGTAGAAAATTAATCTTATTTGTTTGAAAATTCAACTGTCTTCTGAAAGGTTTTTCTTTTGGACTTGAAATTTGATCTATATTGTTGAAAATACAACCGTTTTTGGTTGAAGATGCATATTCGTCGGTTGAATATTCGATTTTTCTTGTTCAAAAATTCCACCATTTGGTTAAAAAATCTACTTTTTGTTGAAAATTCGACTATTTTCTTAAAAAGTCATTTTTATCGAAAATTCAATTGTTTCATTGGAAATTCGTCTTTCTGCATAGAACATTCATCTTTTGATAGAAAAGTCATCCTTTTTTATTTGTTGAAAATTTATCTTTCTTGGTTGAAAATTCAACAGTCTTCTAAAAGATTTGTCTTTTGGGCTTAGAATTTCAACTATTTTGTTGAAAGTGCAACTGTTATTGGCTAAAGATTCATATTCGTAGGTTGAATATTTAATTTTTTTGTTTGAAAATTCAACTATTTGATTAAAAATTCAAATTTTGGTTGTAAATTCGTGTCTTTTGTTCAAAAGTTTTAAGACTTTTTAGCCAAAAAAGTCAACTCTTACTGAAGATACGTCTTTTTGGGTTGAAAATTCTTTTTTTGTTGTTTTTAGAAATTCTAGTAAAATAAAGCATAGGGGACAGCTTTTGGAATTAAAAACAAATTTATAACATTTTTTAATTTGAACAGAGTTTTTGTCTCACTAAAATCTATGTTTTACTGATAGTTTTTTTTGGAAATTCGTCCACGGTAGCGCTAAAATCATTCAGTTTTAATTTTGACGTTCAAATTTAAATGCTGGGATATGAATTACTAATTAGACAATGAGATTAAAACAACGATTTCTTGAAAAATTGTATTAAAAAATATTGATTCAAGTGTAAATTATTGTAAGTAGGTCTTTCAAATAGTTTTAGGCAAAAAGTACAATATATTTTAAAAAGTCAAATTATTCTTGTTCATAAGAAATAAATTTAAACGCTGGAAATTGAACTGTTTTCTTGAAGTCAGCTTTTTTGGTTTAAAATACCACTGTTTGGTGAAAATTCTCATTATTTTCTTGAAAATTCAACTATTTTCTTAAAAAGTCATTTTTTGGTTGAAAATTCAACTGTTTTGTGGAATATTCGTCTTTCTTGATTAAAAATTTAATTGTCTTCTAAAAGATTCGTCTTTTTGGCTTGAAAATTCAACTATTTGGTTGAAAATGTGATTACTTTTGGTTGAAGTTTAATCGCTTTTATTTCAAAATTCGATCATTTGGTTGAACATTCATATTCGTAGGTTGAAAATTCAACTATTTGGTTAAAAATTCAATTTTTTTGTTGAAAATTAATCTTTTTGGGTTTAAGCGTGAAATGTTTTATAAAACATTCTACTTTTAGCTACAAAATTCAAGTTTTTCTTTTGTTGAATATTCGTAGTATTTTTTAAAGTATTTTTTTTTTGTTTTTTGAAAATTCATATTTCTTGGTTGAAAATTTTACTATTTGGATGAAAATGCAACTTTTTTCGGTTAAAGATTCATATTCGTAGGTTGAAAATCCAACTATTAGGTTAAAAATGCAACTTTATGTTTAAAATTGAACTACTGGTTTAAAAATTCAACTTTTTATTGAAAATTCTACTATTTGATTAAAAATTTAACTTTTTTCTTGGAAATGTATCTTTATTGTTTAAAAGTTCAACTATTTGGTTGCAAATGCAACAGTTTGGTTAAAAATTATTATTATTTTTTGGAAAATTCAATTATTTTGTTGAAAAGTCAACTTTTTTGTCAAACATTCGTCTTTTTGGATAGAAAATTCATTTTTTGCTAGAAAACTCAACTGTCTCTTAAAGGATTTATCTTTTAAAATAGAAAACTCATCTTTTTGGATTGGAAATTAATCTTTTGGTAGAAAAGTCATTTTTTGGTTGAAAATTCCACTGTCTTCTCAAAGATTCGTCTTTTCAGCTTGAAAATTGAACCATTTGGTTAAAATTTCCATTTTTTTTTAAATTCAACTATTCTTTTTAATTGAAAAGTCTAATATTATATTTGGTGTCTAGAATTAATCTATTTTTGTTACAAATTCTACTATTTCGTGGAAAATTGAATTGTTTTGTTGAAAATTCATCTCTTGGTCAAAATGTCATATTTTTTTGTCGAAAATTCAACTGTTTTGTTAAAAATTCGTCATTTTGGATATACAATTCATTCTTTTGGATTAAAAATGTATCTTTTTGTAGAAAATTAATCTTTTTTGGTTGAAAACTCAACTTTTATGCTAGAAATTAATTCTTTTTAATTAAAAAGTCCAGTATTACATTTTTGGCAATTATTATCGAATAATTATTATTATAAACGCTTAAAGTCCAACCAGAAAAAAATGACTTACTATCGGCGAGAAAATTCGAGTCCTCTGACTTTGACGTTAAAAAAGTAAGTGAAGAAAAAATGGTAGTTCAATGAATGAAGGATCATTTGAGAGTTCAAAATGTTGTACGTTAATGAGCCTGAAACGAATATGCCGAAAAATTTTTTATAGCTTACAGATCCGAAAATCTGTTAAAAAGTAGGGAAATTTGACAGCTTTTAAAGATAGTGAACTTTGGAACATAGATTTTTATTGAAAAAATAATACGAAAAATCTGAAAAAGTTCATGGTGGTACCTTAAACATTTCTAAACAAATTTCCGTTGAAAAATTTGCAGAATATAAAAAATTGTTCGTTTTTTTTACATAAATATACAACTGCACTATCTTCAGTTCTAATGAAGATAATGGAGTGGTTTAAATTAGAGGTAGTTAGTTGAACTATTTGTAATTATTTACAATTTTAAAGAATTATGTGCTTCTTTTTGTCTTCGTGCAAATTGCGATATTTGAAGA
>CAKNXH010000870.1:113828-150839 GCA_932178445.1 Andricus quercusramuli
ACAAAAAACGAACAATTTGTTATATTCTGCAAAAATTTCAACGCCGATTTGTTTAGAACTGTTTAAGATACCACCATGAATTTTTTCAGATTTTTCTTATTATTTTTTCAATAAAAATCTATGTTCCAAAGTTCATAGTCTTTGAAAGCTGTCAAATTTCCCTACTTTTTAACAGATTTTCGGGTCTGTAAGCTATAAAAAATTTTTCGGCATATTCGTTTCAGGCTCATTAACGTACAACATTTTGAACTCTAAAATGATTTTTCATTCATTGAACTACCATTTTTTCTTCACTTACTTTTTTAACGTCAAAGTCAGAGTACTCGAATTTTCTCGCCGATAGTAGTCGGTTTTTTTTTTAGTTTGATTGCCCACCTTGAATATGAAAATTTAACTGCCTAGTAAGATTTTTATTAATATTAAATCGTCATTATTTACAGGAATTGAATTTAACTGTTTTTTATTACAAATTAAAATCTTTTTTGGAATGAAAATTTAATTACTTGGTTCAAAATTCCAGTTGAAGATTCATAATTTTATTTAAAAATTAATCACTTAGTTTGAAAAATTCTTTGTTTTTTGGGTTGAAAATTAATTTTTTCAATTGAAAATTGAACTATTTCATTTTTAGTTGAAAATTTATCTTTTTTTTTTTTAGTTCAAAATTCAATTATTTGGTTAAAAATATGGCTTTCGAAAATGTATCCATTTGGTTGAAAATTTAAGTATTCCAGTTAGAGCTTCATTACATTTGTTGAAAATTCTTCACTTTTGTTGAAATTTTCTTTCGGTGGAAAATTAATCTTCATGCTTGAAAATTCATCTTTAGGATAGAAAAAAATGAAATTACTTTGTTGAAAGTTAAACTCTCTTGTTAAAAATGCATCCTTTTAGTTTAAAATTCATCTACTTCAGTTGAAAATTAATCATTTTAGTTGAAAATTCATCTTTTTGTTTAAAAACTTGTTTCTTGTGTGGATAATTAATAATATTTTTAATTTAAAATTCATCTATTCAATTATTTGTTGAAAACTTATCTTTTTTAGTACATAATTAAATTATTTGGTTGAAAATTGTTATCTTCTTGGTTGAGAATTCAAATATTTGGTTTAAATAATTTTGGTTTTTAGTTCAACTATGTTTGGTTGAACATTCATATTTTTGGTTAAAAATTCTTCTTTTATGGTTGAAAGTTAATTATTTGTAATTGAAAAGTCTACTATTATATTTTTGGTCCAGAATTCATCTATATATTGGCTAGAAAACCTTGGAGTTCTAAAATGTTTAATTCTTTCTAAAATGTACATAATAAAGCAATTAGTATTGAACTATTATTATTATAAAAACTTAAAATTTAACCAGAAAAAAATGTAATTTTTGAGCGGGCAAGCCGGGAAATAGCCTGGATTTGTTTTGGCTTCATTATCCACTCGGAACATGAAAATTCATCTGTCTAGTAATATTTTGTATTAATATTAAATTGTTATATTTACAGGAAACACGGAAAATTCGTTGGACCACGCAGTTTTGGCCGTCGGTTACGGAACGATGAACGGCAAAGGCTTTTGGCTCGTGAAAAATTCATGGTCCAACTACTGGGGTAACGACGGTTACATCCTTATGGCCCAAAAAGACAACAACTGCGGTGTCTTAACAGCTCCAACTTATGCACTCATGGCATAGATTTCAACTCTGGCATATTATCCATAAGTAATTAATTTCTCTTGAAACTTCGAACAATACTCGAATTTTGTAATCTCTCTACGAACAAACGCCTTTTAGATTAATGAAACTATTTTAGAATTAGTTAAGTTTGAAGATGGAGTATTGATATGATTTATTTTCTACAAGAATTGAAGCGCATTTTCGCGCAATGTGATGATCAAATACAAGGAATTTTTTCTCTACGTCGCTGTTTTAATACTCAATTCAAACTTTTCCATCTTCGATCCAATTTCGCGACACAATTGAACTAAAATTGATTTATCTACCTTTTCAAAACCGTCCAGTTTCACGAGTTCATTGTAATTTGCGAACATGACACAGAGGCAATGCTTTCTCAAATTACTTGCGTTGTATCTGTCAGCCATTTTACAAATACTGAAGAAATTGTTCACGCTTTCGCACATATTTCTCATAATCTCGAATTCACATATCAACTTCAAATCTTCCATTCCGTACTTATCAGCTGCGATGAACAATTCAGCCGCTAAAGTTTCGAAATTTCGGACTTTTCTGCGGTACATGAATTGAATTAAATCTTCGAGTACGTCTGCATCCATGTCTACTATTTTTATCGTCTGCAAAATATTTTCCTGCATTTCGTACGCAAACATTCTTTCGAAAACAGGACTATTTTCAATTAACACGATCTTGTGAGCGGGATATCTCTTTTCTCCGAGAAGAAATTCCACATCGCAGGGGTAGACATTGTACATAAATTGTTTGTACATTGAATTTAGTTTCACGGTGGTTTTTTTCCGATTGGAGAAACAATGACAGAAGTTGAGGTACGGCTTTGGATTTGGCAGTTTCTTTGAGATTGTCGCAAGTTGAGATTTAAATTCGCAAAGAATTTTCACGGGCTTTTCTGAGTACATTCGTCGACAGTATACTTCGAATACTTCGGGAAATAAAAATGGGAATTTTTCACCCTTACGAACTTTGCCCTCCACTTTTAGCCACTTGCTTATCATCTCCGTCGAATTATCGCTAAAGAGAATATAAATAGTCACTTCTATATTTACGGGAGTGTTTCGCGTTTTTAGATTGACCAGAAAAAAAGGTAGAAATATTCGTCTCTGGTGATTTTTGATTAAATGAACTTTCAATAAGGCCCAGTCAAATCCACAGAAGGAGAACTTGGAAGAAATCCAGTCGCGTTGAAATAGTGTTGCTGGAGGTAACATCCATGTAAAATATGATTTATTTGCTGGGTCCCGACTTTGCGGAAAAGGTGGTGATAATCTGCAAGAAACATTACTTTTGTTAAAGTAATTTTCGAAAATTGAGTAATATCCCTGGTAGAAAAATGCTTAAAAAAAAGTGCAAAAACTAAAACTGTTTTCACATGAATCTACAAATAAATACAATAAATTACAACCAGAATTACAGAAAAGTGCAACTTTTTTCCATTATTGAGACAATTTTGGTACTTTTTTGTATTTTTTTACATAGTTGTATTTTATTGTAGTTTTAATTTTCTACAAGAATTTACAACTACAAGAATCTACAGGAATTTACAGGTTTTAAAGCCAAAAAGTTGTTCTTTTTCAATCTAGGATGACAGATATTTAGAAAATTGTAATGAGATGATTTTAAATAAGGCTGTGTACATGATCGCTATTACTGGAAAAGCTTCTATGTTTAAACTTTAAAGAAATGGTAGAATATTAAAAAACAATCATCAGTTTAAAAAAATATATAGCAACCATTTGGACACCATATATGTCATTTAAAATTATTTAATTCCAATGTTCTCAATATTTGTCATCCTAGGTTGAAAAAGAACAACTTTTTGACTGCAAATAAAAATTGAACAATTGAGAAAGAATTGATGACGGTCATTGAAATTAAAAGATTCGAACTGTTTAAGATACATTTTTTTCATTTGAAGTTACAAAAAATGAACCGCTTTTGAAATTGAAAAATGAAATTGAAAATGAAAAAAAACTTTTGAAATCAAAGCATAAAAAAATATTTATTCAAACACTCAATAATTTTTGCGTATAAAATGAAACCTTATAAAACTTTTCAATTTAAAATTTGTTTTAAAGAATCCTTCAAACATTTTTCCAGGAATCTAATAATAATTTTATTATCTTGGGTCTCGAACTTTTCGTACAATTTTTTGAAAATTCTGTAAAAGTAAAAAAATTACCTCAAAATCATCCAGATTCTTTTTTGAAAATTTTGTAAATCTTATTAAATATCCTTTTTAAATTAAATAAAAAAATATATATTGTTATTTTTTCTCGGAATTTCGGTACAAATTTTTTAATAATTAGAAAACTTTCAAAATGTTTAAAAAGCTTATAAATTTTGTGTTCCACATCTTCAAAAATTTACATTGCGTTTTAATGTTTTCAAATCTTTGCACGCTATAAATTAAATTTGGATCTTCTCAAAACTTGTAAATATCTCCCAAACTAACTCAAATTTTTTGTAAACTGATCTTTGTTTAGTTGCTATTTATACATCAAAATTCTATAATTTCACTTAAATATTACAAATTTGTTAAATAGAAGAATAAAATTGTAACGATCAAATTTTTAATTTAAAACACTGAAATATTAACGATTCTAGGCTTTCTATTTCAAATATTAACTTTATGAGAAAATGTATGACTTCGAAGGATTTCCAAGATTGTCTAAAACGAATCTGGAATATTTTAAGATAATTTACTTGATTTAGATGTTTTGAAAAAATGTCAAAAATAATTTAAAATTTGAAAAAAAGTTCAAAAAATGTAAAATAAAATTTGTTTAGGATAATAAAAATATGTTCTTGATATTCTTGGAGAAATTTGAAATCATTTTTCTTTTTGTAAAAATACTCTAAAGATTTTATAGAGAAATATTTCAAAAATAAAGGTGCATAAGTAAAAATTGAGCAATTAAATATTAATTTAAAATTACTTAAAATGAAAATAATTTAACTTCTAATTTAAAAAGTGTTCAGTCAAAAAATTGAATCGTTCAATTTTTAATGCTTCTAGCTTCAAAATGCTTAAAATGATATAATTTTGAAAATGTATTGATTTATTCTTCAATTTAGAGCATTCAAAATAATAACGTGGATTTATTTCTTTTCATTTAAGATTTTCTAATTCAATTTTAAAATTTTTTAATTCAACAGTACCTCAAATATTTAATTTCATTGACCGTGAAATTTTTTTGCAAACCAGGAAAAAAACGGGAAATGAACACCCTGAATTTTCAAATTGAACTTGCAAAATATTTCATGCTTGACTTTCAAAGATCAAAGTTAATGTTATATGCTCATTAAATTGAATAATTAAATATCTTGCGTACTAAAAAAATAAGTTTTACTTAAATGATTTCTTTTCCTAAAAAAATAATAATAAACGCCAATTTAGAAATAAGAAAAATAAATTTTAAGGTACATGTAGAATTGGGAATTTCTTCAATTTAAATCTAAGAAACGTGAAATTATTTTGTTATAAATAAAAATTAAACGACTTTTTTTACATTTTTTATAATTATTAAATAATTTAAATTTCGACATTTATAAAATGACTTCATAAAAAAATTGGGAAACGAGGAAATTAACAAAAAAATTGGATTTTTAAATTAATTTGTTTGTTTGTAATTAAAATATTAATGAAAAAATATAGAAACAAATCATATATACATTTCTTATATAACATAGTTACTATAGACTTATAGCTTACCTTAAACATCTTGAAAGATCCATCTTGAGAAAATGTATATCTTTAGCGTAGATAATAATTTTGTTCTTTCAGATCTCAGCTTATAATGCATCTGTAACCATGCAGAAAGAAATTAATTTGTTATAAATAATTCTTTTTACATGTATATAACAAATTTGTTGTGTAAATACAAAAAGCATTTGGTGTGCGTATACGAACACCAAATTTCCAGTTTTCACATCGACATTTTTTAGAAGTTAGAAAACAATAGGTAGCTAGTAATTCTCTGCCAATTTTTAAATTAAGGTAAAAAAAAGAAAAGTATATCTTCAACCAAATAGTTGAATTTTCCATTAAAAAATATGAATTTTCGACAAAATAGTTAATTTTCAACTAAAATGATAATTCTTCAACTAAACAAATGAATTTTTGGCAAAGTAGTTCAAATTTTCATTTCAAACTCTTTAAAAATCTACATTTTGTTTCGAATATTTTGAAATATTTTCAAATTTAAATTATTTTAGAATCTTCTTAAAATTTCTGAAACTTCGAAATAGCTTTTGAAATAATTCAAAGTTTTTGTAAAATTGTTTTAAATCCTTTTTTTAATTCCTTAAAATCAAAGTTTAATTTTTAACTCGAAAATACGAATTTTTAACCAAAAATTGTTATTTTTGAACGAAATAGTTGAATTTTTAAACAAATACATAAATTTTCTACCAAGAAGATTAATTTTCTACCAAAAAGTCCGAATTTTTAACTAATCTTTTTTTAATCTTTGACAAAAACAAAAAATGACCTTTTAACGAAATAGTTCCACTTTTAACCCAAGTGTTCGAATTTTTAACCAAAAAAGATGAATGCTAAAAAAAATAGTTGATATTAAAATTAACAAAGATTTTTATTCTAAAACAAAAAGAGTTGAATTCATCCAAAAAGACGAAGTTTCAACAAAATAGTTGGATTATTAACAAAAAAGGATTTAATTTAAAACCCAATAGTTACAACTTTAATAAAAAGATGACATTTTAACCACAATACTTAAATTTTCAAACCAAAAAGACTAATTTTCAACCCAAAGAAAATTTCTCATTCAAGAGAGAAAACAATTGTTAAGTAAATTATAATCTGCATGGAAAAATAATTTGTAATACAGAACAAAAATTCCTAATAACCATGTATTTTTTAAGTTTCTAGGATTCATTTGTTTCAAGTTTATAGAAATGAGTTTTTCCTAGGTTTTCGAGAAAATTCGAAACGATTTTTGAAGATTTCAGATATTTCAAAAAAGAATCTAGAAAATTTCTACGATTTTTTTTATTTCACAGGATTTTAAAAGATTGAAGACTCTTTAACGCTTGGAAAAATTTTAAAAATACTTGATAAATTTTCGGAAAACTTTCAAAGTTTTAAAATATTTTTAATTCTTCAAAGTTTCCAAACTCCTCAATATCAAAAACTAAAAAAAAAATTGGATGTAAAAAACTTCTAAATATCTTTTGAAGTGATTGCAATTGTTCCCAACGTGTTTAACAAAATCTGCAAAATTAAAACAATTGTCTTCAAATCTTTTTAAATATTCTCTCAACAAAAATTTTATAAAATAAAAAATAACTAAGCATTTTCACAGAAATCTGAAGACAATTTTTTAAAGTTTAGAATTAATTTTAAATAGGAATTAAGTTTGTTATAAAATCTTTTAAAATATAATTTTTCAAGATAAAAAATTCATTAAAATTTTCCCTGGAATTTTAAGAGAAAAAAAAATATATTACCTTGAACCTTTTGAAATACTCATATTATCCTGTAAATTTGACTATTGTCTGAACATTTTTCTTCTAATATAGCTATTTCATTAAATTTTCAAGATTTCCGCTAATCGTGGAAAGCGACAGAAAACCCTTTTTTGGTTCAAAATTGAACTTCGAATTGATTAATTTCAAATTGAAAGGGAAATTATATTTTTTCAATTGAAAATTAACCTAATCTATGCTTGTTTGAAGATCAATCTTCTTCAGTTGAAAATGTAAATATTTGTTTAAAAATTTCTGTATTTTGTTGAAACTTTGTCTTTTGTGGTAGAATAGTAATCTTTTTGGTGACAAGTTCACTTGTTTCGTTGAAGATTCATGTATTTTGTTGAAAAAACTTGTTAAGAACTTATATTTGCAACTAAATATCAAACAATTCTGTTTTTTGTTGAAAATTTATCTTCTGTAATTGAAAATCAATCTATGTTGTTAAAAATTTGTCTTTTTTATAGAAAATCCAACTGAAAATTAAACTGTATCTATATAGACATAAGCTATACATATATATTGTTGAAAATTCAACTATTTGGTTAAAAATTGACGTTGTATTGAAGATGCATAATTTTAATTGAAAAATATTTGGTTAAAAATGTAACAAGTTTTGATGAAAATTCGGGTTTTCCAGTCGAAAATTCAATTATTTTGTTAGAAAATGCATATTTTTGGGTTTTTAATCCAACTTTCTTTTTTTTAATCGTCTTTTTGTCTTAAAAACTCAACATTTTGGATAAGATTTTTTTTCTTTATTGATTGAAAAGTCTTTCTTGGTTGAAAATTCAACTGTTTTGTTGACATTTTATTCTTTTAGTCAAAGGTTCGTTACTTTGGTTGAAAATTCAACTATTTGTTTGAAAATAAGTTATTTTGACTGAAAATATAATAATAAATTTTTACGTTAATAAAAAAGCAAAAATATTAACTCGCTATCAAAAAGTTTTTTTGTATATAATATTATAAATAGAATAAAAAACTGCACAAATTATTGTAACTTACTTTTATTATATTTACCTTTGAAAGAAACACTTGCGGCCGGAGGGTGAAATTTTTGTTGAAGACTGTATACAAGCTTCATATTTTCCGATTTTTTTATTTTTCCACAAATGATACAAGCAATTTATAGGGTTCCGCTGACTAAATTTAACTTAAAAGTAAATTTTTATAGTTTGCAGGTTTTTTTCGCAATTTTTTATTTATTAAAAGAGGAGAGAACGAGGGACAGAAATCGAACGTAACTGTAACGTAAGCCTTCTCGGCGATAAAATACAGATCAATACCGGTTCTTATTTCCTGCCCTATAAAATGAAGGGCACCCTCCAAGTAAAGAGGGTAAAGTGCACTGCAAAGGGAAAACGAGGGAAGCAAAAATGACACTTTTTTGAAAGGTTACTCAAACCATGTCGTTTTATTTATGATTTAATTTTAACTTGTTAAATTTTAAATACCTCCATAATTGTAAATATAATCTGGATTCTTTTCATTATTTATATTCTTTTAAATTCCAATAAATTGTTTTGCTTTCTCTCGATTTCTTCTGAATTCACTCAAATTTACTTGAATTCTTTGGTTTTTTTAAATCTTCTGAATTGGCCTCAATTCTATGAATTTTATCAATACCCTTGATGTTTTTATTTATGTTTCTATTCTTCTAAATTCTTTCAATTATTTGAATTATTTTGGAATAACCTTGAATTCCTTTAAATTCGCTTAAAGTTGTTTTCTTTTCTTTGAATTTTTATAAATTAACCTAAAATTACTTGAACCCTTTGAATTATTGGTATTTTTGTAATCTTTTGAATTGACCTGAATTCTATGAGTTTTGTTAAATTTCGTTCAATTCTCCATATTCTCTTGAATTCCCTTGTCTTGATACCTTCTAAATTAACTTGAATTCTTTCAATTTTTTTCATGCTCTCAAAATGCTCTCGACCTTCATTAAAAAAAAAGTCCCTTTCATAAATTTTTTCATTTCCTTCAATTTTGTATATTCATTTGAATTTCCCATTCTTGAATCTTGTGAATTCAATTGACTTGTGTTAATTCTTTTAAAATTACATTTAAATATTTTTCTGAATTGAAGAAAATTAAAAAAAAAATCATAAACAAATTGTAATACCTTACATTCTTCATATTATTTTTAATTATCTTGTCTTTTGAATTCATCTAAAATAGGTCTGAAACCTCTCGAAATCTTCTGAATTAATTTGAATTCTTTTGAGTTGACCAGAATTCTATCAACTTTCTTACCTCTTCAATTATTCATATTGTTTTGAATTTTCATAAATTTGTTAAATTCCCTTGCCTTTTGAATTCACTTTGAATTCCTATAAATCCGATTGAAGTTTTTGAAAAATAAATCTTAATTTTTCAAATTTTCGTTAAATCTTCTGACTTCACTTGAATTTTTTTAATTTCCCATACGTTTTTTAATTTCTTCTGAATTCTTCTAAATTAAAGAGAATTAGGATAATTAATTTTTTTTAATCTTCTCTTGAATCCTTCTGAATTGGCTTAAATTCTCTTGAATTAATTTCAATTCTAATTAATTAATTAAATAATTCTAAATTATTTCTATTCTTCTGAATTTTTGTAATCTTTTGAATTGACCTGACTTCTATGAATTTTTTTGTCAAATTTCTGTCAATTCTCCATAATTTCTAAATTACCATGTCTTGACATCTTTTTCATTCACTTGAATTCTTTCAATTTTTTTAATTCTTTTGAAGTTACCTTCATTGTTTTAAATGCCCTTTGAGTTTTTTTTGCTTTCTCTTAAATTCTTATGAATTAAAGACAATTAAGGAAATTCGTGTTTTTTTTTAATTTCCTTCAATTTTTTATATTATTTTGAATTTCCTTTTCTTTTATATTCACCTTCAATTCTTCTGAATTCTCTCGAAATCTTCTGAGTTTTTCGAAATCACCTTCGATCTTTTTAAATCATATTTAAATATTCTTCTGAATTAAAGAGAATCAAGAAAATACATTTGAAAACATTAATTTTTCATTACCTTGTCTTTCGAATTTACTTTATATTCTTTTAAATTCGCTTGAAATCTTCTGCATTGACTCGAATTCTTTAAATTTTTTCAATTTTACAAATCTTTTTTTGAAGTTTTTTTTTTAATTCTCTTAAAATCTTCTGAATTCATTTGAATTTTTTATTTCCTTCAAGTAAATGCTTTCAATTCTTTGAATTTTTAAAATCTGTTGAGAAATATTTTTCTTGAATTTTTTTAATTCTCTACAATCTTCTGAATTCACTTGCATTTTACAAATTTCCTTTACGTTTTTTTTTTATTTCTTTTGAATTCTTAAAAATTTAAGAGAACTAAAAATATTCATAACTTTTTTTTAATCTTCCCTTGAAACCTTCTGAATTCTTCTGAAATAACCGAAAATTATTGTAATTCCCTTAAAGTTTTTTGCTTTCTCTTGATTTTTTTTTAATTGACTTAAATTCAATGGAATTTTTGGAATTATGTCTATTCTTTCGAATTCTTCGAATCATTTTAAATCATATTAAAGCTTTTGAGTTTATGTCTCTATTTGCTAATTCTCTTGAACTTGTTTGAATAATTTTTAATTTGTTTTGAATTTTTTGAATAATTCGAATTATTTTATATCCTATTTCAAATTTTGAAATTAAATTTCAATTTTTTCAATTGATTTTTAAAAATAAAATTGTTTGATTTCTTGAATTCCTCAAATACTTTGACTTCTTTAAATTCTTTGAACTCTTTAAATTCTTTTGAAATTTCCTTGCATTTTTTAATTCTCCTTAAGTCTTTTGCTTTCTCATGAATTCGTCTAAAATAAAGAGAATTCAATTCCATTCAATTCTTCACATTTTTTTAATTCTCTTCAAATCTGAATTCACATTAATTCTTAGAATTCGTTTGCAATAAATATGAATTCCTTTTCAATTCGCTTGATGTTTTTTTGCTTTCTCTTAAATTTTTCTAGATTTTTACATATTTTTTGAGCTGACCTGAATTCTATAAATGTTGCTATTTCTTCAATTATTCATATTCTTTTCAATTCGTATTATTTTTTAAAATGCTCTGTCTTTTTGAATTTACTTTACATTTTTTTAAATCCTATTGAAGATTGAAAAATTAAATCTGAATTTTCAAAATTTTCTTGAAATTTATTTAATTTACTTGAAATTTTCTGAATTTAACCAATTGCGTCATTTTATTAAAGTTCTTTGATGTCTTTTGGATTATCGTCTTATAAATTGTTTGAACTTTCTTTAAAGTCTTATGAACCTTCATGAATTCTTTTTAAATAGCTCGGACTTCCTGAATTCGCTTTGGATACATTTGCGTTATTCTTATGCGCTGTTTTGAATTCTTTTGAATTCTTTTCAATTCTTCAGAATGTTCGAAAGTTCTTTTTGAATTCCTTTGAATTCTTTGAGTATATTGTATCCTCTCATAGTCTTTGTATTTTTCTGAATTCTGCACATTCTTTTTTATTCTTAAATTCTTCAAATTATTTTTAATTCCTTCCAAATTCACCTTGAATTCGTTTTAATTCACATTGAATTCCTTTGAGTTCATTGTAATCTTTTCAACCCTTTACATTCTCGGTTACTTGTATTCGTCCGAATACTCTCCAATTCCTTAAATCCTTCCATTAATATTAAATATATGTGAATTCTTTCCAATTTTTTTTAAAATTATTTTAGGAAGGTGGTTTTTAGTTCAATTTTATCTTTGGAATTTTGTAAAATCACACTCAGATTTCGCACTTTCGATTTTGATAAAAGAAATAATTTTGATAGGTTTCCTATTCTAACAAATAAAAATTTGTCTTTTGTTATAAAATTATTGTTGGGTATATTTATTACATTTTTAAAGGACATTACAAAAATGTAAGATAACATTAATATTCGCTGCGAAACGAGATTTACGGTGATTCCTAATTTATGTGTCTCACAAGGGGAGACAGTCAATTTTAAATTTTATTTTAAATTAATAATTTTTTTAGATAAAAGCTCATTTATTTGCGATTAATTACTTAAATGAAATTAATTTGCCCAAGCAGTAATATGCGATTTTTCGCCGTTTTCGAGAAAATCGACTTTGAAATATTCGCCAAACATCATATAGAGTTTGGCAAAAAAAACAATTGACATTGGTCGGTAGCTCAGGTAGCAGCGCTTCTTGATGGCCGGAAGGTTGCGTGTTCGACTCTCGCTGCCTGCAATTTTTATTTATTTCTCAATATATTATTTATTAAAATATTAATAAATATAATTTACATCAAACAACTAACTTTTCGTTTGAATCACCTCGTTCATATTTACTTCTAAGTTTGAAAATCATTGTTAGAAATTATGAACAAAAATATTAACATTCATAAAAAATGAATTTGTTTACGAAAAACGTTTGTAAGACAATAAAAAGTTTTTCGTGATAAAAAAGCATTAAAAAATTATTCTTTGCAGATTTTTCTAAAATTAATTAAGGAAATTATGCTTATATTCATTTTAATTAGTAAAAATAGAAAAAACCGCAGCTAGCGAGAATCGAACACGCAACCTTCTGGTAATGCCTTTTTTCACGCAAAAACTGACTTGTTTTAACTTTATAATACTTTTCGCAAACAAATTTGTGTATTTGACGTTAGAAGTATGAAAGAGTTCTTTTCATGGAAGCATTTTTGGAATATAATTGTCAAACATTATTAAAAAATTAATAACATTTATACAAAATATATTTGCTTAAAAAAATATGTTGAAGTTAAAAAAGTATTTTTTTGCAGAATTTTCAAAGGAAATTATATTTATATTCATTTCAATAAATAAAAACAGATAAAGAAAAAAAGCGCATCCAGCGAGAGTCGAACACGCAGCCTACCTGTATGACGTATAGCGAATATTTCAAAAGCGATTTTCTCGAAAACGGCGGAAAAGCGTATATTACTGTTTTGGCAAATTAATACTAAATTAATGAGCTTTCATAAAAAAATTATGAACCGAAATTAAAATTCACAATTGGCGGTCTCCCCTTGTCCACTTGCCTCAATTAACTCTGTACAATAATGCTATTTTGCGACTTAATTCAACTAAAATTGATTGATCCAATTTTTCGAAATCATCCATTTTAACAACCTCGCTATAAAACTTTGTCATGATACAGATGCAATGTTTTCTCAAGTCCATTAAATTATGTTTATCAGCAAACCTTGCAAATTCTATGACATTCTTTGTACAAGTATTTTTCATCATTTCGAGCTCGCAATTCAATTTCAAATCTTCCAATTCGTATCTTTCAGCGGCAATAAATAATTTATCAGCTAAAGTTTCTAAATGCTTGAAATCTTGATAGTACATGTAACGAATCAACTCCTCAAGTACATTTTCGTCGATATTTTTTATTTCGATTTCATTGGGAAGTGGATTTTCCATTTTTTGGTTTTTAAACATTCTTTGAAAAACAATCTTGTGAACATGATATTCTTTCTCTCCAAAGAGCAATTTCATATCACTTGTGGATTCGTCATACGGAAAAATTAAATTTTCTAATATCGGGGGAATTTTCATATTTACAAGACACTGACACGTTTCCGGTACGGGAGATACTTCTCTAATTTCGCAAATAAGTAATAATGGTTTTTCGATGTGAATTCGCCTACATAGTGTTTCTAATACTTCGGGAGATTCAAATAAAAAAATGTCTCCTTCGCTTACCGTACCGCGGACTGTCACCTTTTGACTGATCATTTCTATTGAATTATTGTTAGAGAAAATATAAATACTAACTTCCATGTATATAGCAGTTTCTCTAGCTTTAATATTTTTTAAATAAAATTGTAAATTCAGCTCTCCTTCAGATTTAACTAAAGGATTTTTTATTAAAATCCATTCAAATCCAAGCAACGTAAAGGCATTTTGATTTGTCGCGGAAAATCTTGGAGAGGTCCAATTGCTTCCAAAAAGTTCTTCAACAGTTAATACCCATGAACAGAATGATTTATCAGCATTTTCATATTTTTCTAATTCAGAGGATGATGATCTGCAAAAAACATTGCTTTTATTCAATAGAGTTCATAGACATTTTTTTTAGGTTCTCTTTCTAGTTAAAATTTTGCTGTGTTTATTTGAATACTGAAATTCTTAAATTCAAAGAATTCAAAAGGATTGAAATGAATACAAGTTGTATTTCAAGAATCGAATTTTTCCCTTTTAATTAATAATTAATTGAGTTGAATTCAAATCAAAATTCGAAAGAATTCAAAAAAATCAAAATTATATAAAGGATTGAAACTAATATAAAGTAGATAATCAAAGAATTAAAAGAACTTCAAGGAGACATAACATAATTTTCAAAAGGAATTCAATGTGAATTTTTAAAAAATTTAAGGGGACTCAAAAAAATGTAATGAATTCAGAATATTTCAAGCGAATTCGGAAGAATACAAATTATTCCATCAGCAAATTCTTAACAGTTTTAACGAATTCAAGCAATTGAAAATAATTGAAAAGAATTGAAAAGAATTCAGAAACAGGCGTACAATTGAGCAATTGCAAACTAAATACTTTAATATTGTATCTAAATAAAATTACAGCGAAAAAGATCAAATTAATTGCTTCATTTGAGTTAAAATGGAAAAAATGTTCCGGTTAATGGTTAATGGCGTCTGAAAAAAAGTGAAAAAATATGTGTTCAATTTTCAAAGAAAATTTTGGGTAATTAAAAGAATTGGAAAGACTTCAAGAAGAATTAAAAAAGCTTTAAAGGGAATTAAAAAGAATTCATTGTGGAGTAAAAAGAATTCAATGTTAATTAAAAATTCAAGGGAACTGAAAAGAATTTAAAAATAATGAATTTAGAATATTTCAAGCGAATTTGAAAGAGTTCAAGGGAATACAAAAGAATGAAAAGAATTGGAATTATTTCCTTGGCAAACTCTAAATGACTCGAACGAATTCAAGGATATTCATTGAATTCAAGGAGTTCATAAGAATTTAGAAACAGGTGAAAAATTGAGCAATTCCAAACTCAAGATTTTAAGATTATTAATTATGAAAAAAATGCTCAAATTAAATTAATCGTTTGAGCTAAGTGGGGAAAAGGTTTGGGTTGGCGTCTGAAAAAAGTAAAAAAAAAATATTTCAATTTTCATAGAAATTTCACAGAAAAGTTTGCCAAGTTCTTTGGATTAGAAACATTTTAAGGAAAGTTCAAACAACTTCAAAAGGAATTTAAAAGAATTCAATGTGAAAGAAAAAATTCAAGGAAACTCAAAAGAATTAAATTTCTTTAAATAAATTCAGAAGATTTCAAGCGAATCCTAAAGAATTCAAGGAATTCAAAAGAATTCAAGGACTTCAAAAGAATTCAAGAAATTCAAAAGAATTCAAGGCAACAAATAATAATAAAAAATAAATAAATAATTCTGTATCAAATTGTCTTAGAATTCAAGTCAATTTACCTTAAATTTAGAAAATTTAGCACATAGTATATAATATTTCTGACTTACCTGGCATTTCTTGTGCTGGCCCTTCTTATGCTTGTCATTTTCATAAAATTTGTACCTTTAGCCTAGACTTCTAAAAAATTTTCTTCAGTCTCTAGCACCTTTTCCAGATCTATAATAATGTTAAGAAATAATTTTTATTAATCAAATTATTATTATTTAATTATTAATTTAATTTATAATTTTAATAGTTGAATACTTTTAATTATAATTAAGTTTTATACCATCTTTTGCTAAGGAAATTTCGATATATCAAAACGAATCTACATATAAAAATGTCTGATGAAACAAATTTTTAAACATAAGTTCCAAAAGTTATTCCAATTTTACAAGTATTCTTACATTTTTTATTGAAAAATTCTAGAAGTATTTGAAAAAGCTTATTTTATTACATATATCCTCACCTAACACAATTTTGAAAAGATTAAAAAAAATTTAATAATATAGGTATGGTATTTCTAATTAGATAAACAAACAAAAGAGGTTCAATTAATTAGAAAACATAATTGATTGAATATTTGTAAAAAAAACGATTCAATTTTTAAATTAGATTTGAATTAGCATTAATTTCGTTATGTACATTCTAAAAGTTATTACAATTTATATAAATATTCATTTACATCTTTCCTTGCAGAATTCAGGAATTATTTGAATGAATTTTTGTGACACACATACTTTAAATAATTTAAAAAAATATTTTCTTACTTTTTTTCACTTGATAAAATTGGGTATTAATTAAAAATTAAAAGTTAAATACGTATGGTATTTTTAATCAAACAAAGAAAATATATTCGATTAATTTAAAAAAAATTCTATTATATAAAAATTATTTCTAATTAAATATGAACAAAAGATTATAATACGACTCAAGTTTTGAATATGCTTTTGAATTAACATAAAAAAATTGTTTATGTAAATTCTAAAAGTTATTACAATTTTAAAAGCTTATTTTCTTGCATTCATAATTAAATAAACAAAAGACTATAATAGGGCTCAATTTAAAAATATGCTTTTGAATTCACTTTATACATTTTTAGATGTGAATTCTAAAAGTTATTACAATTTTATAAGTATTTTTCTTAGATCCTTTGTTGCAGGATTCTAGAAATATTTGAATGAACTTTTCTGACATATTTTTGAAATAATTTAAAAAGTTTATTTTTTAATTGTCTTTTGACAAATTGAAATTGTGCTTAAATACAAAATTAGAAATCAAATAAATATGGTATTTTTAATTGAATAAATAAAAGATTCGAATACGACTCAATTGTCAAATGTGCTTCTGAATTAAAATCATAAATTTTTATATGTGAATTATAAAAGTTATTACAATTACGTTTTAACATCTTTTGTTGGAGAGTTTCAGAAATATTTGAATGCATTTTTTGTGACGATCATTCTTTGAATAACTTTGAAAGTTGATTTTGTAATTTGTTTTTCGGCTTTATAAATTTTCTTTTGAATAAAAATAGAAAATAAAATAGATATGGCGTTTCTAATGAAATAAACAAAAATATTCAATAAATTGGAAAATTTATATTTATTGAAAAATAATACGACTTAATTTCTAAATTCGCTTTTGAATTAGCATTACGAATTTTTGCATGTGAATTTTAAGAAATTTTTCAATTTTACAAGTATTTTCTACATACTGTATTGTAGAATTTCAGAAATATTTGAATGAATTTTTATGACACATATTCTTTGAATAATAATTTTAAACGTTTTTTTCGTGCTTATTATTTGGCTTTATACATTTTTGTTAAAATCAAAAATGGAAAATCAAATAAATATGGTATTTTTAATTAAATAAACAAAAGATTATAATACGATTCAATTTTCAAATGTGCTTTTGAATTAGCATTACAAATCTTTTTATGTACATTCTAAAAGATAATACAGTTTTAGAAGTATTTTTTTTACATCCTTTGTTGCAGAATTCCAGAAATATTCGAATGAATTTTTGTAAAAGAAAAAACATTCTTTAAATAATTTTTAAAGTTGATTTTGTAAATTGTCTTTTGGCTTTATCAATTTGCTTTTTTTTTATCAAAAACGAAAAATAAAATAAATACGTCATTTCTAATCAAATAAACAAAATATATTCAATTAATTAGAAAGCATGATTGACTATTTTGAAAAAAATTATTATAGGACTTAATTTTCAAATATGCTTTTGAATAAGCATTAATTTTTTTTTTTTTGTAAATTCTAAAAGTTATTAAAATATTACGAATATTTTTCACATCCTTTGTTGTAGAATTCCATAAATATTTCAATACATTTTTGTGACACATACACTCCTTGAATAATAATTTTTAAAGTTTATTTTGTTACTTATTTTTTGGCCTTATAAAAATTTGTTTAAATAAAAATAAAATAAATATAGTATTTCTAATTAAATTAATGATTGTAACTTTTTTAGTTATATTTATTGTATTTACCTTTTGTGGAGCTGAGAGCGCTGATCGTAGTCAATTTTGTCTTGTAAAACGTAGAATAGCGATTTATTGTAAAATGTAATAATTTTTCTTAGAATTAAACAAGCACCTTATAGTTTTGAATTATTAGATTTGATTTGGAACTAAATTTTCAACTTTTGCAGTGTTTTTATAAATTGGTAGTTATTAAATAAGGAGAAGAACATAACATAACTGCAACGTAAAAGACCTTTGGACGACAAAGTTCTGATCAATACCAAAATACTTTTTGTATCGAACGCAAGAAAAGGACCCCCTTAATACGCTGCAACACACCCTACAGGATTGTAAATAGTATGTCGGAAAACAATTTGGACAGAAATCAATATATTTATTTTTAATTAATTTATTTGTAATTCATATAATTTCTACAAAATATTCCTATTGTAATTATATTATTTAAAAATTTTAAGTTTCAACTATTCAGCTAAATTAAATTTAGCACGGAAACGAACCAAAATATTTTTAATAAATTTTGTTGGAAAATTTGTTCATTCAAACTGTTCATAATAATAATTAGTTGTCTCGTAAAAAGGGAGAAAATACATTAATTCATGTAGAAAGTTGTTTTATCTAGTATATTTAGACTGTTTTAAAATATTTAAAAAATGATAATCTACGGTGCATAGCTACGTAAAATGCTTGAAATAATAATATTGTAATTGTATCGCATTATTGACCACTACAATTAATAATTAATCAAATTCCGATATCGTAAATTATTTATTATGATGTATTATGTTAAACTAATAATCACTATACGCTAGCTTTGAGAAATAAGTTCTTATATTAATATATCTAACACTCATGATGGTATGAACGATAAATCATGATTCATGGATAAAAGTTTAGACACAAAAAGATTTTCTTTATTATTTGAACATTTGAATCTTGCCGCCTTGGGCAATAGTTCGGCCGTGATGCGTCAGGGTGCGCAGCGATTTGCCTCTCTCGCAGTCGAAAGGGCGCGTCGAGTGTTTAAGAGAGGAGTCGAGGTGGCTCAAAGCATACTTACCTGGCGTAGAGGCTACCGTGATCAACAAGGCGGTTCCTCCAGGGTGAGGCTCTTCCATTGCACTACGTAGTGTTGCAACATCGAATGAAAAACATCGATGTTTTGCATCGATGTAGCATCGAAAGAAATCATCGATGTTTCCGATTTATCGGATCATTTTTAAGAAACATCGATGTATCGAAAAAAAACATCGATAATTTAAAAATAACATTCATTCAATGTAGAATATTAAATATTTAATATGAATGGAGATCGATATTAAATATATTATATTATATAATATCATATTATATAAATATAAAATAATATGAAAATATGAGTATATATAATATATCAATATACATGATATTTTAAATATGATATATTAGTGGTTGCATCTGAACCAATCTATTCAGATTATTACATTTTCCAGATAGGAAAATAAATACTACAAAAAAAAAATTCTCAAAATTGCTAATATTTTAAAAACATCTTTCGTAACAATATTCAAATAAAAAAGGATTCTTTCCAAAGGGCTGGCTTAGGTTGACTCTTCCCCTTTTCTCCCTCTTTTTTCTTTTGTTGTGTGATTGTCTCTAATAAGACGGATAGGACGCAGGGTTGGAAATCTAATTTTGATTTGTGAATTTTTTCATCCTTTGATTTCGGTCGCGCAAAGTTATTCCTAAGAAAGTAGATTTTAATTCAATCTTAAATGAATTTTAAATAGAGACACTGAACGAGTTTCTTTCCAATCTTCAGGGTTGCTTATAATACTTCTTAAAGTTCTTTCAATTAAAGGCAAACACACATTTTCTACATTAATTGGTTCAGAATCAACCAATAACTTCAGATCTGGAAATTAATATGACACCTTTGTACTTATCCAATAATGAGGTTGCCATAAAGATGTACGTATTAAATTAAAATATCAGCCTGATGCTTACTGTCAATATACTTGCAGTCAGCCCCGACATTTTTCCTATTGGCTGACAGAAAGGCTGCATCTTGCGATACCTCGTTTTTTTCACCATGGGATAAGACAACGTTTTTGTTAGCTAATTTAAAAATTCGTTAACTATCGGAAAGAAAACATCGATGTCTAAATCGATGGATCGAAAGTATAACATCGATGCAAAAACATCGATTATCGCAAAGAAAACATCGATAGTTCCGATGTTTCCGCATCGATGTTGCAACACTAGCACTACGGTTGAGCTGACCCTTGCGAATATCCCTAATGTGGATATCTCGGACGTATAATTTTTGTTAGTCGGGACTGCGTACGCGCTGTCCCGGATTTAATTAATTCAAACCAAATTCTCTAGAACGATATAAACTCTTGGGGAGTTTTTGTACTCATCAGAGAGAGTGGATCTAAATTTTACGCCATAACATTGTTGTCTACTGAATGGAATTCAAAGTACGTGTTTTGATAACATTCACTATTTTTTCCCGACTAGAAGACATTTTTAGCCAAAAATGGAAAAATTCAATTTTCAACAAAAAGGATGAGTTTTCAAACAAGAAAGATTAAGTTTTTACTAGATTAATACTTAATCAATGTTAACAAACATAATTTTTAAAACAATTTACTATTATTGTAGATAATATTCTCTTAGAATAATGCTAAAAATTGCAGTTTCTTCAAAAATTGTCGACTTTTTGTCCAATTTCCAATCAGAGTGAGGAAAATAAATAATTAAAGTTAACAAAATTAATTGTTTGAACAATTTATTATTATTGTTGATAATCGCTGGGGGATTGTATTGACCTTCAAAAATAAATTTTGTAGAAATTTCTGACGTAAGCGTAAGTTGTTGGCTTTAGGGTTGAAAACAATTAAGTTGTTTCAAACGTTTCGGCACACAATGGTGGCCCTCATCAGTGAGTTTTATTAAATCTGTAAAAAATACATAATGTCTTGTAGGTACGCAGTTTTACAATTGGAAGTTTTATTCATTGATTAATATCTCAGTTGCGAAATTATAAACATTATTTAATATAAAATTTTAATTTAATTTTAATAATAATTATTGATAATTATTTAAGTATTTTTAAAACATTATTTATTTTAACGAAGTACAATTGATGAAAAACACAATGACAATGTAGTAAGATAAATTTTTCACAAATCTTTAAAACAAATTTTTTAACTGTTTTGTCAGAAAACATTGCAATCGAAAAAATACTTTAAAACTCATTTTTTCCACTGATTTATACCTAATTTAAATATTTTTTATTTCTTTTTATTTATATTTTTTGCTACTTTTCAAACAATAAGTTTGTATGAAAAATAACCTTAAACTGAATTTTTTTGTCTACGAAAGAAATAATGTTAAATAATGATTTTTTCTCTTACCACGAGGAATTGTGTCTGTGAAAGTGAAATTTTGTTAACTTAAAATTTGTATCTTCAAAATTAAAGAAGTAAAAATAAAAACAAAATTTTACTGCATTTAAAATTTGTTTATCAAGTTATCTTCGGTGGGAAAGGAATAAATTTTTATAGAACACAAAAATCTGTTTGATCATCTCAGATATTTACATATATTTTCACGAATTCTTTAGCTACAACGTTTAAATTTGAAAGCATATAATCAAATAATTATTCTACTGCAATGTTTCGTTGTAAATTTTTTTCTTTACTACATTGTGATTGTTGAATTTTTTTGACTGTCCCAGAAATAATTTTCAAGGACAACAGAAAACTCAGCGCATTTTAAATTTGAAAATTTCAAAAAATTTTTAAAAATTAAAGTTGAAAAATTTTCAGAAACATAAAACTTGTTCAAAGGAAAATTTGTATTCAAGAAATCAAGGGGAAAAAATTGCTTGAAGAAAAAATTGTTTAAATGCAATGTTTCTTGACAATTGGTATTTTTACTACTGTGTTAGTGTCATCATTTTTTCGCCGATAAGGAAAAGAAAATTTGCTTGCAGAATATTTGAATAATTATTCAACTGCAGGTTTTTTTTACTTTTTTACAATGTATTGAAACTAGAGTGAGATTTTAAGCCTTAAGGGGACAAAATCACACTTTCACAGACGTAATTCCTCATGATAGCAGAAAAATTCACCACTTAACATTTTTTATTTCGTAATCAACAAAAATGGTGTTTAAGGTTATTTTTCATACAGCTTGTTTGAAAAATAACAAAAAATAGACATTAAATAAAAAAATGTTTGATCAAGTATACGTCAGTGGAAAAAATTATTTTAAAAGTATTTGTTTGATTGCAATGTTTTCTGAGAACTTCAAAAAAAATTGTTTTAAAGATTTATGAAAAAAAATGTTCTACTACATTATAATTGTTTTTTGATCAATTATACTTCGTTAAAATAAAATAATATTTTAAGAATACTGCAATAATTATCAATAATTATTAATAACATGAAATAAAATTAAAATTTTAAATTGAATAATTTTTATAATTTCAGAACTGAGATATCAATCAATGAATAACGCTTCCAATTTTTAAAACTGCGTACTTACAAGACATTATGTACTTTTCGCAGATTTAATAAAACTCACTGATGAGGGCTACCATTGTGTGCCGAAAAGTTTGAAACAACTTAATTGGTTTCAATTCACCTGGCCCTAAAACTAACAACTTACATCAACAATTTCTACAAAAAATTATTGTTAATAAGATTCAATTTGAATAATAATACAAAGTTGCGGTTTTTGCGAAATTTTCAACTATTAGTCTACTTTTCACTTGGAGTAAGTCAATAATTATTTCAATTTAGCCAACATTATTTTTGAACAAATTATTATTGCTTATCACTGTCTTATTTGTTATAACAGCCAGATTTATTTTTTAAATAGTATTGTATTGCTTTAGGTGAATTATTTTTGCTCTTTTCCTAATGTTTAAGAGAAATTAATTCAAACAAAAAGCTATCTTGCACAAGAGACAAAAACAAAGAATGGAATAATTAGGCGTAGGTTGGAGGAGGACTAGGTCTGTAAATGATTGATGAAAGTTTTATTTTGAATTACAACAAGAATTTTATCACAAAGCGTATATTTCAAATATTTGTTTTATTTCAGAAAAATATATTCACAGAAAAGCATGAAGTTGTTTAAAATATGATTCTCCCTTATGTTCCTTTATTATTTGTTCTTAACTAAAAAGGCAAAGCAAAGTTAAACATTTCAAAAAAGCGAACTTTCTAGCACTTTACTGAGAGAAGATAGAAACAATAATCAATTGTTTAAGTAAGGGCGCAGTCCCATGGATACATATTAGCAGATTTGCGGAGTAGGTTTTTCGACCAATCAAATGATTACAGGGAATTTTCTAAAAAGTTTTCTGAAAGAGATAAGTTTAAGCTTGTGCAGGGACTAGGGAATAGTTAAGCGCCTGCGCTCGTGATGTTTTCAAATATTTGAAAAGTGATAAGTGAAAATGGAAATTGGTGGTTGAAATATTTTTCAAAATGAGTAATAACGACGGAAATCAGTCTGGGGTAAGTACTGATATAATAAAGTAGAATATTCCTATGTTGTTGTAGATAATTTGTGCAAAGAAACTAAATGTGAGGTGTTATAAACATATTTTAAAGCTGTAATAGGTAGGCTAACCAACAAACAAAAACTTGCAGTTTTTGCAAAAGTATACAAAAATAAAATAATTTCGTGAACAATTCCAAAGTTTAACTCCTAAATTTATTGACGCAATGTTTTCTAAAAAAATCGTGAAGAAGTTCAGCTTATTTTTTCGGTATGCAGGTTATAATCTATGTGGTTATCCGACAATAATTGTCATTATCTTTTCAAATGAAAAAAAAAAAAAAATTTTAGAAACCGTTCGCTTCTGTTGTCAATATAATTATTGATTTTGAACAGGTATAATAACTAAACCAACATTATAAATATTTTTCTCTAATTTTGTGTTTTAGTTGTGAAGTTTTTTTTGTAACATAATTTCAGGAATAAGAACTTCGCTGAGGACGATGAGGAGAACCATGTTCATCTTGTTGAGAAGTACTAATAGTGTTCATTAGGATGCACCCTACTATGGGGACGGCGACTGACACTTGCGGCCGCTAGGGTCGCTAGTGCGCCTGGCGATACACAAGACGACGGTTCCAACGGTGGTAACGTCTGCTATTCGAATTATATCAGTCGTTCATAACGCAGCTTTGAGGTGATTGCTTCAAGCACTATTTTCGAAATGCCAGGTCTGCATGTGGCATTTGGGTGTACAAATAAAGGAGCAAATCGATTTCCAAATATCGAAAAACTGAGGAAACCGTAGATAATGCCTTGTTATTGTGTACAAGGTACATCACCACTCACGGTGCTGCCCTCTCAGCTGAGCTTGACAAATCGCCGTCCCCATAGTAGGGTGTGGTTAGCTTATGAGTAGCTTATGATGACCAAATTAACGTAACCCGTGCAGAAATTTCGCCGGGGCCCCGACCGGGCCCAGACTCGTTCAGATCGGGCCCTGATGTGGTAATCGAGTCAGGGCCAGACTCATCATGAAACACGTAGCCACCTCGGAGCCATGTCTAGGGGCCCGATCAAACGCCCGATCTTTCCTCGGTCTGGCCCCTATTATTTACCCGAGTCTAGCCACATTATTTACTTTTCTAGTAGGAATTAAAATCCTTTAAAATAATTATAACAGAATATTGAATGAAAAGCCAAATTGATAGGATTGAGCTTCATTTTAACTACACCTTAAAAATAATTAAAAATGGTTATTTGGACCTCTGCTTCCGATTACGGTCCCAGTCTTTTGCATTCCAGAAGACGTTGCTCATGTGGGACAGCACTTCCTCTTCGGTTGCATTGAATTTGTCAAAATTACATTTCTTCATTTCAATCCACAAATATTATCCCTTACCCCGTCACTGGAGCGATAACATGCAAAACTTTAAACGTAGAATCCAAAATATAACCTCAAAATTGCAACTTCTTGTTTTACAAAAAAACGCTACCGAGCGAAAAAATATCAAATAAGAATTTTTTTGACTAAAATGAGGAAATCGAATGTTTAGGTTAGAACTTGGATCCAGTACAATACAATTAAATATATCACAAAATGTAATAATACCATAAAAAATGTAATACCATAAAAGGCTTACCTTCGTTGCTTTCGTTTTCATCGCGTAAATACGGAATTTTGCTGATGGCACGATGTTTGCGAACACGCGGTGTGCTCCTTAATTTTGGCATTTATTATTAATGTGTTAAGAATATATTATACGGCCGAACACTCCCAGAACATTTGCAACACAACACCACGAAGGAAAACAAAAATTAAGGTTATGTTCGTGATTATATTACATCTAGCGCATATGGCTTAAGATGGCGCTGCAAAGAGGCTATATGACGTCACAGTACATAGCCCGGTCTGGTACGAGTCAGGGCCGCAGAATTCTCCCTATCAGGACCAGATAGTACACATCGGGTCAGGCCCTAGTCGGTAATCGGTAACATATATGGCGATTTCTGCACGGGAAGAGAATACAGTTTTTGGAATACTGTTTGTACATTATTCATTCGCATCTTAATTTTTCACACAGTCTCATTTAGGGTGGTATATTTTTAATACGGAATTTCAGTCGATAGTTAATTAAATAAACCTTTTGCACTGTATAGTTTATAAATAATTTCTTTTTAATACAAAACAACGAGTATTATTATAGATAGTCTTTTGAGAAACAAAACAGACTATTGTTCATAATATTGGATGAAAATCTAAACTTCTTAATAAGACTAAAGAAAAAACAAAAATTGTAAAGTCTATCTGCTATTCACGTAATGACCAAAAAAATGTTTCCCCCAAGTAGTGAATAAGTGCCTTTTCAAACTTTTTACATCAGTTGGTAAGTATAATGATAGGGACACACAATAAAAATTACCAGTGACAATCAAACATCGACGTAGAAGTTATATATTTTTTTACATTGCTTTTAGAGAATTATTTCAATCTTTAATACCAAAGCTTGGATATAGTTGATCTATTTTCTTCTAATAATTAGGTAAACTTTTCTTTCTTTCTTTTTTCTTGATTCCTTTTCCTAATGAATAGCACAAGAAAAATGTTTCTAGTCCGCTAATTTGTAATCTGCATATTTCGAAACCGATCTATCCCATGGTGCATATTATCGAAGTGCGGAGTAGAAGCCAGCCAATACGAATGTCTTCTCTTGTATAAATTGTTTTTTGTTTTTTCTGAAAACAGTGCGTTATTGGCAGTCTCCTATTTCTCCAAATCTGTAAACCGTAAAATGTACGGACATGGGACAGGTAGACAATAAAGTATGCTGATTAGCAGATTAGAAGAATTCAAAATATTCGAGCAATTTCAGAAATTCATAATATTTCAAGAATTCAGGAAATTCCGAATATTCCAGGAATTCAGAAAAGTTAAATATTTTAGGATATTGAGAAATTTAGAAAATTTCAGGTATTTTCGATCATTTGGGCAATTCAAGAAATGCAGAGAATTCAAAGAATTTTAGAAATTCAAACCATTCAAAGAATTCAAAAAAGTCAGAATGTGCAAGGATTTAAGGGAATTCAGAAAAACCAAGGGCTTTTGAAAATTCAAAAAATTGAGATTTTCACAGATTTCGAGAATTCAAGGAATTTATGAAATTCAAAATATTCAAGGAATGTACGGAATTCAGGGAATTTAAAATATTTAAGGAATTCGGGCAATTAAGCATATTTGAGGAATTTAGAAGATTCAACAATTAATGCAGCAGATTCAGAGAATTAAACAAATTTTGGAGAATTCAAGGGATTCAGAGAATTTTTTATATTCAAGGAATTCAGGATATTCGAAAATTTCAGGGAATTCAGAGAATTTCATAGATTTTAGAGCATTGAGGTCATTAAAGAAATTCAAAGAATTAAAAACATTTTGGGAATTCAGAACATTAAAAAAATTCAGGAAATTAAAAATATTCAAGGATTTCAGAGATTCCAGAAAATTTTTGGAATTTAGGGAATCTGTCAAATTCTCAATTCTCTAAACTAAATATAAAACTCTTTACTTTGAAGAAAGATTTAAAATTTTGTACTGTTTCAAATAATAAACTGAGAAAGTTAAAGATTCCACTCCTCCTTGAAATTAAAAAATTGTAATTGTAATAGATTCTAACAATTGATTAAAAAATTATTGGTTTCTAATTATTAATTTTATTTTATTATATAATATAATAATATATAATATATAATATAATATATTTATAATATATTTATAATAATATTATAATATTATTATGTAAATATTATATACATAATATTATATAATAATATATAACATAATATATATTATATATACATATATATATATAATATATAATATAATATAATTTTTTCAAAATTTAAATAATAAAACGAACCAATAAGAAAAAAACAGGAATAATAAAACAAAAGCATCTTTCTTCAAATCTACTCAAATAATATTAAGTATTTAACTTAAATATAACATAAAATACAGAATTTTGATGTTATTAAATCGTTCAGAAAAATAATAAAATACAACCACACACGTTTCCATTTTTTTGCAATAAACTAAAAAATATTATAAATGAATTTTGGTATATGCTTATTTTTGCTGAACACGAATACTAATTTAAACATTTTTTTTCACAAGTATCATTTTTAAAAAAATTGAGCCGTAGGCAGTAATAAAATATCCGATTTAGACAATATTAGGATAATCTAAGTCCCTTAGTCATCTAGAAATTCGGGATAAGTAGTAAAATATTTTTTATAAACTTGCCTAATCATCTCGAATTTTTGGAACGACTAGTCCATGTCCTTTTCCAACTCTCCCAATATTTCAAGACGACTAGACACAGTCTAAAAAATATTGATTATATCGGTTTAGTTATTATATCTGTTCAAAATCAATAATTATATAATTATATAATATAATTATATAATATAATTATATTATATATAATTATATACAATTTCTAAATTATTATTTTGTATTTGAAAAGACAATAACAATTATTGTAAGATAACCACATAGATTATAACCTGCATACCGAAAAAATAAGCCGAACTTCTTCACGATTTTTTTAGAAAACATTGCGTCAATAAATTTAGGAGTTAAACTTTGGAATTGTTTACGAAATTATTTTATTTTTGTATACTTTTGCAAAAACTGCAAGTTTTTGTTTGCTGGTTAGCCTACCTATTACAGCTTTAAAATATGTTTATAACACCTCACATTTAGTTTCTTTGCACAAATTATCTACAACAACATAGGAATATTCTACTTTATTATATCAGTACTTACCCGAGACTGATTTCCGTTGTTATTACTCATTTTGAAAAATATTTCAACCACCAAATTCCATTTTCACTTATCACTTTTCAAATATTTGAAAACATCACGAGCGCAGGCGCTAAACTATTCCCTAGTCCCTGCACGACTTGAACTTATCTCTTTCACAAAACTTTTTAGAAAATTCCCTGCAATCATTTGATTGGTCGAAAAACCTACTCCGCAAATCTGCTACTCTGCTAATATTTATCCATGGGACTGCGCCCTAAGCATGTTTTTAGGCTTGTATTAAATATTACCTCGCCAAGTGAAAAGTGGACAAACAGTTAAAAATTTCAAAAAAAACCGCAACTATCTAGTATTACTATAGGAGAAGATATTAACGAATAATGATGATTTGCTTCAACAAATATTTTTGCTAAATTAAATAAAATATTAAGTTACTCCAAGTGTAAAGTGGACAAAAAGTTGAACATGTCAGAAAACACTGCAACTATCTAGAATTGCTATAGGAGAAGATAGTTATAAACAATAATGATTCGTTTAAACAATTATTTTTGCTGAATTAAATTAAATATTAATTTACTCGAACTGAAAAGTGGACAAAAAGTTACTGTATTTGAAAATTAGACAAAAAGTGAACATTTTTTGAAAAAACCGCGACTTTCTATCTCTATTCTAAGAAAAAATTGCTAAAAACAATAATAAATTTTCTGGAATGATTCATGTGAACATTCAATTAGCAGTATAAAGTAGTATTAGTGTATAAGAAACAATTTGAATTTTTTTTAAACTAAAAAAAAACATAATTAGCGCCAAGAACTCATAAAACCCATTTTTTAGTAATGCGGCCTTTTTACAATCCTACAAAATAGATTTATGGAGTGATATTTAAAAAGTAATATTTTATTCGTATTAGTTTTTTTCACTTTAACCACCACCTAACTTCACATCGTTGAATGCTGAGGGGAAAACAATGGACGAAATGGATGAGTCAAAGCTTTACTTTTGTAATATCATGAATAATAATTATTATCATTTTATTATTTCAATAAATAGTTCTTAAAAAATCATGGGAAATACGTGTTAAACTTCATGGAACTTGAGTGACCACTAAATATTATTTTGTTCTCAACAACAAAAAAGAATTTATTGTTGTGTGGGTTCGAACAAATTTCCGGATGATATGCATACAAATTCGAGAGAAAAATTAATTCCAATGCATTTTTGGATTATCCTGATCTAACACTCACTATCCTATGAATTACGATCCATGATTGAAAGATTTCACTTAGTTTGAAGATTTGAATCTTGCCGCCTTCTGCAATAGTTCGGCCGTGATGCGTCAGGGCGCGCAGCGATTTGCCTCTCTCGCAGTCGAAAGGGCGCGTCGAGTGTGTAAGAGAGGAGTCGAGGCAGCTCAAAGCATACTTACCTGGCGTAGAGGCTACCGTGATCAACAAGGCGGTTCCTCCAGGGTGAGGCTCTTCCATTGCACTACGGTTGAGCTGACCCTTGCGAATATCCCTAATGTGGATATCTCGGACGTATAATTTTTGTTAGTCGGGACTGCGTACGCGCTGTCCCGGATTTAATTAATTCAAACAAAATTCTCTAGTATGAAGTAAACTCTGGAAGGATTTACACTCATCAGAGAGTAGTTCTAAATTTTAGGCGATAACATTGTTATTGTAATTGTTGTCTACTGAAGGGCATTCAACTAATTTTTTTTTCAACTAAAAGAAAATGTCAACCAAAAATGGAATAGTGACATTTTCAAAACAAAAATTTTCTGTTAAAGAAATTGATTTTCGAACAAAAACAACTGCGAATTTTTTAATAGAATAGTTGAATTTTCAGCCATATTCCAAACAAATTTTTTTTAAATATATTAATATTAAATAAAAAATACTTAATTTTTTATTTAATTTTAAAACAATTTTAATAAAATAGTTTAATTTTCGTCGCGAGAAATGAATTTTCAAAAATAAAATTTATAATAAAGAATGAAATAGTTAAATTTTCAGTATCCCTATAATGTGAATGTCTCGCACGTATACATTTTGTTAGTCGAGACGGCGTACGCGTTGTCCCGGATTTGATTAATTCAAACGAAATTCTCGAGTATAAACAATTATTCGTCCACCTTTTTCTGCGGACAAAAGTTTAATTTTTAAGTTCAATGACATATTAATGGAGAAGTTTACTTCTCACTAGAGTGCGCAATTTATTCGGGTCCGCGTCCGAGTTCTGCGAAAATTCAAATTTAAAATTTGAAAAATATCTTTTTTATACAAATTATTAATAAAAATTTATAGTTCATCCATGAAGTAGAGTAAAAGTATAAGTTATTCAGTTTGTAAGGAAACAATTTAATATTTTAATTACGGTCAGTTTTTCTTGCTTAGTTCTGAATTTCACAAACATAACATTATTGTTTACTGAAAGGACGTTTCAAAGTACATGTTTTCAAAAGTTCTCTATTTTTTATAGCGAAAACTAAAATTATTCATATTTTCATATTAAAAACCAACTGTTTTGGAGACAAATCGTCTTTTTTTTGTATTTTTAGGTATTATTAAAAATTCGTTTTTTTTTTTGTTTGAATTCAACGGCTTTTATTTTTAAATATTTTTTTGCTTGAAGTATCAACTATTACATTTTGCGTTGTTTATTGAAGATTCATCTCTGTGGTTTGAAATAAACTATTTTTTTCGTTGAAAACTGATTAACTCAAATGTAGCTTGTCCTTTTTTTGTTCAAAATTCGCCTCTTTTAGCTTAAAAATTATTCATTTTGATGAAAATTCAGGTATTTTATTGAAAATTCGTCTCTTTTTGTTGACAATTTATCTTAAAACTTAACAGTCAATCTTTTTGGTTGAAAAATAATTTTTTGGTTGAAAATTTGAATAATTTTTTTAAAATTAGTTTTTTTTTCTCTTAAAAATTAATCTTCTTAGTTGAAAATGCAATATGTCTGAAAATTGACTTTTTTGAGATAATTATTTTAAAAATTAATTTTTCATTTGAAAACTCGACTATTTGGTAGAAAATTAATCTTCTTATTCAAACATCCATCTTTTTGGTGGAAAATTAATTATTTTCGATTGAAAATTCATCTATCTCGTTCAAACCTCCTTTTTCTTGGGTCAAATTGGGTTTTTAACTGAACAGAAAAATGTTACATTTTTGGTTACAATTGTTTTTTATTTAATATAAAAATTTTTTTAGTGGAAAATTCATCTCTACGGCTAAAAATTCAACTATTCTTAGGAAAAATTCGCTCTTACTGGTTGAAAATTAATTTTTTTTAAACCGAAAATTTAACTATACCATATTTGGTTGAAAATGTTCCTTTTTTAAGTAGAAGATTCACTTCTTTTCTTGCAAATTATATATATTGTTGGTAATTCGTTTCTTTTATCTGGAAATTTCACTATTCTATTTTTGGTTGAAAAGTTATTTTTTTAGTTGAAAATCTAACAATTTTGTTGAAAATTCGTATTATTTTAGTAGAAAATTTACCTTTTTTAGTTAGGAATACAAATACTTAGTTGGTAATTTATATATTTCGTCGAAATTTCAACAGAATACATGAATTCTCAACCAAATTATTGTTTTATTTTGAATCCAAAAAGACTAATTATCTACAAAAAAGTTAAATTTTCAATACGAGAATTTGATTTTCTAATAAAAAGTATACTTTCAACCAAATAGTTTAATTTTCTCCCAAATTCTTAAATTTTTAACCAAAAAAGTGAAGAGAATGAGAGAAAAAATTTAAATAATTCTATGAAATCCCAATGTTATCAATAAATCAATAATAGGATTAATTTTCAACCAAGAAGATTAATATATACCAAAAGAAACGAATTTTCAGCAAAATATATGAATTTGAATTTGCAAGTGGGGAAGATCAGTTTTCAACCAAAAGGAACTCTTTAAATTTGCAGTTTAAACAATTAGATTTAAAAAAACGAATTTTCAAACAAGTTGAATTCAACTAAAAATGGCAAATTTTGAACAAAATAGTGGAATCCTCAAAAGATGAATTTTCAACCTAATATAATAAATTTTTAACCAAATGGTCGGATTTTTTACCGTAAATAATTACGCTTCAACCAGAAGGGTTCAATTTACAAGCCAAAAAGGCGAATGTTCAATAAAACAGTTTAATTTACAATAAACTAATTAAATTTTAAACAAAATAGGGGAATTTGCAACCAAAATTATGAATCTTCAACAAAACAAGAAATTTACAACCAAAAAGTTAATTTTCAACCAAAAAGTTAATTTTCAACCAAAAAGTTAATTTTGAACCAAATAGTTGAATTTTGAACTTATAAAATTAATTTAAAAAATTGTAATTCAACTTTTAACTAAGCAGTTGAATTTTGAACTAAAAGCGATACATTTTCTACCAAAAAAATACGAATTTACAAAAAAATACATACATTTTCAAGCAAATCTTTGAATTTTCAACTAGAAACTATCAACATTTAACCCATTATAGAATAGTTAAATTTTCAGTAAAAAAAGTTCGATCAATAAAAAAACGAATTTCCAGTAGCAAACTAGTTAAATCGTCAACCAATAAAGTGAATGTTGAACAAAGTAGTTCGACTTTCAACCAATCGGTTGAATTTTCAACAAAAGAAACGAGGAATTCTAAATATGTATGTATGTATGTATGTATATTTAATCTCTCCCTTTTACGGGTTTGAGGGCCTCCGCTCCCTGTACATATCTTTACATTTCATCCTTAGTCTAACTTATTCGCTGCTTATATTCTAAATCTTCGCCTTACATGATAACAGTCATATTAATACTATTATTCTTAACTTTCTACAAATCTAAGTATGAGCGACCTTCCAGGGCTTCCGTTTTCTCTTACCATCAATTGCATTTTCAACGATTTAAAATTTACCATTTTTCTAGTGACTTTCCTTCACAGAGGATTACCCGTTTGGCTCTGCCCTGTTCCCTTGCTTTCTCTTATTTCTTCCAGCTTTTTCATCCACATCACTCCCTGTCCATTACCATCCAAGATCCATCTCACACACTCATCCACACTCAACTGTCCATCTTCCTCTCCTGTACACCTCTCTAACACATGTGCCCATGACTCCACCTCGTATCCACATACTCTGCACAAATTATCCTCTTCATCCATCCAATATCTACAAGATCTCACTCCTTCCCCCATTCTAAACCGTACCACTCTATTCCATTTGTCTTCCTTTTTCATCTTTTGCAAATATTCTGGTTCCGTCAACCCTTTGACCATCATATACCATCTATTGTACTTCGAATCCATAATCTTTCTCCATCTCTCTTCTCCTTGTCTTACTAATAGCTCTAATTCTATGTTCTGCCAATCCAGAACCCCTTCCTGCATATCACAAACATTCCTCATTTTTGTCCTTTCTTCCTCCCATTTCGAGTTTCCCAAATTTCCTCTCGTCTCCTTGTTCCGAACTTCGTCCAAGCATACTTGTGCTATCCTGCTCCCCTCGCCCCTTTTCAGTTTCTCTTCAAACCTCCAGGCTCTCTTAATTTGTCTAGTTACCATTTTTTCCCTTCCTAGTTCTTCCCTTATCATGTATCCTGGACAACTCCAACTGACCCCCATTACCCATCTCAGAAATCTCTCATGTATGCTTTCCACTTTCCTATGTTCCTTCCATCCCCAAACCTCCACTCCATAACACAACACCGCCCAAACCAACGCATCAAACAACCAAACCCTCATTCTCCAATCGTCCTTGAACCTTCTCTTTCCTATACCCCATACTTGGCCCATTACTTTACTCGCACTTTCGATTCTTTTCCTCACCTGCAAATCGTTTCCCCCTCCTGACTCAAACCAAAAACCTAGGTAACAGAACTCCTCCACAATTTCCACTGTTTGTCCGTTCATCTTCCAAACGTAACCTATTTTGGTCTTTTTATTTCTGAAGCACATCACCTTGGTCTTCCCTACGTTCACCGTCAGTTCTTTTGTTCCCACGTATTCTTCGAAAATTCTTATCATTAGGTTCATCCCCTTCTCATCGTCTGCTATTAGAACTACGTCGTCCGCGTATGCTAGGGAGTATAGTTTGCTATTACCCAGGATCGTCCCCCCTTTCCCTTTCTCCTTTAGCTTCTCCTCTAGGTCTGCCAGCAGCAAATTAAAAAGTAGTGGACTCAACGGGCACCCTTGCCTTAGACCTCTTCCTGTCCAGAAAACCTCCCCTTTTTCCCCGCGTATCTTCACCCTAATCCTGGTTTCAGTAAAAATTTCCTTTATCCTCTCCACCAGCCCTTCTTCTATTCCCCTCTCTTTCATTGCCTGCCATAGCACTTTTCTATTCACTGAGTCAAAAGCTGCTTTGAAATCTACAAACAAAGCGACTAATTTCCCTCTTTTTCTCCCTAAGTTTCTGTTAACCAAGTAGTTGAGTACGTAAATGTTGTCTATTGTCCCCATCCCTTTTCTAAATCCCGTCTGGTTGTGTGGGATACTTTGCTTCTCTTCTATCTGATTCTCTAACCTTTTTCTTAGAATTTCTGTGTATATTTTATAGCCCCCTTGCATGAGAGTGATCCCTCTGTACTCTTCTACCTTCTTACCCTCCCCTTTCTTAACAAGCGGTACTACCAGCCCTGTCATCCACTCCTCCGGCCACCCTTCTCCTTTCCAGACCTTGTTGCATATCCTCCACATCACTTCCCTAATCCCTTCTCCTCCATACTTTATCGCTTCGTTCTCCATACCATCCTCTCCTGTGGCCTTGTTTCTTTTCAGTCTATCTATCGCCTCATTTACTTCTTCTCTTGTTATTTCGTTCGCTTCCTCCGTTTCTCCCTGGACTGTCTTTCTATTTGAGGAATTCTAAATAAAAAATTTAATAGTTGAATTTTCAACTGAAAAATATCAATTTTCAACTACAAATGGAATAGTTGAGTTCTCAGTTAATTTAATTTTTCCCGAAAAATGAATACGAATTTTCAAATAAATGAATTTTCAACAAAGTAATTCAATTTTTAACCAAATAGTTGAATTTTCAACAAAAAAAATATGAATTCTGAATCAAAAATTTAATAGTTGAATTTTGAACTAAAAAAATCAATTTTCAGCCAAAAATGGATTAATAACATGTTTAGTTGCAAAGAAGAATATTCAACTGAACGAAAATGAAAGGAAAATTCAATTATTTGGTTGAAAATTGAACTTGAGAATTACTTTTTTTAACTGAAAATGTAACTGTTCCTTTTTTGGTTGAAAATGATTGAAAATTAATCTTTTCTAGTTGAAAATTGTTTTTTATTTTTTAATAAAAAGATAATCTTTTTGGTTGAAAATTCAAGAACGTTGTAGGAAATTAAACTATATTTTTGGAAAATTTTGTGGAAATTCGTCTTTTTGGCTTCAAAATTCCACAATTTGGTTGGAAAATCATTTATTTTGTTAAAACTTGTTTTGTTTTTCGTTGAAAATTCATTTTATAAGTTGAAAATTTACCTATTTGGTAGAAGATTTATGTATTAAAGATACGCTTCGTGGCAAAAAATTGAATCAAAATTTTTATTTTTTCGGACCCCTTTTTGAATTTTTTTTTCTTGCATTAAAAATGCCTATAAATGATACGTTACACATGAAAAATCACACACATTTAATTAGCGTACCGTAAATCCTAGAGATATTTTTTATCTGAACTTGGATACAAATGTTTAAAATAATTGAGAAATTCCATTTATCCGACGTCGGATAATTTTTATTCGTCTCTCGATTTGGGATTTACTGTGAAGTTTAGGAAAATGGTGTTTCCAAATAATTCGGGCCTCAAAATTCAAAATCCTCTAACTCCCCGAATGTAGAAAATTTTATAAAACTATTTGAACCATAAATCGCTAGACCCTCCCTACAACTGTAATATTCAGAAAGTGGATTGACTCTTTAGTAATCATGGGTTGTACTTAATAGGTGCACACATAAATGAAATTATGTAGATAAAATAATGTAATGCAATGGCTTTCAGGGGAAAAAAGGTAAAGGTGTGAAACTACTTTAATGAAATTAAAAAATAACAAAAAACATAAAACTATAATAATATAATCATAATAAAATTAAAAAAAAATGATGACAACAGCACGCGGTATTCCCAAGCGGTCACCCATCCAAGTACTAACCGCGCCCAACGCTGCTTAACTTCAGTGATCAGACGAGAACTGGTGTTTTCAGCGTGGTATGGCCGTTGTCGAAGTGAAATGTAAAAATAACTCACATAAAGAACATGCCTAAAACAGGTAAAAATAATAGATAATAGACGACAATTTTTAGTTAAAAATATATTTCTAACTGTAAATGTACTATTGTTCCCTTTCATGTATCCCTTTGAACTTTAAGAAAGCTAGAAGTATAATAGGTAATGATATTATCATGTTTTATGGCGAGGCCAAAGGTACACAGGTATAAACCCTAAATATGCCAGGTAGGAATTTTAAAGGCTGGAGTCTCACGAAAGTCAGCAGACAATAATTAACCCTGGCGGACCGGCCGAACGCAAACATTACGCTACAGCGTAACGGT
>CAKNXH010000870.1:175955-191585 GCA_932178445.1 Andricus quercusramuli
TTTACACCTGGTGCAATGGTTCAATGTCGTGTCTACGAGGAACTTACCAATTCACGCCAAAATTTCAGAGGGTCCACCGGCTAGCAGGTCAAACACTGACCGAGTGCCCAATTTGGGTGCACCGAAGGGTACGCCCAGGTATAAACTCTAAATATGCCAGGTAAGAATTTTAAGGGCTGAAGTCTCATGAAAATAAAAATAAAATTAGGGAACAATTATCGGTGCACCCGAATTGAGCCAGCCGGCTGCAATTAGCCCTTTCTAATTTAAAGCAGTACATTTTCCCGCGAAATTCAAATATTGTAATTATTATTGATAAAGGTAGATTATACAATTTTTTAAATCCTGATTAAAAATGCTCATGAATGCTCATTAAATTCTCAAAGCACGTAAAGGTCGAGCATATTGTATAGCATATGGGGGAGTTTACCACTTGCACCAGAGTGCGCGCTATCTGTTCAGGCAAAGATTTTGGTTCGGGTCCGAGTTCTGCGAAAATTTAAATTTAATATATGGAAAATAGCTTTTTTCATACAAATTATTAATAAAAGTTTATAGTTCATTTGTAAAATAAAGTAAAAGAGTAAGTCGCATTCAGTTTGAGGAGAAAAATTTAATATTATAGTTACTGGTCACTTTTTCTTGCGTAATTCTGAATTTTACAAACATATTATTCATGATTGCACGCTGAAAAAAATCAAAGTGCGCGTTTTGGTAACATTCTCTATTTTTGTTTACCAAATAGTAGAATTTACAACTAATGAATATAAATTTTGAACCAAAAATGAAATAGTTCAATTTTCAACCAAAATTATGAGTTTTCAAACAAGAAGATTAAGTTTCCACTAGAAAGACAAATTTTCAACTGAAGAAATAAATTTTAAACCAAAAATGGAATAGTGAAATTTTCATATGAAAGAAATGAATTTCGAACAATATATACAATTTGCAGCGAAAGAAGTGAATTTCCAACTAAAAAAGAGAACATTGTCAACCAAAAATGGAACAGTTAAATTTGTTGTTAAAAAATTAGCTTTCAACCAAAAAAAGCGAGTTTTTCAATAGAATAGTCGAATTTTCCTTTCATAGGGATGAATTTTCAACGAAAGTAATAAATCTCCAACAAGAAAAATTACTTTTTTTCGAGGTAATATAATTTTGAACCAAAAAAGATGAATTTTCAACGAAAAATTGAATAGTTGCTATTACAACCAAAAAATATTTTAATGTTAAATAAAACACAGTTGAATTTGAACAAAAATACGGATTTTGAATGGAATACTTACTTTTCAAGTTCAAAAATTAGTTTTTAACATAACAACAAAATTCAATGAAATAGTTAAATTTTATTTGAAAGAAATGAATTTGCAACTAAAAAAAATTGTAGCCAAGAATGATATAGTTCACTTTTCAGTTTAAAAAATATTTTTAGACCAAGAAAAAGCAGGTTTGAACGAGATACTTAAATTTCCAAACAAAAAGATGAATTTTCAAACAAGGAAATTAATTTTGCAATAAAAAATCGATTTTTCAGCTAAACAATTAATTTTTAACCAAAAAAAGTATTTTTCAGGAAGTAATTATATTTTTAAGAAAGTAGTTAAATTTCTAATCAAAGAAATTAATTTTTAAACAACATAAATGAAGTTGCAAACAAGAAGAATAATTTTCTAAAAAAAAGTCAATTTTCAAACACATAGTTGAATTTTCAATCAGAAAGATCAATTTTCAAAGAAAGAAAAACGAATTTTTGAAAAATTAGTTAAATTTTCAACCGAAAAATGATTCTTCAATTAAAAAGATTAATTGTTAATCATCAAGATGGATTTCCAATCAAAAGAGACGAACTTTTATCAAAATGGTGCATTTTTAAACTGAAAAAGAAGAATTTTTAACCGAAAACGGACAAGTTGAATTTTCAGTTAATCAACTCACAACCAAAAAAATGATTTTCATCACCATTGTTTATTTTAAACCAAAGAGATGAATCTTCAATAAACAACGTAACATGTAATATTCAAAAAATATTTTTAATTAAAAGCGGTTGAATTCAACCAAAAAAGACGAATTTTTAATAAATCATGAAATTTCTCAAATAAAAAAGATTAGTTTTTAACCAAAAATAAAATTAAAAAAATCTGCCCGCTTCGCGGGCACATTCTCATCGCGCGCTTCGCGCGCGGCTCGCTTCGCTCGCAAGTTTGAGCGCGCCTAGGGCGCGCGACTGTTGGATCTCGCGCTTCGCGCTCGATCATATATTTATCTCGCGCTTCGCGCTCGATTATGTATTCACCTCGCGCTACGCGCTCGGGCGTATTCACATCGCGCTTTACGCTCGATTCCTCTAGATCTTTGAACTTCGTGTTCGACTTCGATGAAAAGAAAAAGTTTATTTCTGAATATTAGAAAATTATCAAAACCTCTACATATGAAGTGATTGTTAAATTTGTTTTTATTTTAGACTGAAAAGGAAATTTATTTACTCAAGGTTCTATCGACCTTAAGGAACACATTCTCATCCAGATACTCGCGCTTCGCGCTCGATATTTGTTTTCAAATTCATTTGAACCTTCCGTTCCACGCTCGGTTCTGTGCACCGTATAATAGAAACAAAAAAGTTTGAGCGCACTTACGGCGCGCGATTTGGGCGTCGCGCTTCGCGATTTGTATTTGATTTCAAATCAAGAATAATTATATAAATTAAGCGACAAATTTTATTAGTTAAAATGTTATTTTAGATTTTCCGTTTTTCAAAAAAGTTATTTTTTTCATTTTGAATATATTCTTACGACGAAAATGGATTTTTCCAAAGTTTTCCAAAAATTTGATTTCTTTTACTGTCAATGTTATTTTCACGAATAAAATAAAAACTACGCGTCCTATCGAAACATGATGAATAACAAATTTGTACCTCTTCTTTGAATGAACAAATGTTGTCTTGGTCATGTTTTTCGTAGCTTGTGTTATTCGTCTAAAAATTTATTTTTTCTATTTTCAATGCTGTTTTTTATTAATAAAACAAAAACTACGCGTCATATCAAAAAGTGAATAATAACAAATTTGTAGATCTTTTTTAGGTGCATAATTTTGGTCCAGTCATCTTTTGTCGTATCTTGAATAGTTTCACAGCAAAATGGAATTTTTGATTTCTCATTATTTTGTTGTGCGATCAGAATTTAAATTTTTTATTTTTTGAAAAATTCAAAAAGTTATTATGAAAATATTGTAAGGTGTTCAAAAATCAACGTTTTTCTTCTCTTGACTTTTTTTCATAACGTGCGTTTTTCGGCTTAAAATGTTCATTTTCGTTTGTTTTTTGGAATTTTGAAAATGCTATAACTCTGGTAATTTTTTTTTGTATCTGAAAAAGTCATTAGGATATTTTTTTCCTCTTTTTGCTTACTACTAACAACCGTCCATAGAATTTCCAAATCTTCAAAAAAAGTGTTCTCAAAAATTTTCAAAATGTGCTCACTTTTTGAATTTTCATCCGAAATAGCTGGTTAACGAACTTGTTCTTTCTTTTTAGGCCCTAAAAAAGTGTGCCAAAGCACAACCCAATCTGATTATTTTTTCGAAAGTTATCGTGCCTACAGACAGACAGACAGACAGACAGACAGACAGTCAGACAGACAGACTGACAGACACCTTGGTAAAAACCTTTTTTTCTGGCTCAGGGGGTCTCAAAACGTGGAGATTTGATGAAAACCGACCAAGTCAAATTTTACATAAAACCAATACCTTCTCATTAGAATGAGAATGTAACAAATAAAAGACGAATTTTCAACCAAAGAGAAGAAACTCCAACTGATAAAAATTTAATCAAAAACAGTTGAATTCAACAAAGAAAACGAAGACGATTTTTCTTCAAAACAATTGGGTTTTTAATTTAAAAATAAGGTTAATTTTAGTTTTCGCTATAAAAAAATAGACAACTTTTGAAAACACGTACTTTTAACGTTTTTTGCTACCTCATAGAGAAAGCTTTGTAATGATAACATTTTTCAACATTTTTAAATTCATTTAATTAAACCCTCCCTAATTTAAAAATGTCTAATACAATGTTCTAAGCAATTGTCCGGATGTGTGTGTGTGGATGTGTGTGTGGATGTGTGGATGTGTGTGTGGATGTGTGGATGTCACGCTTTTTTGTGAACACGATAACTAGAAAACGGTTGCAGATAAATTGATGAAATTTGGAGAGCTGATTTTCCTCACTAATATCTTGAAACTGACCGAAGGATTTCTGAAAATATTCATTGCATTTTTTTCTAGCAGTCAATAATATTTTAAAACTCGGTTTTTTATAGTAAAACTTTTTTCATTCGCATAATTCAAAGTTGATGCAAGAATATAAAAGATTCCTTGGTTCGGGACGAATCGATTGACCTACAATTATAATGCATTTTATTGAAGAGTAGGGATTTAGGGAAGTTATGGTAATTTATATATTTTGAAAATCGGTTTCTTATAGTAAAACTTCTTTCATTAGCATAATTCAGAGTTGATGCAAGAGTATATAAAAGATTCCTTGGTTCAAAACGAATCGATTGACCTATAATAATGACGCATTTTATCAAAGAGTAGGGAAGTTATGGTAATTTATATATTTTGAAACTCGTTTTTTTATAGTAAAACTTTTTTCATTAACATAATTCAAAGTTGATGCAAGAACAGAAAAGATGTGTTGATTCGAGACGAATCGATTGACCTATAATATTAATACATTTTATTGAAGAGTATGGAAATTGTGAAATTGTATAATATTTGAAAACACGGGTTTTCATAGTAAAACTTTTTTCAGTAACATAATTCAAAATTGATGTAAGAACGGAAAAAATCTCTTGATTCGAGGCAAATCGATTGATCTATAATAACAATAATAATAATAAACTTTATTGAAGATTAGGGAAGTTCTGCTCATTTATAATATCTGAATCATCAGTTTCATACAGAAAAACTTTTTTCATCGACATAATTTAAAGTTTATGCATGAATAGAAAAGACTTTTTGATCATAAATTTTCAAATAGAGTAATATTTTGACAATTTTTGTGAAGAAATCATAAAGCTGGGAAAGGGATAGGGTGCGAAAGAACTTTTCCTTTCCCTTTTCCAGCTCAAAAAATTATTATTTCGAACGCCAGATTTGATTTGTCTGATTTGTCTTTGTATTTAAAATATTTTTTGTATTATTTTCTAATTTTTCATTTTTGGTAAATTTCTATTTTTAAATTGAGCAAAATGAAGACTTTGGTATTGAAAAAAATAACTAATGCTTCCTCTATGAGGAAGCAAATGCATTTGCTAACGGAAGCAAAGTGCTCGTGAAATGAGCACCATATAATTATAAATACAAACAAAGTGGAAACACTCGAGATCGAATTCACAGCTAGTTTCAGTAAACAATAATAATGTAACAAATAACAATAACAAGTAACAAATAATGTTTGTGAAAACTGACACTTTGACTCTCTTTCAGGAATGTACTATAAACTTTTATTATTAATTTGTATAAAAAAAGCTATTTTTAATACATTAAATTTGAATTTTCGTAGAACGCGGCCATGCGACAAAATTGTCGGTAAAGTAGGAATCATATGACGTGAGTATCGATAAGGTTAACAGTAAACACAAGACCAGGCGAGACACAAGTCCACCGACCGTCCCGATGTAAACAATTAAAATAATAAAAAATAAATGCTTGATAGTTGATAATTAATAATAAGGAAAGGGGTGTCTTGATTGATCTGCTTGTGTAGAAAACTGAATAACGTAAAAGTGAGAAAATTACGTAAATTGCAGGTATATTATCTATTCTAACCTCTTGCAGATCATTTCCTAAAGAACAGATTTTTTTAAATTTTTTGAAGAATAAAAACCCAATCATTTCTACGAATTCCAAAATTGAAAGGATTTCCTAAAATTTATGTGATAAAAATGGTTTCTTAACATATCTTCACAATAGCATTTGATTCCCTCCATACTAAAAATTATTATAACAATTAATATACAGTAGATGACAGTAGATAAGTATGAAATTATTTTAATAACAAATTTTCGTAACATAAAATATAATTATAGGTAATTTTCTTCAAGAAGTCTTCCAATTCCTCAAGATTTTCCTCAAAAATGAGATACTCGAAATAATCAACAACATTCTGATTATATCGCAGAGACGAATAGAACTTATCTGTGTCTCCAACAATGCCTCGTGTTCGGTAAGCTAATAACAATAAACAAAAGTGACGAATTTTCAAACAAAAAAACTTGAATCCAGAACTAAAACATATTAATTTCTAACCATACAGTTTTCAAGCAAAAAAAAAAAATTTTATACCAAAAAATACGATATTTCAACAAAGTGCAACAATTTTCAACTAAATAGTTACATTTTTGTACCAAATCTTTTAATTTTCGAGCCAAAAATACGAATTTTCTATAAAACAGTTGAATTTCCAACCTTAAAGATGAATTTTTAACGAAAAATGTAATAGTTGATATATTTTAAACATAAGCGATTGTAATAAAAAAAATATAGTTGAATTTAACCAAAAAAGAAGAATTTTTAACCAAACAGTTGCATTTTTGTAAATTAAAATTATTTTCTACCGAAAAAGACAAATTTTTCAACAAAATAAATCAATTTTTAAATAAATAACTGAACTTTTGCATCAAATTGTTTAATTTTCGAGTCGAAAATACGAATTTTTTATAAAACAGTTGAATTTTCAACCCGAGAATATGAATTTTCAAGAAAAAGCGTCATTTTCAACCAGTCAGTTGAGTTTTCAACTTCAAAAAGGTTAATTTTCAACGAAAAATGTAATAGTTGATATATTTTGAAGATAAGCGATTTTAATGAAAAAAAACAAAAAAAAACAGTTGGATTGAACCAACGAAGAAGAATTCTCAATGAAATTTTTGTACCAATTTGTTTAATTTTCGAGTAGAAAACACGAATTTTTAAGAAAACCAATAACGAAATTGCAACAAAAATTATGAATCTTCAATCAAAAAATAAAATTTCAAGAAAGTATTCAAATTTCAAACAAGAAGTTCAATTTTCAATCTAAAAAGATGAATTTTTAACAAAACATGTAATAGTTGTTATTTCAACAAGGAAGGTTTTAATTAAAAACAAAAAAAACAATTGGATTGAACCAAGGAAGAAGAATTTTCAAACAAATATTTGCATTTGTAACCAAAAAAATTGATTTTCTACCAAAAAAGAGAACTTTACAACAAAATACATCAATCTTCGATCAAAAAAAGAAATTGTTGTACCAAACTGTTTAATTTTCGGGCTCTAAATACGAATTTTCTACAATACAGTTGAATTTTCCACCTGAGAATATGAATTTCCAACAAAAAGCGTACTATTTAACCAATCAGTTGAACTGTCAACGAAATAGTTCAATTTTCAGCTAATAAAATTAATTTTTGACAAAACAAACAACCAAATTTTAACTAAAATCTTGAATCTTCAACATAAAAAATTAATTTTTAAGAAAGCAGTTCAACTTTCAACCAAGAAGTTGAATTCTTAACCTGAAAAGATTAATTTTCAACAAAAAATGTAATAGTTGATATTTCAACAAAAAATATTTGACTTAAACATTTAGAACAGTTGGATTGAGTTAAAGAAGACGAATTTTCAATCAAACAGTTGCATTTTAAGCAAGAAAAAAATTGATTTTATGTAAAAAAAGACACATTCTCAATTGTGACGATATACGATTTTAGAAAATTATCTCCCGGAATTGTCGTGAAATTAAATTGCACGCCATTTTTTTCTGCCAACCTTGAAGTAGGACTTCTCATATTCGAATCAGTGTAAATGTGCAAGACGATCCACATCAAAACACATCAACTTCCATCCATAATGTTACATTTTTGTACCAAATTGTTTAATTTTCGAGTCGAAAATACGAATTTTCTACAACACACTAGAATTTTCAACCCGAAAAAATGAATTTTCAACAAAAAAGGTAATTTTCAACCAATCAGTTGAACTTTTAACAAAATAGTTCAATTTTCAGCTAAAAAAATTAATTTTTAACCAAATAAGCAGCGATTTTTTAACTAAGAATTATGAATCTTCAAAAAAAAAAAAATTAAATTTTAAGAAAGTTCAACTTTCAATCAAGCAGTTGAATTTTCGACCTAAAAACATGAATTTCTAACAAAAAATGTAATAGTTTATATTCCAAGAAAAAAGATTTTAATTACAAAAAATAACCAAAAAAGATAATTTTCTACTTTAAAAAAATGAATTTTCAAGCAAATAGTTAAATCTTTGTACCAAATAGCTTAACTTCGGAGCCAAAAATACGAATTTTCTACAGTGCAGTTAAATTTTCAACACGAGAATATAAAATTTCAAACAAAAAATTAATTTTCAACCAAGGCGTTGAAGTCTCAACAAAACAGTTCAATTTTCAGCTAAAATAATTAATTAAAAAAAACAACAAATTTTCAACTACAATGATGAATTTCGGATCAAAAATATTAACTTTGAAGAAAGTAGATGAACTTTTATCCAAGGAGTTGAATTTTCAATTTAAAAAGATGAATTTCAATTAAAAATAAAAAACAGTTGAAATGAACCAAAGAAGGAGAATTTCGCTCAAACAGTTGCATTTTTAACAAAAAAACTGACTTTCTGCAAAAAAGACGAATCTTCAACAAAATACAACAATTTCCAACTAAATAGTTAAATTTTTGTACCAAATTGTTTAATTTTCGTGCCGAAAATACGAATTTTCTACAATACAGTTAAATTTTCATCCCGAGAATATGAATTTTCAATAAGAAGGGTAATTTTCAACCAATCAGTTGTATTTACAATAAAATACTTCAATTTTTATTTAAAAAAATTAATTTTTAACAAAACGACGAAATTTCAACTACAATTATGAAACTTTAATATCTAAGTGGAAAAATGAGCAAAAAGAGAAAGACTGTGAAGCCTGCGATAAATAAATAGAATATTTTATAATTCACAGACTAAAGAATACCATTAAAAACGAACACTAAAGTTTATTTTTAATACTTGAACACTTTTAGGACACTATTTTTTAAAAATTTGTGACAATATTTACATTATTTTCAATCTCTGATGTGAGTCCGAAGCCTGTAATTTTCAAATGACAATTTTTGTTAATTTTGAACTTGATTTTTTTGAATTTGGAAATTTGGTTAATTTAAATTAAAGATTTCGAATTTCGAGATTTCAGGCTGTCCACTTATCTGGGAAACATAAAATTGCCAGGGAATTTTTTCGAGAGCGTGCTTAATTTTTTTTAAATTTGTAATATAAAATTGAATAACAATTATTCTTTATTTGTAAAAGTAGCTTTATATTACTGGATTAAACTATTTGGTTGAAAATTCTTTTTTGTTGTTGATGGAAATTAATGTACTTGAATAAAATGACTAAAAAATCTTTCTTGGTCCAAAATTTAACTCATGTTGTGAATTCGTCTTTTTTGGCTTGATTCAACTACTTTTAATTTCAAGTTTAAAATTTTTTTGGTTGAAATGTCAACTATTATATTTTTCGTTGAGAATTCATCTTTTTTTAATGAAAATTCGACTACTTCGTTGAAATTTAAACTCTTTTGTTAAAGAAAAATTTATTAAGTTGAAGATTCATAATTTTAATTGAAAATGCATCTACTTGGTTGAAAATTCATATTTTTGCTTGAATATTCCACAGTTCAGTTCAAGTTTTTTTCTCTTTCTTGACTGAAACCCTTTCTTGATTCGAAATTCAACTCCTGTTCAAAAATTGTTTTTTTTCTGGAAAATTAATTTTGTTTTATCTGGAAATTTAATTATTCCAGCTGAAACTTTGAATATTTTGTTGAAAATTTGGTTTTGTTTAGATGAAAATAATTTTTTTTAAAATAAAAATGTATCTATTTTAGTTGAATATTCCATCATTTTAGTTGAAAGTTTTCTCTTTTTTTTGTCCAATATTAATATTTTAAACTGCAAATTTTACTATTCAATTTTTGGTTGAAAGATTATATTTTTTCAGTTGAAATTTCATCTTTTTTGGTAGAAATTAATATTCTTGGTCAAAAATTAATTTGTTTAATTTATAATTCAAGTATTTCAGTTGAAGATTCATCAATCTAGTTAAAAATTCATCAGTTTTGTTGAAAATTTAACTATTTTTACGAACATACGTTTTTTTTTGGTTTAAAATCAATTTTTATAACTGAAAATTTAACTGTTCTGTTTCTGGTCGATAATTGTGTGTTTTTTAGTTGAAAATTCAACTACTTGGTTGAACATTTTTATTTTTCAGTTGAAAATTCAACTATATGGTCGAAAATACATCTTTTCGGCTGGAAATTACACAGCTTTAGGTAAAGATTATTCATTTTAGTTTAAAATTCAATCTTTTGGTTTAAAAGTAAACAATTCTAGTTAAGGATTCATCATTATAGTTGAAACTTCATCACTTTGGTCAAAATTTGAACTATTTTTTTAAATTCCTTTTTTTGTCATAAATTAATTTTTTTTAACTGAAAATTTAACATTTTTATATTTAGCTAAAAATTAATCTTTTTTTAGTTTTAAATTCAACTCTTTTGTTTAAAATGTCTTTTTTTTTTTAGTTGAAAATTCAACTATTTAGTTGAAAATGCATGTATTTTGTTGAACATTCGTATCTTTTGGTAGACAATTAATTTTTTGGATTTTAATTCGTTATTTTTCAGGTGAAAATTAATTTTTTTGGTTTAAAATTTAACTATTTGGTTGAAAATTGATGTATTTTGTTGAAAATAATATCTCTTCGTAGATACTGAATCTTATTGTTTTGAAAATTCATCTTTTTGGTTCGAAATTCATGTATTTTGTGGAAAAATAGTCTTTTTAGTAGAAAATGCATCTTTTTGGTTGAAAATTGAACTACTGGGTTAAAAATTCACTTATCTTGAAGGCAAAATGAAAAATTTTTTTTTCAAGCTTTTAGTTGAAAATTATTCAGTTTCAAACGACTTTTGAAAATTCAAAAAAATAACCAAGTTAGTTCAGTTTTCAAACAAAGAAGATGAATTCTCAACGACAGATTTAATGTTCCTTATTTCACGTATGGACGTATGAATTTTCAATCCAAAAGGACAAAATTAAAAAAAAAAAACAGTAACATTTTCGATTAAAAAAGTTGACTCAACAAAATAGTTAAATTTTAAATCTACAAAGATGAATTTTCAGATACAATTTATAAAAGTTGAAAAAAAAAATAAATAAAATGTTATGTATAAAAAATTATTTTCAACAAAAAAGCCTAATTTTCAACTGGTTGAATTTAATTGAGAAACACGAATTTTTAACAAAGTAGTTAAATTCTCAACCAAAATAATCAGTTTTTAAAAAAGAAGATTGATTTTCTACCAAAAATAACGAAGTTTTAACATAATAGATGAATTTTTCCACAAAAGAATTCAATTTTTAAACCAACAGTATGCATTTTTAACAAAAAAGTTAATTTCCTACCAAGTAGTTAATTTTGCCAATAAACAGTTAAATTTTTAACCATATGGTTGAATTGTCACCAAAATGATGAGTTGTTAACCAAAAAGTTGAATTTTCAAATAGAAAAGATCAATTTTCAATTAAAAGTATAAGTTTGCGACCAACAATGAAATATTCATATTTTCACTTAAAAACTAGTTAAATTCCCATTCTAAAGATGAATTTTCAACTAAAATGATGAAGTTTCACAAAAAATTGCTTTTTAAGAAACTAGTTCAACTTTCAACCAGGTAGTTGAATTTTCAAACGAAAATGATACATTATCAAGGAAAAGTGTAAATGATAATATTTTAACCAAAAAAGGTTTTAATTTAAATTAAAAAACAAGATTTGATCGCAATAAAAAAATACAAGTATTCAATAAAATAAAAGTCTGAAACAAAGAGATGAATTTCCAAAGAAAAAGTTGAATTTTTAACTGATGAGATAAATTTTCTACTAAAAAACACGATTGTTCAACTAAAAATGATAAATATACAACTACAAATGATATCGTTAAATTTTCACTTAAAATGTTTATTTCCAGTGAAAAAAGAAACGAATTTTCAACAAAAGAATTAAATTTTCACTCAAATAATATAATTTTCAATGAAAACCGAAATTTAAACAAAAAGTAGAGGGAAAGGGGGAATTTCTTGAAAACAAGAGAAAATAAAGATATTCTGGAAAAAGGCGGGAAGAGGAAAAGAGGGGAATATTTCGCTAAAGTCGTTAAATTTCTTACAATTTATCATCAAGAAACATACTAAACGTTATCTAAGTTCGTAACCTTTCTTCCACTTTCTTCCTTTCTCCCCCAAACCTATTACCAACCGTATTTTTTTTCAACCAAAAAAAAAAAGATTTTCATTTTAAATTTAAAAAAAGTTAAATTGAACCAAAATAGACCAATTTTCAACAAAATAGTTGGAAAGAAATTCCCCCTCAAATTGGTAACGTATTTTGTGGCCAATCTCTAAGAATCACATTTTTTTCAGACTCGACTTCACAATGTCAGACAAGAAGTTGGAAACATTTATTTGGACCATGTCTGGAGATCAACTAACTGATGACAGGTCTAAAAAATGGATATCTCCTGTATTTTTCTTGGCAGGTAAAAATGGTATTAAATTTATCATTTGCAATACAGTAAATGATTCGATAACACGAAGTTCCTTCCGCCTCAGAATCATCGATTCCGATGGCACTTTTCTGAATGCCAAATTTACCCTTTCCATTTTCGATGATCGTATGCGAAAATTAGGCTCTGGAAAACAGATAGCAAGAGGTATTTTTGGGAACGATTATGAAATGCAGCTCCTCAATTTAAAAATACCTGAGAGTTATTATGACAGTTACTATGACTCATCTCCAAAAGCTACTACTATTACTGTTATTTGCGATGTTAAAAATCTCATGATAGAAACTTCAACCCCGCCGACAGACACAGCTTGTCCATGCATCAATCAAACAATTCCAAAACCAGCTGATTCTATCTACCGGCTTTTCATGAACGATGAGTCCTTGAGTGATATACGATTGATTCTGGGAGAGAAAGAATATCATGCTCACAAGGTGATTTTAGCGGCAAACAGTCCTGTTTTTCAAAGGATGTTTTCGCATCAGATGCAGGAGACTCTCAAGAAGGAAGTTGAGATCAAGGAAATGGAGCAAGAAGTTCTGGAAGAGTTATTAAAGTACATTTACACCCGAAAAATTGATAAATTAGAAGAATTAGCAGGTGAATTGTTAATCGCAGCCAATCGGTACGAAATGGAAGATTTGAAATCGATTTGCGAGCGCGAATTGGTGAAAAAATTGACCTTGAAAAATGTCGTGTCTTATCTGATGATGGCTGATTCTCACAATGGGCTTAGTTTGAAAAAACACTGCTTTTCCATTATCATGCAAAATTTTAATAAAGTGGGCGAATTGGATGGTTTTAAGGAATTAGGGAAAACACATGCCAATGTCTTTGTGGAATTGTACCAGGAAATGTCGTCGAAATGTAACGTTGCAATGAAGTAATCATCTTAGTTCAGGGGACATCCATAAATTCAGGCCTGAGACTCATCCTCCTTAATATTAACGAAAAGAGATTAATTTTCAACAAAGAAGGGTACTATTTATTAATTTATTCAATTAAAGAAGGGTACTTTTCAACCAATCAGTTGAACTTTCAACAAAATAGTTCAATTTTCAATTTAAACAATAATTTTCAATAAATAAAAATACGAATTTTCGACTAAAATTATGAATCTTCAATAGAAAAAAATACTTTTAAGAAAGTAGTTCAACGTTGAACCAAGTAGTTGAATTTTCAAACTAAAGAGATGAATTTTTAACGAAAAATTTAATACTTGATATTTCAACAAAAAACATTTGAATTGAAAATAAGAAATAGTTGGATTTAACCAAGGATGAAGAATTTCTAATCAAACAGTTGCAGTTTTAATCAAAAATTGATTTCATACCTAAAAAGACGAATTTTCAACAAAATACATCAATTTTCAACCATATAGTTAAATTTTTGTACCAAATTGTTTAATTTTCTCGACGAAAATAGGGATTATCTAGTATACAGTTGAATTTTCAAACCGGGGATATAAATTTCAACAAAAAGTGTATTTTTCAACCAATCAGTTGAACTTTAAACAAAATGGTTCAATTTCAGTTTAAAAAAATCATTTTTAACAAAGCAAACAACGAAATTTTAACTAAAATTATGAATCTTCAATAAAAAAAATTCATTTTTAAGAAAGTTCAAGTTTCATTCAAGGAGTTTGATGAAAAAAAAAACGATTTTCTACAAAAAGACGAATTGTCAACAAAATACAACCTTGCAACGAAGGAGTTGAATTTTCAATCTGAAAAGATGAATTTTCAGCGAAAAATGTAATAGTGGATATTTTAACCAAAAAAAATTAAAATTTTAAATAAAAAATAACCGAATTCAACCAAAAAAGTCAAATTTTCAAGCAAAAGAGATCATTTTTCAACCAAAAAATTATTTTTCTACCAAAAAACACGAATTTTCAATAAAATACATCTCTTTTCAATAGTTACATTTTTGTGTCAAATTATTGAATTTTCGAACTGAAAATAAGAATTTTCTACAATACAGTTAAATTGTCAACATGAAAATATGAAGTTTAAACAAAAAATTAACTTCTAAGAAAGTAGATGAACTTTTAAGCAAGGAGTTAAATTTTCAATCTAAAAGGATGAATTATTAACGAAAAATGTAGTTCTTGATATTTCAGCAAAAAATAGTTTAATTAAAAATAAAAAGCAGTTGGATTGAACCAACAAGGGGAATTTTTCAATCAAACAGTTGAATTTTGAAGCAAAAAAATTTGATTTTCTCCCAAAAAGACGAAGTTTAAACAAAATACATCAATTTTCAAACAAAAAGTTACATTTTTGTACCAAAATGTTTAATTTTCGAGTCGAAAATACGAATTTTTTTAAAAAACAGTTCATTTTTCATACTGAAAATATAAATTTTCACCAAAAAAGTTAATGTTCAAGCGAAAGATATTAATTTTGAACCAGACTGTTGCATTTTTAACCAAAAGATTAAATTTCTACAGAAAAAGATACATTTCCAAACCAAAAAGATGAATACTCAGTAAAATACTTGAATTTCCGATCAAAACATTTTTTTAGTGAAAGAAACAAAAGTTCAATCCAATTGTTGACATATCAAGCTAAAAAGATGAAGTTTCCTTTAAGAAGATTGATGTTCTACCAAAAAACACAAATTTTCAACAAAGCACATTAATAAAAAAAAGGTTGAATTTCCAAGCAAAAAAAAACGAATTATCTACACAAGGGTTGAATTTTCAATCCGAAAATATGATTTTTCAACCGAAAAATAAAATAATAAAAAAATAAAAGTACTACAAAAAATGTAAATTTTCATAAAAATAGTTGAATTGAAAAAAAACAGTCTTCAACTGAATAGTTTTTTTCTGTCTACCAAATAGTTGCATCTTCTATCAAATTGTGGAGTTTTCAAGCTAAAAGGAAAAATTTTCTACAAAAAAGTTGAATTTTTAATCCGAAAATATGAATTTTCAATAAAATTAAATTTTCA
>CAKNXH010000870.1:191595-241122 GCA_932178445.1 Andricus quercusramuli
GAATTTTTAATCCGAAAATATGAATTTTCAATAAAATTAAATTTTCAACCAATTAGTTGAATTTAAATATGGACCAATATGGACGAATTTATAACAAAATATTTGAATCCTTAACCAAAACATATTAATTTTTAACCAAACAATTACATTTTTCACCAAAAACATGAACTTTCTACAAAACAGTTAAATTTTAAACCAAATGGCCCCATAAATATAAAAAATGTTGAATGATTTTTGAGGTACTGGTAATTTGAAAAATCTCTTCAAGTCTTTGAAATGCTCTAAATTCCCTCAATTCGTGGGCATGATTTCTTTGCAATTTCATTAAAATGTTATCAAATCAATTGCAATCCCGCGAAGTTACATCAAATGCGATGACGTTCCTTGAAATATTTTAATCTTTCTAAAATTCGTGGGAATCATTTAAAATATCTTAAAAGCTTTTAAGTAATTTGAAAATTCCTCAAATCTTTATAATACTTTAAAATCCCTAAATTCTTGTGCAAGATTTGTTTGAGATTTCAGTAAAATATTATAATATCCCTTGAAATCCCATGATGTTGCATTAAATCTGATGACATTCCTTAAAATTCCTTGACATGTTTTTAATCTTTTGAAAATTCGATGGAATCATTTTAAATATCTTAAAATCTTTAAAATCACTTGAAATTGATTGAAATTTATTAAAATCCTTTGAATACTTTTAAAATATTCTGAAATTCTTTAAATTCTTTAAATTTTTTCGGTTTTAGGAAATAGCTTGAAATATTGAAAATGTCTACAAATCTTTGAAAGCCCTCAATTTTTTCGAATGATTTCTTTGAAATTTCATTAAATTGTTATAATAACCCATGACGTTGCATTAAATCTGATATTTCTTAAAATTTCTTAAGTCTTGAAAATTCAATGAAATCTTTTAGAATACCCTAAAATGTGTACAATTCCTTAAAATCTATTTAAATCCCTCAATTATTTCAAGTTATATTTTTGAAATTTCATCAAAATGCAGAAAAGTCTCACCTATTTCCCCTCTCCCTTATTTCCCGTCTCCTCTATTCCCCCTAGGCCGTAAACGCTTATTTCTATTTGCTCAGTTGCGGCACCTCCCACCGCGGCCCTGTTTATTTTCCTCCGCGTCAGTAGCTCACCAATTAAAAAGAGGACCGAAGAGCGGGAAGATCTGAATTGAGTAGTCTAGCATGACGTCATGGAAATATGTCATACGACTTTTTCAAGAAAATATTCTAACCGTAAAAGTCATAAATGTACAAATAGTAATGCTCAAGTGTAGGATGCATTTTCGCAGTCATGTTCCATGTTTTTGTCGGTTCACGACTTTTCAGTTTTACGAAATAAAATAAAATATCCTAAATTTCAGGTTAGTGGTACTCTAACCTCAAATTTCGGACAGGTGCTTGTATTTTGTCGAACTGAAAAGTCTTCAACCAATAAAAGGAGGAAGAAACATAGGGTGACCAGACGTCCCGGTTAACCGGGACATGTCCCGGTTTTCACATGAAATGTCCCGGTTTTTTGTGCCTATAAACAATTTTTTGGTGACCTTTTTTTTTAGTGGTAACATGAAAAATTACTGAGTGTCCCGCTTGTTGGTGCGACCCATCTGGTCACTCTAAGAAACAGAATTGCGCAAATCCATTCTACACTTGAAAAGATCGTGGTACGTCGCGGTACGTCATGATACAAAACCTAATATTCCATGAAATATTTGACTCGTTTTTTGATTGTATTATATTGATTTTTAGTTGGAAACTTGTACTATGTCCAGGAAAGGTTATATTTGTCACGTCATACGTCAAAACAAAAACACTGCCCAAAGGACCACGACTTTTTCAATTGCGCAATAAGACGGGACCGTCTGAACCGTTTCGGCTTGGAATGCGAAAGTCGCAACCGTATCTCACCCTTGAGATAAGAAACTGCATGATCCAGCAGTTCTAGGAGTTACTAGGTCGATTTCAAATCCACCCGCGCTTTCCGGCACATGCGCAGTTGAAAAGTTGCTTTGAGCAAGCGCAGAGATAAAAGCCTGCGGCAGCCAATGAACGTAGCTTGACTAAAATATAACAAAGAAGAAGAATAAGTTTCAAGGCCGGGGAAATACGCGATTCTTCACTGTATTATAAAATCCCTCGATATTCCATGAAATTACATTAAATATGACGATATTCCTTGAAATTCATTGAAATCTTTAAAATGATTTAAAATTTATTATTTATTATGACTCCTTGGAATCTTTTGAAATATCATAAAATCCTTATAATCATTTGAAAATTAAATTATAATAAAACTCCTTGAAATCTTTTAGAATATCTAAAAACATTAAAAATCATTTAAAATTTATTAAAACATATTAAAACGTCCAGTCTATGGTGACGGAATTCTCCTTAACTCTAGCTCCTTTTTCAGCTCTCTCAGGGCTAATGTTACGAAAAATTCCGTAACCACAGACAGTGCTGCATTAAAATTATTTGGAATATTTTTTTTAAATATCCTGAAATTTTTTTAATTATTTGTAATTTATTGAAATTTCTTGAAATCTTTTGAAATATTGTAAAATTCTTTAAAATGTTTCAAATTTGTGTAAGTCTAAGGAAATAGCTTGAAACATTGAAAATTTTTCAAAATCTTTGAAATCGCTCAATTCTTATGAATTATATCTTTTAAATTTTATTAAAACATTATAAAATGTCATGGAGTTTCATGAAATCTCATATTTCTTCAAATTCCTTGAAATTTGTTTAGTCTCTTGGAAATTCGTTGAAATCTTTTTAAATCTCTCAATTTTTGTGAGTTATATCTTTGAAATTTCATTTATAAACTATTATAAAATCCCTTGATATCCCATGTAGATACATGAAGTCTGATAATATTCCTTGAAATTACTTGAAATCATGAAAATCATTTTAAAATTTATTAAAACATATTAAAATTCCTTGGAATCTTCAAAGTACGCTAAAATCATTTGAAAATTGAGAAGCGATTCAAATTTATTAAAATTTCACTTGAACTTTTTTTAAGCTCTAGAAAATTCCTTGGGACTTTTAAAAGTATCTTAAAATTTTTTTAAATACTCCGAAACTTGAAATCTATTAAAATTCCTTGGAATCTTTTAAAATATCCTAAAATCTTTGGAAATGCCTTGGAATATTTCATTATCTCTCCAAATCTTTGAAATCCTTTGAAATCGCTCACTTCTTGTGAATACATTCTTTGAAATTTCTTTAAAATATTATAAAATCCCTTCAAATCCCGTAAAATATTAAAAGTTCTATGCAATAATTTGAGATCATGAAAAATTAATCAAAATGCCTTATTAAGAGCCTTTAAAATCGTTGAAAATTACTGAAATCCTCCGAAACATCATAAAATCCCGTGAAATCCGTTGAAGTCCCATAAAAATCCTTTGAAATATTTGGAAATCCTCTGAAATCTCTTGAAATCTTTTCGAATATCTTACCTTAACTCGATAAAGTAAAAAAATGTTAAATGATTTTTCGGGTTGTTTTAGTTTCAAAAATTGTGAAAAAACTTTGTTTTTATAGATATTATTTTTTCACAGAATGATGGGAAAAAATCAAAATACTAATCTTATTATAGCGATATGAAGTTTTTGTAACGTAAGATTACAATGTTTTATTATATATTTACTAAACGTTAACGTTATATACTATAAGTTTGCATAAATGGATTTCCTATAGGGTTGATTCATCAAAAATATTACGTAACAGCATCGATTTACGTAATGCATGGATGCCCCTTCATTAGCTTATTTGATTTTATAATCTACGTGAGAATTCACAATTGATACAGGCTGGTTACTGGACCAGAAAATAATTGTGAATTTCATTTTTGACCAGGAAATTTGAAGACAATATTTTTTTTTATATTTAATAAGCTTATTCATTTGAAACGAACTGTTTGGAAGAATTCAGTTTTAAAATTCTCCAACATCACTACGATTATAATTTCAAATGTATATAGCTCATAGAAAACTAGATATTAGGAATGAGAAATGTGTCGGTAGTTTTGATATGTACGAATTAGATTTTATACTTTTGTACAAGTACTGTGACGACTTGCTTGGTTATAAAATAAATAATCTATGAATTTTATCACAGATGTTTTTCTTTTTGAAATAAAATTACCCCTTCCAGGCTCCATGAAACTTTGCAAAGTGACTTTGAAAACTGTTCATCTTTTTATTCTGACATCAGGTGGATATTTCAGCACATCTACAGTTCTTGTGACGATTTGGACTATATTTAGGCAAACTTGCATGGTAAAATAAGCTCTATGGCAAATTGTGAAAAAAATGCTAGAATTAAAAATCGTAATTACCAGGTCGAAAACCTTAGCATAAAAAATTAAAATTTTCAGAACAATGATTGATAATCTCTAATTTGGAATTAAAAGCGTTTGAAAATTAAAAATATATGTATGTAGAACGATTTTGCAGAATTTAATTAGAAAAAATCTGTCCGCTGCGCGCGGGCACATTCTCATCGCGCGCGGCTCGCTTCGCTCGCAAGTTTGAGCGCGCCTAGGGCGCGCGACTGTTGAATCTCGCGCTTCGCGCTCGATCATATATTTATCTTGCGCTTCGCGCTCGATTATGTATTCACCTCGCGCTACGCGCTCGGAAGTACCCTGGCGGACCGAACGAACGGAGCGGATACGCTACAGCGTATCCTTATAGTATCCACATCGTATCCTCTCCGTATCATGCAAGAAAAACTCATTAAAAATGGAAGATGAACATTTCACTTGTTGAAATTGGGATTCTACGTGAAATTTTACGTTAAAAGGTCACGGAGTAATCGCAATAGTTTTTCTTGCAACATTAAAAACTTTAAAAAAATATAATACTTATCGATAACGTGGGCTGAAGGCGACTTCAAACGCATCGTCGACGGATAATGCCTATGAAGTACTACTGAATGACGATGCGTTTGAAGTCGCCTTCAGCGCACGTCATCGCTAAGTATTATATTTATTAACAGTTTTTAATGTTGCAAGAAAAACCATTGCGATTACTCTGTGACCTTTTAACTCAAAATTTCACGTAGAATCCGAATTTCAACAATTGAAATGTTAATCTTTCTTTTTTAATGAGTTTTTCTTGCATGATACGGAGAGGATACGATGTGGATACACTATAAGGATACGCTGTAGCGTATCCGCTCCGTTCGTTCGGTCCGCCAGGGTATTTACATCACGCTTTACGCTCGGTTCCTCTAGATTTTTGAACTTCGTGTTCGATTTCGATGAAAAGAAAAAGTTTATTTGCAAACATTATAAAATTATCAAAACCTCTACATATGAAGTGATTGTTAAATTTGTTTTTATTTTCGACTGAAAATGAACTTTATTTACTTAAGCTTCTATCGACCTTAAGGAACACATTCTCATCCAGACACTCGCGCTTCGCGCTCGATTTTTGATTTGAAAATCATTTGAACCTTGCGTTCGCGCTCCGAAATACATTGATCGCGCACTTTGTGCTTTGTGTTATATGTTCGCAGGGCCGTCTTTAGGGTTGTGGGGGCCCGGGCCGGTTAAAATGTGGGGGGCCCTTTTGCCGACTCAAGAAATGTTATTCATCGGCGATGCAGAAGTTTGTGCATTTTGTAGTGTTTTGTGGGGGCCCCCCAGATGTTAGGGCCCCGGGTCGCGGCCCCGACGGCCCTATTGTAAAGACGGCCCCGTATGTTCGTCATATACCCCTCACAGCAAGGGATATCGGTAGATTATCCCATTTATCTCCCACGATATTGCAGGCATATCCCAGGATATTCCAGGGACATCACGAATGACATCCTACGGGGCGGAAATCTCGATATCCTTGGAATGTCCCAAAGATATCTCAGAATATGCTGAGGATATCCCATTAATGTCCCAATTTTTTAAGTCCGGGATATCTCTAATTCTATAATTCGGGACATCCTAGGATATTCTTAAGATGTCCCATATTTAAAATGCAGGATATGCCAAGGATGTCCCCAAGATGTCCCAAGATATCCTAATAATAATAATAATAATATAATTTTGTATAATATTATAAAAAATTCATATATGTACCCTTTGCAAATAATTCATACTCATTGTGCTTTAAATAAACAAACTCATCAATATTTAAAAAAAAATCTTTTCCCGGAGCTACAAATAAGAATCGAAGATAGTATGTAGAGCCGTACGTCTTCGTAACGTTTCGCAGTCTTGTCTTTTTCAACACTTGTGAGATGTTGTTGACCGCCTATAACTAAATCAAAATTTGGCAAAATCATGAAAAAAGGTAAACAAATTTTACATTAGTAGTATATCAATTTCAATGAATTCATGCATGCAAGCCGCGCAAGCTCCAGGTTCAAAAAGATATCAGAAGTTTCGGCTTTTTCTTTATTACAGTCAACTTAACCTCAAAAGTGCACAAAATTTATAAATGTATACTTCAATTAATGATAGCTTGCTTTTCAAATAGTAATATAAAGAAAATTGAAATAGATAATAACAAAAAGTTGATATAAAACATGAAAAAATAAATTAATTAAGACATCAAAAATGGAATCAAATTTTTCATGAGTTTCATCCATTGCCACAGATATCCTCGGATATACATATCTATAACCTCCAGATACATATTATACCTAATACATGTAAAATATAAATAAAAAATTTCCTAAAAGCAATAAAATTGTTGTTCTTATGTATTCCTTTTTATTTCTTGAATTTTGAATCCAGTAGTAATATATTAGAATATCAGCAGAATTTTTTATTATATACTATCAGGATATTCTTGGGACATTTAACTACAGTATTGGGATATCCTGTGGACATGCCGTGCGGGATATCGTCAGTATATCCTGTCACGATATCCTCAGGAGCGGAAATCTCGATATCCCTGGAATATGCCACGGATATCCCGGGAGATTTTTGGGGCATTTTTCAGGATATCACATATCCTGCCGAGATATCCTAGGGATATGCCAAGGATATCATTTTGTTGTGAGGGACATACTAAATTTGTATTTGATTTCAAATGAAGAATAATGATATAATTTAGGCGACAAATTTTATTAGTTAAAATGTTATTTTAGCTCGAGCCGTTTTCCAGTTTTCCAAAAAAGTTATTTTTTTTTTTCATTTTGAATATATTCTTACAAGTTTGTAAATCTTTTTTGAATGCACCATTTTTGTTCATTCATCTGTTTTCGTACCTTGCTTTGTTTTTCCAAAAATTTGATTTTTTTACTGTCAATGTTATTTTCACGAATAAAACAGAAACAACGCATCCTATCGAAACATGATTCATAACAAATTTGTAGCCCTCCTTTGGATAAAAAATGTGATGTTTCTCATTTTTTTCGTAGGTTGTGTTATTCGTCCAAAAATTTAATTGTTCTATTTTCAATATAGTTTTTTACGAATAAAACAAAAACTACGCGTCATATCAAAAAGTGAATAACAAATTTGTATATCTTTTTCATGTGCACAATTTTGGTTGATTCGTCTTTTATCGTATCTCGCGTAGTTTGACAGCAAAATGGAATTTTTGATTTTTTAATTATTTTTTTGTGCGATCAAAATTTGAATTTTTGATTTTTCGAAAAATTTAAGAAGTCGTTATGAAAATATTGTAGTGTGTTCAAAAAGAAACGTTTTTCTCCTCCTGACTTTTTTTCATATCGTGCGTTTTACGGGTTAAAATGTTCATTTTCGTTTGTTTTATGGAATTTTGAAAATGCTATAAGGTAAACGTCCCAGTAATCGTGACCATAAGAGATTTAATTGACTTCAAACATTCAGAAAACTGTTTTTGAAGGATTATTTGAAAAATTATTGGTACTGATTAAAGCATTGAACATCCTAGAATATTGTAAAAAGTGTTCTTACATTATATTTAATATTACTTTTTATTTATAAACAATTAAAAGTCAAAAAGCACCGATGTCCCAGTTATCGTGATTTCCAAATCTGCCATGTACCAGTAATCGTGAGTCGTTGTCCCAGTCTTCGTGAAAAAGGTTAAGTTTTCTTGAAATCAGTTCTTAGCGAAATGGAGGTGTCTTTCAAGTGTATTTTTGCATTTCAACTATACTTTAATGAAATGAAAGATGTATTGTTAGTTTTATATTGATTGAGACGTCTGCGATGAAATCCCTGAAATCCGTCGAAACAACCTCAAAATCGAATCTTCTGATAGTTCTATTTGATGATTGATCATAATGAAAATGAATTTTCTTTTAAAATTTTTAGTTTTTATTTCAGTTGAAAATATTGTCGAATAAAATTAATATGTTATTCATAAGAAATTAAGTGATAACAAAAATAATTCTAGATAAATATTTAGTAGAATTTGTATCACAATAAGTAATAACGACAATGCTGACATTCTTTTATAATACTAAATATTATAACTAAAAATCATTAACATTTGCAGTAACTGCAAATGTTATTTTCTGTTTACGTTTTCAAAATATTAAAACTATCAATAATTATATATCTATTAAACATTTTTCTTTATATAATGCAGTGTAGATTAATGTTAGCTAATGACAAATCACTCAAAAAAAATTCACTTCACTGAAAAATGATAATAAACTAAAAAATTGACAATGAAATCTCTAAACTCATGCCAATATTTTACATCTCCTTTTTTCAGTTTTAAGCACTAATTTATATTACGATTACTACTCACAGTAGCAAGTCATTTCTCTGATTTCATTTCATGCCTTTTTGAAATTAATTAAGTTATTTTTTTTTATTATTTGAATGTTTATAGGGTAAGTGTGGGTATTACAGCGGGAAAAAATTCAAGGCGACTTTTGAAGATGAAAAACAAGTGTTTGAATGGGAAATTCGTTACGCATTAATTCGTAAAGCAATATTTAGTATTTAATCAATAGAATTCAGCCGTTAGAACGTGAAAAGAAATTAGATTTACGAGAAAAATGCGAATCTAAAAAAAATGTTCTATGTAGATATTACCGCGGGATTAAAAATCACTGAGATAAAAGACACACTGAGACACTGACAGGCATTATCGCACGGGCGACTAAGTAAGGTTAGTTTTGAGGTTATAATATAGCGCCTGTTGACGTCTGAAAAGCCGAGGTAAAACATGCAACAAGGCAGGTCATGTGCCAGATACGAAGTAATAGGAGATTCAAATTGCAACAAATTAGTTAAAAACATAGTAACTGCAGCTGATTTATTGATAATAATTAAAAATATATCACATAATAATGTTCTGAATTGTTTCAAAGCATTATATACATTAAAAACATTATAAATAATTATTTATCTCTGACACCGCAATAATAGGAGCATCCACGGTAATACCCACACTTACCCTAGTCGCATCGACTGCCAGGGTCATTAGCGACTGTACTATAGGGTTAATTATAAACTGTATGGTATCTGTGGGGTAGTATACCAAGGGACAGAAGCGAAGCTTTCCGAAAACACATCCAGCGTCGCTTCCTGCTTCGGGAATCGAACCCGCGCCATCGTGGCTGCCAAGGCTGCAGTGTTGGAACATGAGACAAGCACGATGCGCATCTGAGCCACGATGACTCCCTAATTAAATTATTATTTGTAACGAAATATGGAAATAAAATTTTGACAGAGTCGTCCTACCCTCGTGAAAAGAAAGACAAACTTTAGATCACATTAAGACCAGTTTCAAACCACGTTTGGTCTTTTTCTGGTCTTTTACCTTTCAGCCTATACCTGCATCAATTTTAGGGCATTGAAATAGACACCACTCTCTCTGTTAAATAAGGATAGCTGTCTGTAATAACAGACTAGCTATACCTAAAAGTCCCAAAGAACCTGTGATGATTTATTATTATTTACGAGATCTAGAAGGCTTCAACCAGTTTCCGTTATATTTATGGAACTCTGTCCCCCCTCCATCTCGTCATCTCTTTCTGTTGAAACTTACAGGAAAGAGCGCCCCCTTTACAATCAATGACTCGTGATGAGCCTAATAATGATGGGATATTGGGGGTTCAAACTGCCGGGACAAGAATATACCTGCCTATACTGTGATCTCAAGTTGTTCTTTCTTTTCACGAGGGTAGTCTTCGTGACCGGTCACGATTACTCGAGCAACTATGCTTTTGAAATGTCCGTATATAATCGTGACCGATATTTCTTGAACGAGAAGGTACTAAATTAAGATTTTACTCAATTTTATGGAACAAAAATTATTTTTCATTACAAAAAAATTATTTTCGTCCCGATCAAGTAATTGCTTGACATATTAAAAGCTTAAGCAAAGAGACGCCTTTCCTAACCAAAATAATAAGCTATTTTTCACGTTTCGTGATTCATCGCCACCGGCAATACAAGTGAATTTTTTTTACCCATGTGCCCTATTTGTATAAAAAAACAAATATGGTTCCCACAACAAGCATTGTTCAAACTTACTTTAAAATATTTTATGATTGTATTTTTATGCGGAAAATACTTAATTCTGGCGTTTAAACCTCAAAACTCACGATTACTGGGACCGTCCCGATCACTGGGACATCTACCTTAACTCCGGAAATTTTTTTTTCATTCAAAAAAGTCATGGAGATAAATTGTTATAGTTTTTGAGGACTATAAATAGCCGTACATAGAATTTTTAAATCTTGAAAAAATGGTCTTAAAAATGTTCAAAATGATCTAACTTTTTGAATTTTGATCCAAATTAGCTGGGTAAAGAACATGTTCTTTCTTTTTAGGCCCTAAAAAAGTGTGCCAAAGCACAATCCAATCTGATTATTTTTCGAAAGTTATCGTGCCTACAGACTACAGACTACAGACAGACATACTACAGACAGACAGACACCTTCGTGAAAATCGTTTTTTCTGACTCAGGGGATCTCAAAACGTGGAGATTTGATTAAAACCGACCAAGTCAAATTTTACATAAAACCTCCTCATTATAATGAGAATGTAAAAAAGAGTTGAATTGTATAATTTCTAATTTGAAGCGCCAAAAATGAAAAAATTTTATTTTTAATTGAAGAATCACGAAATTTTTTAATTTAATTTCTTACCTCGTCGTTTACTACCACATAATAAATTACCGTTCCCCTCTTTCCTCTTTCCTTCACCCTGTCCATCTATACTTCCGTTTGGGATAAACCATCCCATCTCGCCTAGACTCTTTAATAACTTCTTACCCTCCCCATTCGGTATCTTGTCTTTGAATTTTCTTCCTCACTCTCCATCCCATTCCCTTCCTCCTCTATCTCCTGTTCTCGCATTAAAATCTCCTCCTATCATAAGCCTAATCTCTCTTTTATTTTCTTCCATCAGTTCTCTTATCTCCTCTGATTTCTCCTGCATATCACCGTTCACATAAACCCCCACTATCTTCCAACTCTCTTCTCCCATATTTGTCTCTTCTACTATTGATCCTTCTTTATGTTCTTCCAACTTTATTTCATCCTTCTCTGTTCTACATTCGTTCCTTACTCCCATCACCATTCCTCCCATTGCTCTGCCTCTTTTACTCTTCCTCTTTGCAATTTGAACCTGCCATTTGTAACCTTTTGGTAATGTTCCACTTACTTTTTCTATCCCTTTTCAACTAGCTACGTCTCCATCATTACTACTACATCCCATTGTGTCAAATTTCTCATGAACTCCCTATCCTTTCTTTCTAAGTCTGCTATATTCCAATAGCATATCCTCCAATCTTCCCTACTTTGGTTACTCGTCCCTTTTTCCCCTACTATCTACCTGCATTCTCCCATACTTAACTCATGTTCTTCTTCCCTTTTTTCTTTCCTCTTCCGCTATTTTTCTTAACTTATACTGGATATTTGTTTCTACCCATTGTCAAATCACCCTTCATTCTCTCCGAGCTTCCATATAACACCCTCTTCTTTGTCATCACTTCCCTCTTATGTTCCCATTTCTTCAGTTTCACTAGTACCATTCTCTCCTCTTTTCGCTCTTTCCTTCCTACACTTCGCACTCCCTCTATCTCTGCCTTAGCATCAATCCTTTTTATTACTTCTTTCACTCCTTCCCATTCCCTCATTTCTTTCCTAAGTTCGGCCATTTCCTGCCTAATTTCTATCCTTATTTCCTCTACCCTTTTCTTCTGCTTTTCTTCATACATCCCCATTACTTCTATGATCATTTCGCGCGTTTCTTTCAATCTTTCCTTCTTCATCGGATCTTTAGCCTCAGCTCTATCTCTTTCTGCCCCCTTTTTCTCATTCTTCTAAACAAAACTATGTTTTTCCGGCGGCGATCTGTACATTTCTTGATTTTTCAAGCTTGACCCTTCATCTTCCTTGTCTTCACTGCTTCCCCTCTCCCCTCTCTTCCTTTTAATGAATGCCTCAATCGATCCCACGCTCTTCGCCCTCGATCTATCCTTTTCTACCGTTTCCCTATACTTTCCCCTTGCCCCCTTCCTTTGTGCTCCCCTTCCGGTGTACTGAAAACTTCCTAGTCTAAATCCCTTCTTTCCTTGCTGGTACTCCCTTCTCTAGCCATGAATCCAATTCAAACGATCCCGCCTTCTATCGTTCTCTGTCATTATCTGTCGTAACGTCTACCTGCCTTGCCTTTGTCCTTCTTAACCCTGCCCTGCTAGGACCAACCTGGTCTTCCCTTCCTGTCACAAACCCCAAACTCACCTAACCTCAAATTCCACATGAATCTGTCTTGATCCACAAAAATATCCTCACCCCTTGTCAATCTTTCAATCTCTCAATCAATCCTCATTCTCTCACCTCAAATTTCACCACAAGTATCAGAAAAACACAGCATACAAATTTCACCGCTACCACACACTTTCATGCGGAAAACGGAAGTCCGGTTTTGAATACTTGGGATTCGAATTGGGTACCCTGGTCCTTGGTGAGGGTCTCCGGTGTGCCCTAATGAGAAATTCAGTTGTCGAAGAAGGCTCGACAAACTGTGGGGCTTCGATGTCAGGGAGCGGTACTGCTTTGGGGTAACGAAAAAAGCGATAAAACATGATTAGGCGGTAGCGGTATCCGTTGTTTACGGGCTGTGGACCTACAATGTCCATGTGGTCATGGGGAAAACGATCGTCCGGTGCCACGAAGTCAGCACGTAGAAGCTGATTGTGGCGCTGATCGGCGCATAGATGGTCAGATGTAGCGCTTCGGTATGATACGCTTGGTTATTTTAGCGTTGGGATGCGCAGGATCGTAGAAAATGTGAAAAATTCGTGCTTGCAGTAGAGCTGGGATATAGGGACATAAAGTTTCGCACAATAAGTCGCAGTCAACTGACTTTCCCGAGTCCCATTGAATTTGCTTAAGACTTGAAGAGCATCTGGGATCCTTGAGAAGGACTTTCAGCTCGTCGTCCGAATCTTGGATTGTGGCAAGTTCCGTGATGCTGAACTCCGTCGGAATGACTATTGCCTCGACTCCAAAGAGGGAATCGTCCACAATGTTATCAACCCCAAACTGGTGTTCGATGTGGGTGGTGAATGGGGAAATGAACGACAGCTGTCGCTGTTGCCGCTGTGATGCTGTGACGTTAATGCGAAGAGAGTACTCTCGTAGCCGTTTGAATGATGACTTTTAAATGGCTCTAACGCTCTTCGCCGTTCGAAGTGCAATGTCTGAATGGACTGATGGCAGCGGTTTCGGGAATGTCCTCGGGTCCGATAGGAATTTGATGATATACCATGTGCAAATTGATCTTGGAGAATACTTTCTTGCCGTGCAAGATTGTGGGAAAATCGTTCAAGTGTGGGACAGGATATTTTTCAGGCACGGTCGCACCATTTAGCCTGCGGTAATCGGCCATTCTTGGTTATTTTTGTGAACCAAGTGTATAGGAGCGGCCCACGGACTGCTCGGTGGTCTGCAGATACCGTCTTTGGTTAATTGTTTAAAGATCGCTTTAGCCGCCGCGAGTTTTCTGGGTGCAATCGTCTTGCTCGGTCGGCTGTTGGAGGCCCCGTAGTGATGATATGGTGTTTAACCTTATCGTTCGGAAGCGCGTTTATTTCTTGAGACGAGGATATGATTTCCGAGAATTCGGCTAACAATTTTGAAAATGGAGTGGATTGATCTACCAGACTTGCGCCAAAAACGGGTGTGGATTTGAGAAATGCCTTGGTGCTGAGGCCGGTCTGCTCCAATTATTGGATAGGGAATGGAGGATACGCCAAAATTCCATATGAATTCGCGGCGCAAGTCCAGGTTGAGGGTAACGCGTTTCTCCCCGAAGGTGCTGATTCGTGAGTCATTGTCTCCGAATAGCACTAACTCACTGGGTTACGAATGATTAGTTTGCGCATCGACAAGAAGGACTGATAGATCTGAGTTGGTGACTGGTGTGGATTAAATAGATAAGGCCGGAATTACGATCGCATATGTGGAGACGTTTGGACTGGTTGTGCTCAAGTTGGGTGATTCTACGGGAAAGCGCCTCAAACTGTTTGGTCTGCTGTGCAAACATTTCCACAATAGAGTCCATGGGGGACTGAAAAGCCGCTGTTGAGCATACGTTAGCCGCATTGGGAGTAGCGGAACTGTGCGGAGCTATCGCGAAGGTTTGGAAAGCAGATGGGTTTGAAGGCTCGCAAACCTTGTCTGTTAATATCGCGAGGGCCGACAGGTCGGCAACTTAAGACATGGCCAAGGTAGCGATTCAATAAAAGCGAAGGTTCACCTCCGTAGACTACCTCCCTTTTTAAAAGCTGACGCAACTTAACCTCGTTGAAGATAGAATACGTTGTTATGAGCCTGTCTTTGATTTGATTATACAAGTCTAGGGGTTTGCGGTTGATGATATCTTTAACGTGCGTTACGATATCTGGGTCTAATTGAGCGATTAGCTTCCACGCGAGAGATGCCTCGACTATAAGGAACCAACAAGCTGGGTCCTGCTTGTAAAATTTCGGGACTTTGACTATCGAGTAAGCCTCGGGCCAGTTGGATTGTAAGTTTGTCAGTTTGGAGAGGAGCTCAGTAACGACGGCTTGCTCTGAAGGCTCGTGTTTGTTTGTGAACTTGAGTCGTTCGATATCGGTGGTGAGATTGGACAGGGTTTAGCCGTTCCAAGAGTAATTAAACGACAAGTGTGATAAACGAGACGTAGAGATGAGTCCTATTCAAGTGAAGAATCTAGTGCGGTGAATTTTAATTTAATAATCTCGAAAATGGAGCTAGCAATTTCTCGAGAAGCACCACACCGGTTGCCTTCCTTTTTTCACCAATGGGAGGATAGTGTTTCCTTTGCGACAGGGACGTCAAAAAGAGCCTTACAAAACTCACAGGATGGATTTTGGGAATTATCATGTGCAATTATACAAAAATCAGACAAGGCCATAATAGACAGTTTTAAATATACATAACATGTTGAATAAAATCAGAAAATGCAATAAAATTCCATAAAAAACATGCAAAAGTGTAGTGTTCAAGCGCAGAGAACCGGATTTCCGATGTGTAAAAGGCGAAGTATGAATACGGGTTCTCGGAGCTAACAAATCAGAAATTTTGTATAAAGTTCCCAAAATGCGTGAAAAGTGTATACAAAATACGATACTGTTGCGATAAAAATGGGTAAATCTCGCAACAAAAGGGTGAATTCGCGATAAAAATTCGATAATGCAGGTAAAACGTGTGTATGTCGCAGTATGAGTGGACAATTGCGAATAAAATTGGTACGTAAGTCTGTATAAACTGATAGATGCGAATAAAATTGACTGGCCGTCGCGGTAAAAGTTGATAAACTCGGAGGAAGTGTGCTGACGCTCACCGTAAAAATTGGTAAGCGCCTAAAAAAAAAGAATGCTGAATTTTGCAGTAGAAATTGACCAGTGCGAATTAAATTGATATGAGTCGCATAAAAATATAGATTTCGCATAAAGGCGTTATAATAACGAGTGCACCAAAAAATAAAAAATAATGATATTTGAATTCCATTTAAAACTCCAAGGTCACACCACCGGAATTGAGATTGTTGCTCGCAATTCACAAACATCGAAATTTGAATGCGTCGCGATTAACCACGCAAGTCGAAAAACTACAGAACTTTTAAATATTTATTTACGCATATCGAATTTTAACATAACGCAGACGGTTGTCGATAGGTTTCCAGAATGACCGTTTAAAATGCACAAGTTAAGACCTAGAAAATCTATAAAATTCGGTTTCAAAACGTAACTGTTACTTTGGGCGATGGCGTCACTCCGACAATATGAAAATTTGGCGTCGCGCGGGAGATACGCATATGAAACACACAGTAAAAAATTAACACATTTGTAAAAAGGCACTTAGATAAAATAATAATAATGTAACCGCCTGAAATCCGTAAAATGTTGAAGCTGCTGAGGTCTCCAATTGTTAAAATTTCCTTTATTTATTGGCGTGAGCAAAATCCTTGATACTTTGGAAAATCATAAATTGGCGTCCTTTCAAATTTGCGTTTGCGTCCAGCAAAGATGCATCCGTAATTTAGTTTTCAGACTGATATTGGGTCCAATTTTGAGAATTTATAAATGTTGTTATTGCTTCAGAAGGATACAAAAATTACCACGAGATTTATTATAACAAATTAGACTTTTATTCGAAAGAGAAAATTGTACGTTCTCGTGAAGACGTGTGATCGATAGTTCGGCCGGAAAGAAAGTGATGCTTGAGGGAAGCGGTCGACGGGATCGAGGAGAGGGGAGACGCTGGTGGAGTGAGAGTTTGGAGCAGGGTGATACCACAGTAGAATGCGCTCGTAAACGCGATAATTACACGATGCTTGGTAAGATAAATCCCTACGGTCCTGACGTACGGTATAGACATCGCTTGGTCAGATAGATATATCTGAAATGCCGTAATGAACGCTACAGAATGCTATACCATGCCCATACAAGCTTGTTACCTATCCTGCCAACTACAGCTTCCATGGGACACTAAACCCAAGTAGTAGCGGTTCACATATTCTCAATTGTCAAATGGTCACTTTCAGTCCAGTAGAAAAGGCCTTAGCAGTCAGCCAGCACTTTTTTAAAGTACCCTCCGCGAAAATACCATTCAGCGGCGCAAAATACAAAAATGGTTATCAACAAATTTTCGAATAATACCCTAATGATCCAAATCGATGTTTTTCCAATAGTCATCAAATGATCTTTTTTCGTAAGAGACATTTTGCATATGATATCCTCAAGGTATCCTTTACATGGATGGGGAAGGTTTTAGCAATGTCTGAGTAAACCTAGAAAATCCATGGTCTGCGCTTGATTCAGCCAATCTGAGGAATAAGAAAGAGATAATCCTGAAAAGTTTGCATAAGTATTACAAGGCAACTGACATTGATATACTATATTGTACTGATTCTTTCAAGGTTTCCCTTACCACCCATCACTTGAAGACCTTACTACCTCGAATTTATGAACGCACGCACTCCTTCTTCGATGTGCGAGCTCTCCTTAATTTTACCACGGTCATCTACTTTCCTCATTTTCACAGGTCAGCGGACCTATATGAAAATTATTATTTGTAATTCATAGATTAATTTCTTATTAGCTTGTATTTCCCTGTGCTACTTGAGAAGAGAAAATAAAAATACACTACAATAAAATACATGAGAAGCTCTACCACAAAAATTACATTGAGGACTTTTGCACTGTTTAGCTACGTGTTCAAATCTGCAGCATTGGTTACAGGTTTTTGGTTGAGTAATATATGGCTTAACTTTAACTCTCAATTGGAAAGTATTAATGAAATACGGGACCTCTTGAAAATATATTTTTCTGGATCATTTTTTGCCCGTTTTTGTTCTCAATTACAATGATATCATCATTAGAAATTTCAGAAAGAACATCGCGCATAATACCATCACGAGCAACTCGATAGTTAGGGATGAAAAAAGCGAGGTTAGATTTAGATGAGATATCAAAACTATCAACGATCTTGTTCGCACTTTTCTCATCGTATATTCCACTAGAATTCTTGAGAGGCTACATTTTTCAATATGCTTGATTAGGTATGGAATATTTTCCAAACCACCATGACATGCTTTGTTTCATGGTCTTTTTTTGGTTCCACAGTTAAGAAAAAGGATCTTTTTTGTGGACTGTTTTTATGAAGCTGGTTATAAAAGTTGGAGGCTCTAGAATCGCTTGTATTCTGATTTTTATTTAGAAGGAGATGAATTATTCAGGTCGGAGTCTCGCTTTCTTGGTCTGTCCTTTGACGAATTGAGGTCAGGGATGCATGCTCGGTGAAAGGCTTGAATAGAATAAGATTAAAAATTTCTGATTCTAACGTAAAAGCAGACCTGATTTTCTCTTTACGCTTCAATTAATGGCTATAAGGAGATAAACGTGAGGGGGAATACGATAGGTGGGAGTGAGAGGTCTGGAGAGAAATTTCGGAAGGTAGAAAGAGAGGGAGTGAGGTAAGTTCGTAGGAGATAGTGAGAGGTCTGGAGTTGTCTCCACTAGGTTTGTAGTCCGGATACAAAATCGAATCTATGAGGTTTGGGATCCAGCCGAGTACATCTGGTATGCCAGCCATATCAGCGGTTACGAGTTATTTGGGATGCCAGCCGACTCATTGAAGGGGAAAAAATAGAAGGAGAAAACAATTAAAACAAATAAAATTACCCTAGTGTCTTAGGTAGAAGAAAAAAATGCTGACCGTTTTCTGTAGTTTGATTGGTTGGATCTTCTATTTAGTTTGTTTTAAAGCGTACAAGACCTAAGTCACAGGTAATGCATGTACTGGTACAGCTAAAGTGTGCCCAATTTCGCCAGAGTTCGTGCAAAAAAGAGAGAGACAGAATTTGGTGACTCGGGTTCCGACCGCAAGGGGGCGCGTTTGTTGCGTGGCCTGGCGGCGGTATTCGAATCCTCAAAGCGGGAAATCCAGCCTTGGGAAGGATAGTGGCGGTGAGAGTACCTTTTAGATTCTTGTTTGGATTGCCTGGCCCGAGCGGAAATCCAGCCCGGGGTGGGGATAGCCAAGTCGATTCCGATTCCTTCGAAGAATCGATTCTTGGCGTCGATTCTTCGATTCTTCGGAATCGATTCTTGGTTTTAGGGAATCGATTCGAGGAATCGACTCTTCGTCGGAATCGTCATCGATTCCGATCACAGAGTTAAGAGAAAATAAATTTTCGTATTCCTGAAGAAAAAAACCTAATTAATGAAAGTTTATCAATTTTCTTTAAAAAACATCAAAACATGAATTGAAATTCATATTTGTTGCATAGGTTTTAATTTTTACAACAAACCTCTCCAAAAAACCTTTGAAATATTTAATTTACGCGGGCTTTTTGAGAAGGGGGGAGTGGGGGAATACTAGAATAGGAATCGAAGAATCGATTCCTACCTTCGATTCTCACTGAGCGTTACCCATCCCTAGCCCATGGAGGTTGCGAGTGCTAATAGCGGGAGATGCAGCCGTTAGCTTTTAGATTAAAGTGGGGAATCCAACCCTGATCGTTCTGCCGTTCCGTGGCGGAGCGCGCCTTTTTATACTTGAGGGGCCTTGCGGGAGCTGCCCGGAGTGGGAAGGGTCGAGTGGAGGGAGATGCGCGCGCTTGAGTTTCCATGGCGCTGTACGCGCGGTGTATCAGTCTCTGCCTCTTTTCTCTCTGTCTCTTTTCTCTCTGTCTCTCTTACTCTTCGGAGTCTAAAGGGCCTAATATATGAAATGGTTGCCCACCGAATGGATGAACGTCGTATGCGAGAGGGTTTTAATAATTAGAATTAAGAGGATCTCGCCCTATGCGAGTCGCGTATAACAATTGTTTGAATTATCCAGTTTGGCATATAAGTTGAGAAGGGTCTATTTAAATGAATTCAAGTTTGCACTTCGGAGAGCTCAAGTGATTTGAATTCAAGAAATTTACATTGGATTTATATGTAACATATTATCCTCAATTTCAATATAATGAATTGAATTAAGTAATACATTTTGTGATACCTAAATTCCAAATATAATTTATGTGTTTTCAAAAAATTAGTTATTTTAAATAAATTGGAAATTTGAATTCAATGTAGATGAAATAAATTTTAATATGACTTCAATAATTGTACATGCATAGTAATAGTAAATAATTCACTAATTGTGAATAAATTGTATGTAAATTCGAAATTATATTTTTCAAAATGAATTGACAGGAATAGCAGTTGCTTCTTTTTAATACTATTTCTGATATAAGAGAACGAAGGGAAAATTAGGTATTCGCAGGAATTGCATTTTTCAATCCTATTATATTCAAGCCTTCTTACCGGGCGTGACGCCGAGGTACTCAGATTCTTTAAATTCTAAAATTGCTGAATCTCATGACTAATGGTTTGTAGAGAAGTATTTACTATGTTTTCGTCCAAAACCAAATCTGATTCCATATGAACTTCGTTATTTGGAAACCTGATGTTATTTGCAAACTCATCGTTATACGGGGAATCTGATTTCCCTGTGGAATTCGCCATGTTTTAGCGGAGGTTGCTTGGCCTTACTACACAATGAAGCACCGCCTACATGCTCTTAGTGTAAGGTAAAAAGGGTCCAGAAGATAATGTTTGGAAAGAAAAGGTGTAAATGCACGTCACATTAGAACCGCTACCTTGCTCGCTGTGGTTGGTGGTTTAAGTGAGCAGCCTGTGCTCCTAGCGTTAGTTCGCCCGAACCATCGCGCTCACTGCCATCTCCTAATTGTGACCGTTTTAATTAGAGTTCGAAAATTCTCGGTAATTTGAATTTGGAGAAGGTAACGGAGAACGTCACCGTATATTACCGAGAATAGGAGAATTCATGGAGAATTTACGAGCACATTAATTTTTAACTTTTATTTTTTGTTTTTTAATTGAAATAACATTGATATTCAAAATACTTGAACCTAAATAGCAATAAACATTAGAAATGAAAATTGTTTTGTAGTTTTATATACAATATACTCAAAATTTCTCAAAATAGAATTTTATTTATTGAGACAGTAAATTCTTTCAAACATTCATAAACATTATAAACTTTAGTGTAGAACAAGTTGAGAAAAATCAGTATTATTATTAGTCTTAGAGAATTAATATTGAGATTAAGTTTAGTCAGTCTGATCGTAATTCCTAAATGTTCCTACTATTATATTATTAAATACAAATTATAACATTAACTATCATTGCTTTCACTTATAAGTATACATCGTTACATGAGAACGCCATAATTTATTTGATCATTTTTCAACATTGTTTTGACTGTTTGAGGGCACTTTAAACATTTTTCTTCTAAATGCCTTCTTTGGAGTGTAGCATTTCTCACGCAAAGTTCACTACTATAGTTGCACTTGTGACTAATTTTTTCATCCTTATGAACGCCTTTTTGGAAAAAATTCCATAAAACACTTTTTTCCTGTGGCTTATTTCACTTTTTGCAATGCCTGCACAGTATGCTGCCAAATGCTACGTGTTCAAACATGAAATATGATGAAATACTTTTAAAACTGTCGTTTCTCTGATCTCTCTAATATTTTCATTAATTCCTTTTTTCTTACCACTCGATGCTACCAACCGTGAATAATTTGAAAAATATTCCCTGAGTTACTAAAAATCAACACAGGTGTGTCAGAATTTAATTTATTTTTGTGACAAATTTAAATTCTCGTCAATTCTCGAAAAAAATAGCTCGAGAACTTACCGGTAACGTTCTCGTCGTTCCTGACGTAAGTTACCCCCTTCCGAACTCTAGTTTTAATGCCTCGCAAAAAAATTATAAGTGCGCACCGATGCGACGGGTCAAATTTTTTCACACCGGGTCGAGGCGAATTGTTGGGTTTGCCAGTCAGCTTAAACCGACCCGACAATCCAAAAATACTGATCTGACCCGACAGGCCATGAAGTTTAACAGCCCACTTGAATACCAGAAACAATTGATAAGCACGACATTTGCGGCTGTGCCCTACAGTACTAAAGGATGCGCAGTAATGTTCAATGATACTTATATTTGCACAGTAGTATTCTGCGGCAGTAAGTTCTATGGCACTTCAGGTTGCGAAATAGTGGAGAAAGAACAATCCTAAAACAAAATGAAAAAAAATATTTTCACTTGGAAATAGAGCTGGTCCTTAATTGTGGATTACATTTTTTAAAGCCTCCTTCTGTTTCAGCAGATACATTCTCATTACGTGTTTTGGGCTTCGCACTCGATCAAAGTATGTTCGAAACCCGAAATTTTCAATATATGTTGAACTCTATAACGTATGTTATATTAATTTATGTACTTGTACGCGGTAAAACCATCAATATTGGTAGCACTAGAAGGATGGCTAATGAACTAATTCTTATCAGAAAATTTCTTTGAAGGTTATGGTGGCTTCATAATACAGACAGTTCGACAGTTCCTAGAAACCTTTTTTTCTGACTCAGGGGGTCTCATAACATCGAGAATCGACAAAAACTAGTTAGGTCCAAATTCACATAAATCCGGCACCTTTTAATGATGAGAATGTGGAAACATTCTAACTTTTCAGAGATAAGGCGACATGTGCAACAGGTGGTAATTTTTGTTTTTAATATCTCAGCTTTAGAATTATTAATCGGTCAGCCTACTTATAACTGAACAACCTTCTTCTTTCCTCTTGTTTCCATTGTTTTATTTTTTCTATTTCGACTTAAATTATTTATATGTATACTTGTCTAAAAATGTTCGTTTTCAGTTATTCCATCAATTACGTAATTAAATTCTAAGAGTTATCGCTATTAGACCTATAAAAAGCTTTTTAATGAATCTGTATTCTGAATTTGAAAAGGTTCCATAAAAATGATATTCATATAATAATTGAAGCAAGTTGATTTTAATTTTATTACTTTTTTATTGCGTAATAGATACTTTATTGCCTCTAAGATATAGACTATATATGGTAAAAAAATTGTAAATTCAAATAACTCTGAAGGTTTCGTACGTAATAAATCTAGTAGACATGATTACTTTCAATATCAAAAATAAACAACTTCGTTCTTCCACTCTGTTTGAAATAATGAACAAAGCTCAGTAATCAGATAATTTTTATCAGGGATATAAAGGAATAACTGAATATATTGCAAAAAATTACCAGTCACTTTTCATGAAATTCTTAAAAATCAGTTTTTAGTTCTTCATCGTTGTTTTTACCTAGAAAAAATGAATATCGTCATTCTACTCTTTACCTGCATGTTTTCACTCAATTTTACAAGTAAGTGTAATATGAAATAATACCATATTAATAATGATAATAATATTATGAAATATCACATATTCTAAAACTGTGGACACCCCAACAGTACGCAATGTTGCATCTCTGTTGCTGTAACATTGCATGACAACATTGGCAATATTTCCGTGAAATGTTGCTGCAATATAGGAATGCCTTCTCTCAATCAATATTGTTTTGTCATATTGCTGCAATGCAATGTTAGGAAATAATATTGCAATTTTTGAAGGAGGAAACCAATGAGATGATGTCAATTCCTGAAATAGTTTTTGCGGCGAGATCTTCAAAATAATACAATAATCATGCACGGAAAAAATAAGTTGTGGAAACTTTACTTGACTAGTCAACCATTCTAGGATAGGCCACTTTTTGTTTAGAATCTCGCATAATGTTGATTAAAGAACCGCAGACTTCATCGAAAAGGTGAAAAGTCATCAAATTATTGGAAGACAATCTAGGAACATCAGTTTTCGAATTTGTATTCAGCAGATTTTGACAAAGTGCTAGACAATCATTCAATTTTTCATAAAAAGTCCTCCAGATTCCACAAGATTTGGAATACAATAACTCTAGCACAGAAACGAATAACTGATTTATAAGTTGTCGAAGAATTCGTTGACTGTCTTCTACATGTCTATATATTCACAATGTACAGTCACATTGGATGCTTGCATTAACACGTAGTGACGCTCAGCTGAAGTGGTATAAGTCTGAATGGAGTCGCGGTCACTGGCTATGAACAAATGAGCGCGGATTTAAGTTTGCCTCTTCGCTGAGATTTTTGCAAAATATTCAATCTGTCAAGTTAGGTTTTTCATAGGTTCGTGTGTATCTGTAAAAATAAATATAACTTAAGCGTGAGTCTATATGAATAACAATATATTTAATATAACCGCGAAATATATATTTTGTTAACTTGGCTATACAGTTTTCTAAAAACTCGTTAGGAGTCATCGAAAGTTTAATTTGACTGGCTTCGAAGTTTGTACTTTCGACAACTCTTTCTACTTTTTAAACATGTATCAATCAAGGTTTGTAAGACGATTCTTCCAATTTATGACACACATTTAGCCCTATCCTAGAGAGGTTGACTCAGTCATTCAAAATTTCAACAACTAATTTTTTCCGTGTGCACGATTGTCTCACAACATTGTTGCAATAGTGCATCATTATTACAATAGCAATATTATTTTTGGGATATGAAATTCAGATATTGTCGATGTTGGGATGCAAGATTGCAGCAACATTGCTGCAATATTACGTGCTGTTGATCAACGTACACTTATTACACTGGGTTGACATGAAAATTGTAGCATTGGAAAATATATTATCCGGATATGATGTATATTAATATTATAGTATTACTCGATGACTTTTGGTAGCTGCAACCAATACGAATGAGAAATCTTTATATCAACGCCGATTTGAAAGTTTATGCAATTATTGAGCAACAATACCATTAGTATTTCATATCATTCTAGGTAAATCTGGACGTTTGTCATTTTGTATAACTATCTCAATCTTGCATGACATTCATCAGAAAAAATATATCACGGAACATCATAAATTGATGTTTCGGAACGTCAGTAACAGTCTCAGTAATTTAATCTCTAATTAGAACAGCTCTTGCTCGTCTACATAATAACAGATACTCTTCTAATGTACAAGGAAATCATAAATCTCTATTTTTATTTATAATATTAGGTGCAGCGTTAAGGGCACTTACTGTGAATCGACAATACCCACACTCTGGCATTCTTGATGGAAGCAGAATATATGTTCAACTGCCAGGTGACCATGTTCTTGTTGGAGCTTTACACCCTATTACTAATAATCTGCTTCCTAACTGGATGATTCCACCAATTCAAGGAGAACCGATGTCACCAGAGCACGCTCTTGTTTTTATGCCTCGGCCTGGCGATACTTGTTTTACTGCACACCTCAGAAATCTCCATAACCATTATAATAATAAACATCCAGAATTCCGCTATTTTATAAAAACAGGAAACGCTGTTATATCAGCTTATCTTCAACCTCACAATTATCCACTACCGCTGCGTAAATTTCCGGGAATTTACGTGCGAATTCCAGGCAACAACACTATATTAGTGGGTCTGCTAGATTATTATGACGGTTATCTTCCTGACTGGGTTGAATGAGAGATATTTAACATTTGGGTATTACCGCATAAGATCTAGATTCTAGATATTATATCACATCATACCTAACTTTATCTTTAATGTATGATGCAGTAATGTCTAACAGAAGATATTATGGTTTTTATAACCTGAGATCTTCGAATTGTCAATCGGAGATGTTAAATCCTAACATCTGTATTGTACACAATTTAAGATACATAAGCTATAACCATCAATATTCATTTTTATTAGCATTGTGCAGAAACAAAATTCTTAGATCTAATGAAAGAACCATATTAATATGCTAATCATGTATGATTGCCGAATAAAATCATTATCGTCTGAAAATGACTCTTATTTAATTCGTTTTAAAATTCCCTAATATTTTGTATGCTTATTTTATTATATTGCGGTATTGCTGTATTTAGGGACATTTAAGTTTCCATCCATAAGAATTTTTTCGCTCATGAAGAAAATTGAATCTTTTCATTTTTATTTATATCTCTTATTAAGGTACTTCCAACGATTCGGGGTTAAGAACGTTTTTTTACGACTTAATCTAAAGACTAATCTAAAAAGAGACCTTTTTCCGGAAAATATTGTTGTTCTCCTTTTTTCAAAATTTAAAATAAAGTGTTTTTTGCGTCTGAAACTGGCAATCCAGAGTAGAAACCTTTGGTGGCCATTCCGTGGTCAGTTAGGCATTATAATACTGACACCAACACAGAAAAAACAGAAGATAAACTTTACATCGATTTTCGACGAAAGATTCTTTGCAACAAAAATTAGCTTCACATGATAAACTTTAAACAAATATCGGTTGAACTTTCTTTGGTTTTTCCATGACAAACACTTGTATTTTGAAAGACACGAAGTTGGATGAACAAAACTTTATCGCTCTAAAAAATTTTCTGCAACAAATTTTATTCTTAGTTTTTTCTGTGAATCTTCGCCAAATATAGCCTCTCTTTGAGATGAAATGAAAAAAATGGTGTAGAAACAACTTGTGAAATAGCATTTACGCAATAGATAAAATATTTGTTTTTGTGTTTTTGTATTTGCAATATAAAATATAATTTGTATGCAATAATGTGTGAAACCCCGCTTTGCATATACATATCCGCTCGGTAATCACTAATACTTCTATGATAATTCGTACTTCCTGCTCAGTAATTTACAGACGAAAAATGTACAGTCCTCAATTTGTTTTCCCATATTAATTTTGAAAATATCGTGCTAAATTGAAAAGCTCATTGAAAAATATTCAATTATCAATGCTTTATCAGAAATTTTCAATTATTTTTGCATTTCTTATTTTCAAGATTTGTAAGATGTGAATTTTATATTTTAAAAGCTATAAATGTAATGTATCATTTGAAGGGTAGAAATGCAAAAGGAGTCAAGTGCCAAATTTTCGAAATCGGGTTTATTAGCTCAAAAAACCAGATAAATTCTATTACACATGCCTGCCAAAGGATTTTTTTGGGGCATCATTCTTCAAAATTTGTGTTCTTGTGTTCACAGTCCGAGAAGCTTTTCTAACCACAAAGTACAAAATCAAATTTCATTTTTCTCGACACTGGCTAATTATTTTGAATTACTATTGGGTCCCTTCCGTGCAGCATTGAATAACCTAAAAACAATTCCTCATTTTTTGGAAATTTCTCAAAATTATTACTGCTATCGTCATTATTTTGAAGTTGAAATGTCAGTTTTACATCATTTCGAAGTCATAATTGGATTTTTGAATTTCGCGAAACTGCATGATTTTTTTTTAAACAAACTTTTTTGAAATGAATTCGTCCATTCAATAGCTAGAATTAAAATTTTTAGTTTTTTTCTGAAACTGCAAATTGACTCCACAATTAATGTTGAAAGATGTTAAAAGTCAATACGGACCCAAAATCTAACCTCGAAACGTGACCTGTTTCATTCAATTGCTCGAAACCGGATAGCTTTTTGTGAGCAAACTTTTTTTAGTTCGATAGAGCATGAAAGTAGCTCGAAAGCACTTTCTTATTTTTTTCTTAAATGGTCCCGCTGAATTTACAACATGTTTTTAGTCTCACCTGAAAAATGTGAAAAATGGCGCTTGACTCCTTTTGCATTTCTACCCTTCACTTGACAGCAATTGCAATTTAATAAATTTCCATTCTAAACATTCTATATTTGGAAATGGTTAACTTTTAGTTTGTAAAATTGAACAACTGTTGAATTTTGCAGAAAATTCATCTATTGAAAATTAAACTGTTGAATTTGGTGAAAAATTAGTCCGTTGAAAATACCACTGTCAAGTTTGTATAAGACTCGGCTGTTAATAATTCAGCTGTTGAATTTTCAAATTCAAATTCGTTCAAAGCAAATTCGTCTCTGGAAAATTTAACTGTTGAATCTTCAACACTGGCTTTATCAGCCAAAAAGATCAATTTTGAATCAAGAAGATTCAATTTATACTACAACAGAAAAATTTCCAAGGAAATAGATAAATATTTTTAAAAATAGTTGAATTGTCGAATAAATTTTCAATCCAAAATGGAATAGTTACATTTTTAGTTGGAAAAATTAATTTCAAACAAAAAAACTAGTTTTTTACCAAATCTTTAAACGTCAAACCACAGTGATGAATTTCCAAATGAAAAGGCGAATTTTCTACAGAATTTTACTTAAAAAGATAAATCTTCAACAAAGAATGGAATAGTTCAATTTTCGGTTCAAAAAATAAATTTTCAACAAAAAGAAAAACAATTTTTTAACAATGTAGCTCAACTTTCAACGAAGTAGTTGAATTTTAAACCATGAAGGATGAACTTTTAACATTATTGTTAAATTTTTCACTTGATCGTTACATTTTGAATCTATTAGTAATATTTTTTCACAAAAAACTTGTCAAAGAAAAAAAGCATAGTCACATTTTTAGTTGAAAAAATTAATTTTCAACAAAAAGGCCTTTAGAAATGTTGAATTTGAAATTTATACTGTACCATTTTTCAGCAATTTATAATAAAAATATTTCCACTTTGTATGCTCTGAATTTGAAAATGGTCCGCTATTAAATTGTAAAATTGATTAATTTTTAGATTCCAATTCTTTGAAAGTATACAATTTCAAGAATTCTTCATTTACAGGTTGTATTAACATTGAATTTGTATAATTATCTTGTGCTGAAAGAAAAAGTTGTGGTGTGGTATATCGAAGCAATTATTGGTAAAATTTGTCAATCTTTTACCATCTTCTCTTCGGCCTTTGGGTTGAAAAAGTGAAAATTCGATGTATATTTTCGATTCTTTTCAAAACTTTCAGTGCCATATTGTTATAGTATTATATCAAGCTCGAAAATGATTTAAACTTTGACTTATTTCATTTTATAAGAAACGGATGTATTTTTCGCTAAAAAGAATCAATTAATTATATACGCATGTAAAAGTAAAATAATACATGAACAGCGGTGTTCAGTTCTGATAAGCATATTATTTATTATTCCATTTCATTTCTGCACATATGCGTACCTTTTTTCTTTTCTCTTTCTTTGATAAATTGTTTTATTTTCGTTCTAACGAAAAGAATTTGCAATATACCCTATTGCAGTTGATTTTCATTTGATTAATTTTTTTGCATATAAGATTAATTATCGATTACTTATTAATGTATAGTATAGATGGCTGAACAACTGTAAATTGAAATAATCCTGCAGATCCTATGTAATCAGCGGATTCCGGATTAGCACAACTTGCTCATCCGCTCTTTGGACTGATCAGTTACCTCGAATATTAGGTCAATATATCACCAGCGTTTCCGAAATTATTCAAAATTTAGTTTTCAGCTCTCTATCGTTGTTTTCAACTAGAAGAAATGAAGCTCGTCATTCAACTAGTTACCTGTATGCACTGAAAAAAAAGATTAGTTGGGACTACTAATAAAATTGTTGAGATAACTATTTTAGTTAGTAAAGAATGGTATTGCTATTTAGTTAGTTGTGAGAACTATTTTTGTTAGTTGGGGCACAAGTAGTTACCGTTACTATTTAATTAGGTAGACTAACTATTTCAGTTTGTTAAAACGACTGTCTGTAGGTAGTTGAACTTACTAATATAGTTTGTCATGTCTACTAACAAACTTGACGGTATAACTATTTTCTTTTCGTTACAGAGAGTAATTAAAATATCTGTCACTAGACTATCGAAATCTGAATTAAAAAGATCACAGTCTGCACGCGGGCATCTTTTTTTGGGACATCTTAGGGACGCTGATGTCAGTTCAGCTGATAAGACGTTCTAAAAAAATATCTCACTATGCCCACTGGGATCTTCGTAATTGCAGATGCACTTTGTAGGTTAGGCTTTCCAGTAATTAAACTTAAAACTCGTTTGCTTTTTCAATTTCTTATACATACCCTCAAATGCTTCGATACAATCCCCGAAGCCTAAACTTTGCAACACTTTTGATACTTCCACAAATAAATGATGAACGAGATATCAAGTGAGCAACGAGTTTTGACGGCCATGTCTAAACGTTCTCCCTCGTTTTACCGCATGTATGTTGGCACCTTTGTCGCATTCTCAATTGTACCAACCAAGGTAGCAAATAACATAGTTATGCTACATGCTTTAATTTGTAAGAGAAATCAATTAATAGTAAATATGACTAATTTATTTGTAACTCTGACTACTAAAACGTTACTAATGTAAACTAGTCACGAGCACTACAAAGGGCTTCCTAAAGCGACTACTTGATTAGTTGGCGTTACTAACTGAACAGTTGTAAGAACCAATGAATGCTTCACTAATAAAAAGGTAGTAGCCCCAACTATTCATTTTTCTCCGTGTGGTTTTCATTAATTTTGCAAGTAAGTGTATTGTAATATAGTATATTTATATTATTATTAATATTAACAAGAAATATTGCATGTTCTCAAGAAAATCCACTAATTAAAGGCGCAAGAATATTCCGCAAATTTCACTTCGCATACATTAAATTTTACCGAAAATGGAGTTACCTAAAAGCCACTCATTATAATTCGCATTTACCTGCGAAATTCCATTGATCCATATTGCCATTTATGTATGAGACTATACGCTGTGTATTATAAAGGCTTTGAGTTGGCATTTTTCAATTTTTCAGACACGTGTAGTGACTTTTTGAAATACCAAATAATCGAACTATATATCAAACTGGTTTCACTCCCTTGCATTATTACAACTACAAAAATCAACATTACTTCTTTTTTTGGGGAAAATGGACCCAAAATTCAAGTCGAATATTCAAAATTTTTACAAAATTAGGTTCAGCGTAATACCTACGTTATGGTATTTTTGAAGGAAGCAGAGTTTATGTACAAATGCCGGATGACCATGTTTTTGCTGGAATTCTACATCCTATAACTACTGATCGACTTACCTAACTGGATGATTCTACCTGTTCAGGGAGAACCTATGTCACCAGAGCACGTTCTGCTATGCCTATTCTTCTATACCTCGGGTTGAAGATATTTGTTTCTTTTCACATCTCGAATATCTCCATAACCATAATAATAATAATTGCGTAGACTCCCGCTGTTTTGGAAAAACAGGAAACACTATTATATCAGCATATCTTTACCCTCACAATTATCCACTACCGGTTCTTCGAGCACCGGGAATTTATATACGAGTTCCAGGTAATAACACTATATTAATGGGGGTGTTAGATTATTATGACGGTTTTCTACCTCAATGGGTCGAATGAGAAAACAGGATATTAAGAACAACAAATATTTAAAATGTGGGTAGTACCACATAACATCCGCAATGTCAATAATTTTTGGGATTCTGCAATACCTCTACATTACGAGCGTAGGGTGAAACTACAAACACGATATTGGAATGGCCAAGTTCCAATACATATATTGCAGTTTCAAAGAATACGCGTAGTTTACGATACAAGTACTTTACAATACCGGTATTGGAATTTTCTGTTACACTTACCTTAGCTCATGTAGCAAGCGTCCGAGAATTTTTCTAAAACTTTCTTTCGCAAAATTGCAATACATGTATGATAATATTCCGATACATGTATGATAATATAACAGTATCAGCATTTGAAAACTACAATAGCATGTATTGAACCGTTGCCTTCCATCAGGCCTCTTCGGCAAATGGAAATTTTGTGCTTTTCACTCACGGGACACACGTTTCATGTCCACCAATACGCCTCCTTCCTCACACAGAAAACGAAATGTAATCTTCAGATCGATTTCAGAGTAATCTTTACCCGTAACAAAAATTATCTTCACATGTTAAGATTTACCCACCACATGGGAAATGGTCACCATGTCAACTCTATCAAATATTGTTTTGTTTCGATGCGAAAAAATTCAACTTTATCGACTTTAAAATTACCCGCAACCCGCTGAGTGAGGAGGCGTAGTGGTGAAAAGCCCCTGAGTATGAATCATGCAATTTTCCCTCGCTGAAGACCCTGACTTGCATATCGGAAATAAACTTCCAATACATTTCATGAAAAATTCTAACAACAATTTTGTACAGTATTCTGCTGCCCATTACTGGTTGGCAGAATATATTATTGGATAGTTGAGAAAAATAACAGCAAACAGTAGAGAAGCTATTAACGTTCTATGTTATCATTCCAAATCAGCGATGTTAAATCCTAATATATATGTATATCGTATTACAACTTGATATCCACCGAATAAAAAGATTATTGTTTGAAAATTACCCTTACTCCATTTTCTTTTAATCTTCTCAGTGTTTCCTATATTAATTCCTTATTTTTATGTGTTTTTGCGTTTGGAGATATGTGAATTTCCATTGATAAAAATATCTCTGCCCACAGTGTGTATACTATGCCTGTAGGAATATGACACTCTTAATATTAGAATATCGTTTTTTCGGTATGCGCATTTTCTAATCATGAACTTTTTTTGCACTTTGTTCCTGCATCCTTACTTATAAATTTTAATTTTAAAAAACTTGTATTTTTTCCAAAGCATGACATAATTTATTATGGGGCTTGTAGCATTTTATGCCGTTAGAAGTTATTTGCTAAGTAAATAATTATATTCCGCCAACATATTTGTTCATTATATTGATAATACGGAGCTTAAAGTTTAGAAATTAATCATGAATATAATTAGCGCATTGCCAGATAGTGTCAAAATTAAATTACAATATTTACACATGCAAACATTTTTTCAAAAATAAAAGCTTAAAATAATAGCCAGGATTGACCGCCATAAAGTATACTAGAACCAGATAATTATTCGCAAAGTAGCGATACTCCTTTAATTAAATAGAAGTTTGAGTAGACACCGAGAAAATGTTTAATTTAACTAGTTTGTGCGTGAAATGGAAAGTGTTAATATCAAGCATCTTTTAGCTCCAACACCCTCAATTTGTCGATAGTGATCATCAATTCTTAAGTTTAGACTTTATTTTGTGCAAGCGTACAGTTTATTGAATTACATATTATGAAAGTTAAACATTCAGCAATGCTCATTTTAAAAGTAAATTCTATGTTCATTATATAAATGAAAACTTGGAAGCCAAACATTTGTTAGTTTATACTGTCCATTAAAATTATTTATTCGTGCCTTGATTTTTTCGCACCAGGTCGAGTCGTGTTCTCGGGATGGCCTGTCAGCTTGAACCAACTCGACAACCCGAGAAGACCCACTATATCTGACAAGCCGAAGTTTAAGTGTCCGTGTAAATTTAGAAACAATTCATAAACAAGATAAAAAAATCCACCTGGAAAATAAATTCTACAGACCGCACGACTCCGCAGAAGAGTTATAATGCACACAATGATGCCCAGTGAAGCTCTACAGAACTTGAGAATGCGCAGTAGTGTTCTACTGTATTTGGACCAGCGCAGGTGTGTTCTACGGAATGGAGTGTCTTACGGCTGAGCAGTAAAGTTCAACGGTACTTATATCTGCTCTTAGATTATACAGCACTTAGGGCTACATAGTAATACTATACTGTGATAAAGGCTGCGCGGCAAAGTTTCATGTCACTTTAGATTGCAAAATAGAGCAAAATGAACAGTATAAAAAAGGAATAATCTCAAAACAACACGAACAATATCAAATTTTTCACCTCGTGAGAGATCTGTCCTGGAATAAGTTTCGGATAGGAATTTATTGTGAGCCGATCCGAATGCTTCCGAATCACTCCAGAATGTGTATCCGAACCAATCCAAATCATTTTTTGAATCCTTCCCAATTCCATTCAATCCGGGCACCAACTACGAATTCAATGCGAATAAATCCGAGGCTCCCGTTGGTCCTCTTGAAATTCAATCCGAACTTCTATTCCTTCTCAATCCGAAAGAATACGAGGCTCATTTCGAGCAAGTTTTAATCCTTCTCACTCGTGCCTCCGATCTGAATGAATCCGAAACCAATCCGAAACCACCTTTCAATCCTTTTCAAATAGTGCATTCAATCCGAATGAATCCGGGGCTTATGCAAAAAGACTTTCGAAATAATGCTCATTCCGTATGTTAACAACAACTTCAATCTGAATCAATGCGAACCCACCTGTACCCGACTGAGAAAGAATGCGAGAGAATCGTCTAGGCCTGTCACAATTCCTCCCGATCAAACGCAATAGGTGTTAGATGAACGGGAACTTTGCGAAATGAATCAACTTGGAATACAAGAACCAAAATTGATTTAAATAATTTTATCTTTATAAGCTCTCGCATTTGCTTTCACTTCCACGAAAATGTGCTTCTGTGTAACATGACTGGAAAAACCCAGTTATAGAAAAAACAGGCAAGAAGCTAAACTATCTATATCACTAAAAAGTGATGAGTAAGACGCACAGAGCCTTAATCCAAACCAGATCCCTCCAAGCTGGACTATATTATGTAAATGTTTTATGAGGTAACAAATTATTATACTCATCAGAGCCTTGATCAAGACACGGATCTATCCCAACCGTACTATAGTATTTTTAATAATTTGTCCTCAGTTCATCAGAACTTGAGAGAGTTCGTTTTTCACTATATTATTATTACCTTGCCTTAAGCCCTGGTAATATTAGTTTGGACCCAAAAAGGAGAAGATTAATCAAATACACACAATTTAATTAACAAAAGAAAACAGTGTCTTATTCAAAGATATAGTCTGTTGCAAGTTGATACAATAATCAGTCGTTTCGTTTACAAGCTAATCAGTCTTAACGTGATTTATCACACTCGAATAAGGCTTAGTATTATTTCACGAAGTACAGTATCGCGTATCAACAGGCACCGTTGGCTCTAAATTATAAATTAAATTATCACGCGCGAATAAGCTTCGTGATTTCAGTCTCCAATCTTCTAGAGAGCATTTATTTTACGTAATACTAAACCCATACATTTCTCGTAGTATCACGGAAAGTATAAACTTAAATTTTAACAATTCATGAGGCGGATAACTTTTAATATGCGCCATTCCATATCACAATAAAAATACCCATCTCCGGATCCTGATGCAGCGTACCCGAATCAATACAAAAGAACTAAAAAAGAAAGCTGGAGTCCATGATGGCATGCACAGAATACAGCATCAAACCCCAAAAATGTCGGGAGCCTGGTTCAGCGTGCCCCGACAATAAAACAAATGAAAATTATCTAAGGGTGTCGTGCACCCAAAGAAACACAACCTGTAAAGTAAAAATGGCTGGAGCCTAGAATGGCGTGCCCAGCGTTAGCACAAAATAAATATCACAGGTAAAAAACAAAAGAAAAAAGCAGATGCAATGTTGGAGCCGGTAAGGCGTGCCAAAGAGATCAGAAAACAAAAGGTTCAAAAATGATATCCAGAGCCTGGTTCAGCGTATCTGGATTTCCAAAACTACGGACCTAGATCCTTCCAGAGCAGACGACTGTCCTGTCACGGATGTTTTCCGGTAGTCGACTTTGGTTTACCCGTAGTCGACTCGAGAGTGCCAGCTCTGGATCACTCCTCCCTTCTTATACACTGGACGCTTGAGGTTGATCGCGGGAGAACCGACTCCACACTTCCTAGCGTTCTCGCACAGAACTATTACCGCCTGTTGGATGGCTACCGCCATGTCGGGTATCCTCCGTGTGTATGTCTAGCCTACTCTCAGGCGTAGGCTAAAGTGATCGTTTCATCTGCGCCCTTTTCGAGAAGATTCCTGCTCAGGTGGCTTCTCGAAACATTAACTGTTGTTGTTAAAGTCGACGTTCTGTTCTAATTCCAACCGTTCCTTGTAGGAGATATGGAGCACCATGGAGTCTAGTTATTCTTCTTCTGAATCGTCCCCGAAGATCTCCACGAACTTTTTCTGGAGGGATGATTTTTTGGTGATGATCTTCTTGACCCGTTCACTAACGATCCTTTCCGTTTGCGTTTTAGGCGTTTTTAAGATTGGTTTTGGTTGTTTTACGATTGCTCCCTGGTTGTTTCCTTGGTGTGACTGGCTGGCTCCATGGGGTCTGTACCCTGATCCCAGGTGGAAACCACGATGTCTGTCGGAATTATGCATATAGTTGTAGTGGATTTGTATCCTTTGGTTTTCATACGGGGGTGCTTTCTTTTGGCCGTAATGGGACGAGGTCGTCCTACAACCACGTGTTGATGGCTGCTTCGCATCCTCACGGTGGTAGGTTTCCCAGCTACGACTTGGGTGCATGCGTCCACTTTATTTAAGTGGTGGTATGACTCACTTGGGTTGAAGCGTCCATTGTGCTGCAACAGAGGAAAATTTATCTTTGAAGTGCGTTACGCGTGTGATCTTAAAAGTATCTTGTATCTCAGGAGAACCGAAGGGGATAGGATGGGTGGAAAATATTAGGGGCAACCCAAAAGAAGAAAGATTTTGAACGAATTTCGAAAATTATTCGAAGAAAACCAGTGGGAACTAAAACTGAAAGACAAAAAAATCTGTTCAGTAAAAAAGCCTCAGTGAAAACATCCTCGAAAATATTGTCATAATTTAATGTCTTAACGAATCTGCGCGTTATGAGTTTTTCCTCCGTATCCTTAAATGTGTTGAACTTATTTAAGGATACGGGCCCTATTAATTTTCCGGGTAGGCATCAGTGGTTTCTTCTCTAGTAGTCATCTCATCTTCTTCATTGTTGTGTTCGGTGATTGACATTGTCCTGATATTCTTTAGTGTTGGGTGTCTGTTTCTGTCTTGCCTTCTTCAATTGTCGTCCCTCGTTCCTCTTTGAGGGTAATCATATTCTCGTTTAACTTCGTTTTTTGTGTGCCGATTATATGTTGTTGGGCTCGCAGCTTTTGTTCTCCAGTTGTCATGGGCGATTTTAAAACTAGTATTTTCTGGCCGTTTAGAATTGATTGGTCTCGATTTATCGAATTTTTCCAATAGTTCTAATAAACTTTCGAGGTTTGCAATAGATCTTCCAAGGATTGCTGTTCTTACCTCCTCGCTGAAGTGCCTTGCGAGCTTTTGGGTAATTTCTCCGTTAGTTGGCGTGGGAATGAGTCCTCTGGTTTCTCTGAATAACTTTATGGCATAGGCAGCCATAGAGGTATCTGCACTAGGTAGATAATACCCAAATTCCAGCTTAGTTTTGATCTCGTGCTGGGTAGTTTCTCCCCAGTATCTACGTTTAAATTTGTCACAGAATCTATTGAAATCATCATTGTCTTCTTGGACCAAGTGCCACCAATCCCTAGGTGTTCCACGCAGACAAGTCCCAATTAAAAAAGCAGTCTGTTCCCTAGTGGGTCTTACAGCCGCCCAAAAATCACGGAATTCTTCTATGAATTTGATTGGAGAGCCACCCTCGCTGAAGACTGGAGTTTTAGGCGTAATTTTTAGGTTTCCTGTTTCGAAACCTCCGGCTGGGTTTGGTGATAAGTTCCGTACCCTTTCTTCTAATTGCCTCCTGCGTTCTTCCACTCTCTGGTTTTTTTCTTCATTTTTTCTTACAGCCAGTTGGATTAATTCGGTCAGTCGTTTATTCTTATTTACCGGTACCCTCTTTGAAGTCTTCGAATTGTCCTTCAACCACCTGGAAACGAACTTCATGCATTTGTCTGAGGGACTTAACTTGATTGGTCGTTTCGGTAAACATTCTGCTCTCCGCGTCTTCAATTTCTTCACGGAGTTCCATTTGTGTCGTGTCGATTTTCCTTTCGGCTTTTTCTATTCTAAACCGCATTTCTGTATTGTCTCTTAGTATCTTGTCGTAATCATCTCTTTATTCCTCAATCATTCTATCGAATTCTTTACTAAAGGACGACTCTTCCTTTTCTTTAGGCCTCCCTTCGTCGTTCATCGTATCCAGTTCTTCTTGCAGGCTTCTATGGCTGCTTTGAGGAATTATCTTAGGAATGGTACCAGTGTGACGTGATACATTTGGCAAAGTGTAATCTTCGGTTTTGATTCATGGTAAGCTGGGTCCCACTGCCCCCTGGTCATGATGGATCGGTGTAGTGGGCATGCTCATACTTGCCTCTCCATTCTCTCTTCTTTTCTGGGTCTCTGTTCGGGCGCCAACGAGAGAGTTCGTTTTTCACTATATTATTATTACCTTGCCCTAAGCCCTGGTAATATTAGTTTGGACCCAGAAAGGAAAAGAATAATTAAATACACACAATTTAATTAACAAAGAAAACAGTGTTTTATTCAAAGATATAGTCTGCTGCAAGTTGGTACAATAATCAGTCGTTTCGTTTACAAGCTATGCAGTCTTAACGTGATTTATCACACTCGAATAAGGCTTAGTGTTATTTCGCGAAGTACAGTGTCACGCATCAATAAGCAACGTTGCTCTAAATTATAAGTTCAATTATCACGCGCGAATAAGCTTCGTGATTTCAGTCTCCAGTCTTCTAGAGAGCATTTATTTTACGTAATACTAAACCCATACATTTCTCGTAGTATCACGGAAAGTATAAACTTAAACTTTAACAATTCATACGGCGGATAACATTTAATATGCGCCGTTTTATATCACAATAAAAATACCTATATCCGAAGCCAGATGCAGCGTACCCGAATCAATACAAAAGAACTAAAACAGAAAGGTGGAGCCTATGATGGCATGCCCAGAATACCGCATCAAAACCCAAAAATGCCGGGAGCCTGGTTCAGCGTGCCCCGACAATAAAACAAATGAAAAATATCTAAAGGTGTCGTGCATCCAAAGAAACACAACCTGTAAAATAAAAATGGCTAAAGCCTGGAATGGCGTGCCCAGCGTTAGCACAAAGTAGATATCACAGGTAAAAAACAAAAGAAAAAGCAGATGCAATCTTGGAGCCGGTAAGGCGTGCCCAAGAGAACAGAAAACAAAATGTTCAAAAATGATTTCCAGAGCCTGGTTCAGCGTACCTGGATTTCCAAAACTACGGACCTAGATCCTTCCAGAGCAGACGACTGTTCTGTCACGGACCTTTTCCGGCAGTCGACTTCGGCTTACCCGTAGTCGACTCGAGAGTCCAGCTCTGGATCACTCCTCCCTTCTTATACACTGGACGGTTGAGGTTGATCGCGGGAGAACCGACTCGACACTTTCTAGCGTTCTCGCACGGAACTATTACCGCCTGTTGGATGGCTATCGCTAACGACGAGGTCTAATGTTAAATATGCAGGTGTATGCAGGTCCGCTTACGCCACTTAAAATGAGAGATGTTACGCTCAATCCGTAAACTGTAGTACACATTTATTTTGGTTAGCTGACATCTTTGCTGTTTTTTCGAAAGATATTGTTTTTGATCCACCCATGTATTATAAATGTAGGAAAGATTTTTTTATTGGTATTAAGGTCGATGATATTTATTCATTTTGTGTGTTCTGCAATTAATAAAAAAATATATATCATATTGGACCAAATGTGGGTTTTCTCGGTTAGTGATTTAATTCTGTTTTTAAATTCTGAGCATTTTTGTTATTAAACCTATAGATAGCTTCTTAAAGAATCTGTATTCTTAATTTGAAAAAGTTCCATATAAATGGTTTTATTCTTATAACTGAAGCAAGTTGAATCTAATTTGATTACTTTTTATTGCGTGAAAGATGCTTCATTATTTCTACTATATAGTCTATATGGTAAGAAACATTGTACATTAAAATAACTCTGAAGGTTTCATATGCTATAAATCTGGTAAATATGAAGAATTTCAAGATGTAAAATTAATATCTTCGTCCTTCAGCTCTGTTTAAAATAGAAGAAAAAACTGAGTAATCAGATAATGGTTAGCAGCTATATATAAATAAATAACTGAATATATTGAAAAAATTTACCATTAACTGTTCATGAAATCTTCAAAAATGAGTTTTTAGTTCTTTATCAATATCTTTATCTAAAAAAAATGAATATTGTCATTTTAATCTTAACCTACATCTCACTGAGATAATCAGAAATGAATTGATTTTAAATTAACTAATTACAAATTACTTAATTTGACATTTTTATTTTTTATAAGCTTACTAGACATAAGATTTTTGTCTTAAATTCATGACAATAGCTCTCAGTGGGTTGCATTCAGCAAGACGAACAAACTTGTCTTAAGACATGAAGCGTTCTGTTATATCTTGGCTGAAGGGTACGACTTTCTTTCATTGAAATGATATTACCTACCTGCTGAAATTTTCGACAGAAACATGGACTGTATTTTCTGAGTAAATCAATAGATATCTCTTAAAATGAATCAGATGAATGTACTGTTCAGAACAGTCTACAGCCCTCAATATTCACCGGACTTACATTTTTTTAAATTTAGGATGATTAAATTTCAAACAGATCTACCTAACGCGAGACACAGAAAATAGTCTCAACTCGTCTCATAAGCGAGACTTTCCAAACATCTTCAATAAGTCTTGGGCATGTCTCGGTTGCCCGTTATCAAGACAAAATCCAAGACAACATATTATTACACGGGATAGCACCAAGCATTTACTGCACTGGCGTGGACGAAATTTCACTACGATCCTGATACACGAAATTAATAGACAACACTCATCTTGTGCCTGATAATGCTCATAATGGCCGCGGAAAATAGTTAGACTGAAAAAATTACTCAAGGAAAAGTTTAAACTACGAACTTCATAACCACAATGTTGAAATATTCGTTCAATTTGCAAGATGATAGTCCACATTGGTATGGTACTATTACGGGCACAAACACCCGATAAGAAGCCGTATTAATGGGGACTGAAAAATGTTATTCACTTGAATTCATGCTGCTTTTCCTGTCTAATAAAATGTTCGGAGAATATAGCCAGAAGAAAAAATCAATCCACTTCAATGCATCTTGAAAAATGTCACAGAACAGTATTGAAGGGATGTGGTATTGGAGAATGATTTGAAATAGATCAACAGGTGCGGATCTATACGATGGCGATTCCAGCGACCCCCCCCCCCCCCCCTCGTGACGTACCTTCACTTCATTTATTTTCACTGCGGAATGGAGATAATTTATTTAAAATATTTACATTTGAAACATTTCCAGCGGTTTCATATGATAATCATCAAATTTACTGCTTCACATTCTCCACATTGAAGCTCACATGCCTCAGCTCGCTTTTCGCTTCCAATTAGAAATCATATAATTTTCAACATTTTCAGAATGATTGAATTTTCAATGTTAACAATATTTACAATTCTTCAATTTCGACACGTAAAAATGATAGAGGATGTTCCATTTTGTACATAAATCTTTTTTTTTATAAAATCTAACCAATCACTTTGAATGTTATGTCACTTTACACATTATGATAGGTTTTAATGATTTTTTCCTTATGAAATTTGAAATTACCAAATATTTGTTAATTATAGATTTTTCAATTTATACATGCTTCGTCGGGAACGTTACTAATTTTGTAATGTTTATTTTGTCATGTTAGTTTCGTTAAACAGATTAACGTAATGTGAAATGTACAGTTCTTAATGCTTTTTTTCCAATTACTCCATTTTAACAGGCATTACATTTGAACTTCCTTAGTTTTGGCAGCGTAGCGACAAAGGAGCAGTGCGCTGGTACTCAGGAACATCTGGCACATAATATTATTTATTCCAATTAGAAATGATTCACACGGCTCTGCCTGTTTATGTTTTGACTGACTAAACATAAGAACAAGGCCACTGCAAGCAATGCTTGAAATCAGTCATATTTTAGGTTCCAGTGGATCTCTCCTTGTCATACTTCGATTGTAACGACTGACGATTATTTCTAGTACTTAACACTTGTCATTATACGTTTGCAGAGGGCCTGCCATTTTATCTCCCAAGGATTTGTCGTCGCTGATAATTTTCGTTGTTTTAATTCTATGTGGTGTCCCACAGCACAAAAAATAATTTCTGTCCGTAATATGGAGTTGCTCCTGTTCTTAATAATAATACTTATGATATTCGTTTAAGCATTCTATTATCAGCATACAATTTGTATACACTTGGCATTTCTGTTCATGAGCCTCTTCGGGGAGCAGTTTCTTGCACTCAGGGGCATTTTACTTCTACAATTCCACCTTCATCAATACGTTCATCAGGCATGGCTCCAAGGCCGCAGATTTGTCCGTCAATGAAGAAACTACATGATTCTATTTAAAGTTCTTTCTTCTTCTGTGCTTCTTGCAGAACAGTCTTTGCACTGACATAGCCATGATGAGTTGCTGCAGCTTCAAATAAAATTCTTTGATCCAGAATTAATTTGGCAGTCTAAACGCAGAACCCCAATGGGAAATTCATGACGGGCGCAGTACTGTGCCAGTACTAACTAGTAATGTCGCGCTACTGGCAGCCCGTACTGGGGCCTGTACCTATCACCTATATACCTATCTACCTTATACCCATATACCGACCTACTTTACACCTATGTACCTATTTCACTATTTTCCAACCGAGCAAGTCACGCCCACCCCGAAAGGGAAATGGCTTAATGGTATAATAATAATAATAATAATTGTGTACTGGGCAATCAGTGCTGGTCCGGCACTAATTTTCGGTATTAGCGCAATTCTGCAAGTGCAGACGTAGTACTGAATTCCAGTACAGATGTATGTACTGGATGTCTGGGAAATGCTGTTGGATTATATAAAAACTATACAAAAAAAGTGAAAATTAATAATAATTTAACAGTTTCAGTTTTCAAAAGTAGCTGTGGAAGAGAGAATTACTAGAAATGTAATCATTAAAATGAATAAGGTAAAACAAAAATTAGTTCTAACGCCAAAATGAAGAATTTTCAACTACAAACCTCGAGTGTTTCTCGCGTGCTTATTTTTTCTGAATTATCTCCTTTTTTCCTCCTTCTCCATCCGTCGCGCCCGAAAACCAACAGCTCAGCTGTTTTAAAAATTTCTCTCCATTCAGGTCATGAAATTTTCCAGTTATCGCTTCTGAAAATGAGAAATATGTAAATCTAGAAAAAGGACTGAATTATTCTCTACAAAGAATATTAGTAATGTCATGAGGATTACTTTACATTTTTTACTTATAAATAATACGTAAAGATAATTTAATTAAATGACTCATCCCTTCTCTTATACCAAGGGACGGAATGAGACAGACGGAATGCTATGTGCCAGTGTTCAACCGACGTTTGGTAGAAGTTCGCGAAACAAGGGTTAACGACCACTGCTTCTAGGTGATACAGGGCCCGGAAAGTGCCAGTGCTCAGCCAAGCCTAGGCTGAAGGACTACAATATGTAGGTAGCCGTCATGCGGTACATCTGTACTGTGCCAGTGTTATGCTAGTAATGGTCCAACGCTTGACTGCCAGTCCTGGTTTTCAGTACTGGTCCAGTACTTGTCTAGCATTGTAAACTGTACCATGTCTGTACGGGCTAGCCAACTGTCGGATTGCCGTTACAGGCGCAGTACTGCGCCCGTTGTTAATGTTGGTTTGAACAAATAATTTCCGAATAAGACGTAGTCTCCTTCATGCAGCAGATATTTTGGTCCATAATCCTTATCGGGAAGGTTTTTCCTATTCTCTTTCCTGGGTGATGCATTGTCCTTTTTTTGCACGTTCCCTCCTCGTTTTTTGTTGCATATTCAATCTTTTTCGCTTTAGTTCTTATTGTCTTAAAACAGAACCTTTCATATTCATCTGATTGTAATATTGCATAAAAAGTTGGCCGGTGTTTAACTGAATGACAGCTGCAAGACATCGCACATTGTACTCGTTCCTTCTCCTAAAGTTCATGCATTTGCCGAAACTAAATTTTTCAGAACGCTCTCGAAGCATTCTGCAGAGCTTTTGTTGCAATTTTTGAGCGAACTTTTTGCATTCAACGCCAAGCAACTAACGCACTTCTGTATGGAGGGAAAGACTCTTCGCTGTTGTAATTGTAGGTCCATAGTCACTTCAATTTTCCGAGGATTACCATTAAAAAAAGCCAAATATCTTGCAATGCTTATGTTCGCCAAAAACATGCCTGGGTATATCATTAATATCCTTCTTCAAATATTGAAACTTTTTATCCCGTGGCGTAATTTATTGCAATCGGTGGTCAATAGCTTTCCTTGTGGGAATCTGGAACCGTACACTACTGGCCGCCACAGTTTGCTGCAAATTACCGCACTTTTCGTTATTATAGATCTCAAAAACATTATTTGTCGTATCCCATAGTCAATGATTGGTACACTCAATTTTCTCTTCATGTGTTCCATGAGTTTTATTATTATGAAACACGTGTGTAATTTTTCTTTTTGTCCGTTCTTTCTATTCGCATTGCATGTCGAGAATTGTTTATTTTTCACTCCAACAAATGAAAGCTTCCCTGTGCAAAATCCAATTATCATTCCAAGACCTGATGAGGATTTTTTTTTTAAAGATCTTGTTATTCATGATCCGTCTGTGACTACTGCAATATAAGCAATGCCTCGGTGCACCTTTTCTTCTGTGTTCTCTATGTTAAATTTCATGCTGCCAGCAGTTCTGATTATGTGTTCGGCTATTTTCATTATTTCTCCGTATAGATGGTCAAGATATTTTTCACGTACTGTGGGCGTCGTTATTTTCAAATTCAATGCTGCAAAAAGTTCCTCCAGTTGTTTATGACCTGTTCAAATCGCAATTTCTCCGAATACGAGGAATTTATTAAAGACTTTATCGCCTGCCTGATTTTCAAGGCGAAGAACTCTTTCGCAGTCCGAAAACTTGGAACCTAACAAATTTTAACTAGTTTCATTTACAACCATTTTCGACAAAGCAAGTGTAAAAGAAGTAATATAGCTGATTTACGTAGTGAGGCATATCCGCTATTGCATGACTTATGTATTCCATTTCGTCTTTATTGTGAATGCAGTTGTCTTCTGCACTTGTATCGGAGGTTTTTGTGATTGTAAGGAGATGCTTAAACATAACTGGAATTTTCGCTGTAATGAATGTTCTTACCGCACATCTTGTCATATTGTCTGGAGCTGTTTTCTCTAGTGGTTCTTGCTTTTAGAAAGTGTTCATGCGATGTGCACGACGTTCTGAAGCTTGAAAATCTTCCCTATTAGTGAATGTGCTGCTGGACGACGATACTGTAGTATCACTGGGGGTTTCGCAGCTATCAAGTTCCTTTCAATCCATATCTTCGTATTCCTCACACTTCTTCTCAATGCGAGTTATTGGATTTATACTGAATCTTGTCAGTTGATATTGTGCATTATGAGAACTGTTATTTTTAACAGTAATTGCATATCATACGTAATACCACAAAGGGAATGATACAGGCGGCACTCTGGAATGCGGATCAAAAACCCAGACATCACTAATCATTAGGAGAACTCTTAACACTGGACTCACAGTTAAAATAAGTAAGCTGTCCATGTGAAGAACTTAATCCAAACAAGTTTCCAAATTGGGCAGCAGTAGACCTTTATTCTGCAAGTAATCAATTATATAATGTCCAAAATGATCCCCCGTTATCTCCAAGTTGAATTCTTCCATCCCATTGGGAGTGTAATTTATTATTTCGTATGGCGTCAAGTAATCTGGAAGTTGATGTATTTCCCTAAAATGACATAGTGCGCGCGAATGCTTTTTGAATATATTTCATTACTAGCGTCAAGTATTTCATTAAATTGTGTTCGAGTTCCACTCCAAAGGGTTCCTCAATAAAGACGTCGCTAGTGCTGCAGCACAATTAGCAGTACACTTTTTATTTCTATTCAGTTGAGTTTTAATTTCCGAACGGCTTGATGATATATTTCGTGAACGATTTCCAAAGGCTTCGTAGAAAATGAATAAAGCATATCATTTTCGCTTGATTGTTTTTTGAGCTATCACTTTTTTGAACTGTGACAAAATTTGAGAGTGAATGATCTGTACAGAACTAATTGTGAGTAACATTTATGCTCACACGTGCAGACGTACGTACTCAACGTACAGACATAATGATGTGGCGGGCATTATGCATCAACCACTTGCCCTAAACCTAAGACTCTTAAAAGAATCGATGCCTTTCTATAGATACATTCCAATGCCTGTTTTAGAAAACATAGATTATATCTTACATTGGGATGTTACTATCCAGATGGATAATTAAATCCGGGCCAATCGAGCCGACATCGTGATGCGAGAAAAAAAAGATGAAAGGGTCTACATCATTGACATTGCTTGTTCACATAACTGGAATTTGCAGGCTACTTACACAACCAAGAAGAGCTGAGCCTTGAAGTAAAGACAATATGGAGGGATGTGAAACAACTGAAACATGCATCTATTCCTCCTATTGTAATTCCCATTACAGGGAATGTGTACGCAAGATGCACCGAAAATCTTGAACATTGAGGAGTCAGTAGAGTACTGGCAGAAGCTCAGAAGGCAGTTTTATTGAGAACCTGTCGCATTGTGGGAAACTTTCTAGACCAACAGGAAGCAAGTGAATAAAAACCCGTGCAGTGGCAGATGGTAGCTCTAAGAAAGCATCTAGAGGCAACTGTTGTCATCTTCAACGATCGCGGCCGCTGTGTAGGGATAATAGCGGCAAAGACAAACTGCAAACTACACCATGCTTCTAATTTTGTACCTACAACATCATCCTAAATGATTTGAAACATCGTATTAAAATAACTTATAACAACCTCATCTTATCAGTCACTTGACTTAGTCCGTGGCTATGACGAAAAACCGGGTTCAGCCGAGAAAAAGTTTGACAAAAAAAAATAATAACCCCGGGTGTATAAGGAAAGATCTGTAAAAAAAATTTGCAGTGTATCGGCAAAGTTTGTTTGATGAACATTACTGAAAGAAACAGTTAATTTAAACGCAATCATACATAAGATTTCGAACGTCGTATTAAATTAATGTATAATATCCTTATCTCATAAGTCAACTTGACTTATTGTTAGTCCGTGGATGATGATGAAAAACCGGGTTCACCCGAGAACAAGTTAAAAAAATTGAATATTGTCACCCTCAACGCTCGCGGCCGCTGTGTAAGGATAACAGCGGTAAAAGCCGAATTCCAAACTAGATCATGCCTTTAATTATATAGCTACTAAAGAAGTATCGCAAAAAATGTCAAATATCGTATTAAAATAATGGATAATATCCTCATCTCATTAGGTACTGGACTTAGTCCGTGGCTGCGGGGGTAAAAAAACCGGGTTCACCTGAGAAAAAGATTTAAAAACAGATCTTTGTTGAGTTGCCAAGAATAGGTATCTAACAAATTTAGTGTCCTCAGACACGTGGTTTATTATATTCTTGAAGGCCTTTTCTTTACACCACAGGAACATAAAAAAATTATCTGAATTCTATGCCAAATTTTTATTAAAATTTGTTCCTTCGGAAAATAAACATAAAATGTAATTGTTCTTTATATAACACAAGCTTTAACGGTGCATTATTATTGTAGTATTTTTTCTGAATGTGGCTTAGAATAAACAATATTTATAATTATAACATTTAAACGTGAATCTAGAAACGAATCTATATCTTTGAAAATTCGAATGTCTAAATTGAATTAAACAGTTCTATCGAAAACAATAAATGATGGAATGAATAATAAATGTTGTATTCTATTCAAGCTCAGAAGTCAACATTCATATTTAAAAAAATTGTAAACTAAATAGTCATTTAAGATAGGAATTGGTTAAGACAGACATTATAAACATTGAATTGAAACCTCAACAAAATTTTGAAGAGGCTTCTGTCTTATAAATTGAACTGCAATTTTAAATATCAAACAAAGTATTGTGTTTTGGATGGACAAATATAGATTAACGAATACATTAGAGATAAAGACAGTTTTACATTAGTAATTAAGAAAGGCGGATACGAAATTAATTATGTAAAACTGGCTTTATCTCTAATGTATTCGATGGACTATGTTTGTCATATTTTTTTAACGTTGGAGTTCCTAATCTTCGTTTATTTTAAATATAAAAAAAGGAAATGATCGTCTATATATATTTTAATTACAAGAATTATTATAATATTAGGTGAAAGTAATATTTGAATGTTATTTTTTATGTTTTAAAAGCTATTCCAGTAAATAATAAAATCGCTATTATTTTTTTGTAAAGATTTTTATATTTAATTAACTAGGTTTTGAAAAATGAGAACTGAAAAATAATATCCAAATATTATTTTTATCTAATATTGAAACTAATTCTTGTAATCAAAATTTCCATGGAAAGTTGTTTCCTGTTTTGTATGTTTAAAATGAACGAAGAATAGGAATTCTGTTAACAAAATATTGTGGCCTTATAAAGGGCCGCTTTTAATTACGCTATTAAATACTGTGCATAGAAGCTTCAGAGTCAGCGAGTAGTTTATGCGCCTGATTAAAAATAAATACTTTATCTTTGCATAATCTAGAAAGCTTTGTAACCTGAAAAAGTTTTTTCATAAATGGTTTGGTTTTTATCTTTAAGCAAGCAGAAAGCGGTTACTGGAATAATTGACGCATATTCGTCAGCTGAAGTAAAATGTTGGTAACTTTCCATAATTAGAGTATTTTTAAAATATGTGATCCTATTTTTCGTGACTTTTTTAACGGCCAAATATTGCAAAATCTTTTTAAATTTGTACGAAGGCATTCACATAAAACAAATAATTATCTTAAATTCAGGATAATTTAAAAAAATCCAAATTTAAGTTTGTCAATCTGTGGTAGTACAAAATTCTTTTGTACTAAAATCGTTGTCATTTATTACTGAAATGGTGTTCGGTACCGAAAAAGGACCCTGCACACTTTACATTAAAATCGGACCCTAGTCAAATTGGCACAATCACTGAAAACACTAGAAACGCTTGCAAGACCAGTCCAGCTGTTATGGGCAATAAATGGCGCTGTCCTGCTAATAATAGGCGAAATCATGGGGCTGTCCTGGCAATGTAAATATTTTTCGAAATATTGCAGGTGAAAGACATTGGCGTATCGTGTGATGTGTCATGTTTCATATCATGTCAGGTGTCATGTCATGTCATGTGTCACCTCGTGTCATGCCATGACATGACACATGACAAATGACAGAATACATGACATGACACATGAAATTCCACATAACATGACGCATGACATGACACATGACATGGCGCGTCATGCCATGTCATCTCATGTGTCATGTCACATCGTGTCATGTCATTTCGTGTCGTTTCATGTGTCACATAATTTCATATCATGCCATCTCGTGTTATCTCATACCATGTCATGTTTTGTCATGTAATGTGTCATGTCGTGTGTTATGTTCTGTGTCATGTCATGCGTCATGTCATGTGTCATATCATGTATCAGTCATGACACGTCATGTCATTCCTTGTCGTGTCTTGTCGTGTCATGACATTTTGTGTCACATGACATGACCAGTCATGGCATGCGTAATATCATTTGTCATCTCATGTGTCATGTCATTTCGTACCGTGCCTTCTCGTGTCATCTCCGTGTCATGTGTCATGTCATGTGATGTGTCGTGTCATGTCATGTATCAGTCATGGCATGTCATGTCTTCTCATGTTTTATGTTGTATCATGTGTTATGACATTCCCTTTTATGTGTCATGTCTTTTTATGTCATGTGTCATCTCATGTCATGTGTCATATCCATGTCATGTATTTCCATGTCATCTCATGTCATGTAATGTGATGTGTCATGTCATGTCATGTGTCATGTCATACTCACCAGTGTTTCTAGTGTTGTCAGTGATTGTGCTGACCACATTTTATTGAAAAATCTGCACCTCATCTTCAAGTTTCAAATGGGACATTAGATTCGCTTGTGGTCATATTTTTCGCGTTCAAACCCACATATCTCGAAAA
>CAKNXH010000871.1:0-20766 GCA_932178445.1 Andricus quercusramuli
AAACCTGTCAAATCATTTACCCCATACCACTTTCACCCCCCCCCCCCCCCCCCCCCAAATTGGTAACCCTATAACGCCATAATATCATAATCCCCTAACCTCGTGATACCATTGCTCCATACCCTCAAAATCCCGTAACCTCATTTTGTAGAAAAATCTGGTTCGGGAAAACAGAACAATTTCGTGTGTTTTTCTTGTAGAACATAGTCATGGGTAAGCGGGGTTTTAAGTAATATAATATTCATTATCATATTATAATATAATATTCAATTATCGCTTGCAAAACATTATTTTATTCAATACCCACCACTTTGATTGACATACTACAATTAATTCATAATATAGTGATTCCAAAATAAATGTAAAAAGTTATGTTGTATTATCTTATTTTTATATAACTATGCAAAATAGTATGAATTAAAAGCTTGAATAAAAAAAAGAAAATTTACTTTTAAAAAGTTCGATTCCCTACGTCAGTGGTGCCACTGCAAAATTTCAAGAATAAAATACTTCGTCGAACGAACGCCTTTTTCGAAAAAACTTCGAACCACCTTTTTCGAGTAGATTCAGAACTAAAACCTTCAAACAAACTACGAACAATCCCCTTCTGCAAGCAGATTCGGAGCGAACACCTTATTCCACTCAGGCGTCGATATCGTCGCAAGTGGACGTCACCCCCTTCTTGAAATTATCAGGAATCACAAAGAGGTGGGCAATAGTGTTTCTATACGGAGTGTGGGAGAAGGCTGCTGAAACATTTGGCCTCTACTTCAATATCAGGGGTGTGAAAGTTAGTTAGTTTTAAAACGGGAAAATGCATCGAACATATTCATCATTTAACAGCTTCATTTTGGCGTGCCAAGGCGGCGCTTTCTTAAGTTTGGCATAACTTCCCCTCATTTTGGGTATAGACATTCCTGACGTTAGTCTGCCACTAAAACGTCATTGGCCCTGATACTGCTTCTTTAAACGCTCCATGGAATATAATAGTCAATTGTCAAGAATGAGAAGTGCCGAATATACTGAAACTACATAGTCGCGGCAACTGTCTCTGTCGCTCACTCGATTCCTGACATGGTTCTCGTTGACTTCGAGAAACGAACTGTTCGTTATCGCATTTTTGGCAACAGCGGACTACAACGTCACAGCCAAGGAGCAAGAAAAGGAAAATAAGTATGAAGACCTTATAAGGGATTTGCAATTTTTTCACTCAGAATTCTCTATTAAGCCAGTCGTCCTGATCATCGGTGCTTTCGGAGATGTTATGTCTTCTCTGGATCATAGCCTGAAAAGCGTTCCTGCGTGTGAACAAAATTCTGAGACATTTGGACTACAGGGCACGTCGAAATCACAAGAGCAGGTCGGCGAAACCCTCGTGTATCACGAGGATACACAATGACCGACGAATGACAGCTATCTGCATCCACCTTTTAAGTGCGAGAGCTTCGATGACAAATCCATAGTTTTAACCGAATATCCTGGTTTGTTTCTCGAAGTCCTGGAGAACGGTGTCAGGCCTCGCATGTGCAATGGAGACTGCTGTCTGAAACTTGTAGTTCCAGACACCGTAAGATCTACAAAGGTGGTAGTAAAGCACACTCAGGTACGCTTTGTGCCTGCGGAGATACGTCATTTTGGCGTGAGTTGGACACCCTGATAGTGTGTGTTCTACGTATTCAGGATGCGCATGAGACGCTCGGCACGTATACTAAGGTGGAAATGATACGGACCTGGCACGCGAAAATAAAACAATATGTGCCTGAAATTATTCCGGATGATTTGAGGAAAACAAGCGTTAGCTCCTTTGACAAGGACTGATCTTCTAAATTTTTGTAAAGGTTCCCATGCATTTTATTTTTGAGTAACTGTTGGCGGAAGTTTTTGATATCGGCTTTTTTCATTTGCGCTTTGAAACGTAAGTTATCTGGAGGAAGTTAACGAGTCAACGAATGGGTGATTTTAAGAAATATTGAATAAAGATTCTTTCGAAAATGAAAAGACAAAAAGAAGACAATCAAAGTGACGATGATATATTAGAATTTCTAACGCCCCTCGAATTACAGTACAAGTCTGATAAGTTGCCGTCCGATAAGTGTACACTCCCCTTAAAACTTCATCACACGCACGGCACGCACACTAATTGGGGTTCTCCCACTACGTGTGCTATTTCGCTTATGATTTGCGCATCATTCTTACGCATGCGCGCACCTAATATGGTGCTACTAGAGGGGGCATCCGATAAGTCCGCAATTCCTGGAATTTTCCGCCCCTACAGCCCCGAAATGAGAAACTTATCGGACTTCTACTGTACGTGACGAATCTGCCGATGCCACCAAGAATTTGATTCCAGAAAAATCGCGTGAAAAATACAATCGCTAGTATACCGTTCTTATGCAATAGAAAGAAGAAAAAGAAATGTCTTTTTCTGGTTAGCTTAATTTTATAAATGGGTTGGGAAGTTTTCACTACTATACTTTAGTTTTCTGTTAAAATCTGTAGCTGCTTAATCATTTTTTTCATTGAAAATTCATCTTCCATTTTTGGTTGAAAGTTTTTGTTATTGTTGAAAATTAATTTTTTTCATTTGAAAACTAGAACATTGAAAATTTAACTATGTTGATTTTTTTTTGTTAACAATTAATTTTTCTTGAACATTTATCTTTTTTGGCATTTTTGAAAATTGGTCAACTTTGTCCAAAATGTTTCAAGTTCTGGTAATATAAAAAAGTTTACCAGTTTACTATCCAACAAAAACTTGTCGTGATTGACTACGTAACATCTATTACTTAGTCTATTACTACACGCGCCTTTTGATCCATCGTTTGTTTTACTCTACGATTTGAAACAGCCAAAGCTCTCGTCGCACCGTAAACTGAACAATCGATGGTCCAGCGGTCGGACTATTCTGACAGATCCTTACTTTGCGTACTTTACTATCCTTGCATTCCGTAATTAGTCCTAATGACGATTCTTCTTCTTCGTTTGCAGGTTGTTCTTTCAGCTTTTGGGGAAGCGTTCAGTGTACATATCATGTTCACGAGAGGTCAGCGGGATTCTGCAACAACTGTTGCGAAACTGGCGGAAGCCTCTGCGAACAGTAATAATGCTGCCATCATAGCAGTCCAGCAAGTCGTCCTTGAGTCGATCCGTTTAATCAATAGTGTGAGCGCCTCGCCGGTCCGTTGTACCATTATTGTCAGATGCTCTGCGCGTTCGATCACCCATGTGCCGTTCAGCTTTCGGTATGGTTGTTACGCCTCAGCTTGGGAGTTTTTCCTTCAGGACCATCCCTTACAATTGTCTGCGACTGCTTATTATGTATTGTAACCGAATGGAGCAGAAACGAAGTTCCGCCCGAGACGTGACTGAGTAAGGACGCTTTCAGAGTCGTTCTGTCTGTCGATAAATTTTCTAAGGAAAAGGTCGCTAAATAAGGCTTCAAATCCATACGGTATCTACAGATCTGCAAGTGAACAAATAAGAACAACACAGGAAGGGTGAAATCAGAGATTCTAGAGTGTTGAGCTAAGTGAGACAAATGTGAAGTGTGTTGTGCGAGTGACGGAGATCGCTAATTATTATGCAGTGAAGAGAAGAGCTGAAGAACAAATAACAATATGGCATCAATAGAGGAAGTCAGAACTTTAATGGATGGTATCATGATCCAAAAAGCTATGTTCCCGCCACTTGGGGGTACGAAATACGTTCAAGTCGCGTCTCGTACAGCTTTCTCAGCTTAGATACTTAAATGTAGATAATAAGTATACCATGAAGCGATTTCCCTTCCAGGGTAGGCGTGACACTACCCGATTCGGGTAGTGTTTCTAGGTGGATAATTTCTTGTAGTTAATAACTACAAGTGTGGGCTCACCACACCCACGACGCCAACAGCACGTAGTAGTATTCTCGAACGGTCACCCATCCAAGTACTAACCGCGCCCAACACTGCTTAACTTCAGTGATCTAACGAGAACTGGTGTTTCCAGCCTAGTATGGCCGTTGGCTAAGAATGTAGTTAATTAGAATGTAGTTAATACCTATTTTAATTTTTGATGATACATAGTTTTACATTTAATAGAAATTGTAAATTTGAAACTATTTATCCCTAAAGGACACTTGGGGTCACTGAGACCTAATGGGCTTTCCGATTGTCTACGTTTTTTTTTTTCAAGTATTTTCATCGAATGGTTGAATTATCACTGAGGTTTTGGAGTTTTTTTTTCTATTTTAGATTGTTTCAACATCACTCATGATTGTTTTCAGTCAAAAATATCTGGATATGTATTTGGAGGTGTGTCCTTTATGTGTTAATCTATTATTATAATGAAGAAATATATAGAACTGCAAATACGTAGCATATGAATTAAAAGAATGATGTAGTTAACTATATATCTTGGATCACGGATATAAACCTCTACAAAATTAAAAGAGGGCTGCGAGAATTGCAGTAGTCTGTAAATGTAGTCAATAAAATGAATCTTTATCAAAAACGTATTTTTACCACGAAAATTCTTTACGAGGTAACATGCTTAGGACGAAATATGCTTGATATTGAAAATCTTCCAATAATGCGTTGAACAATTAACTACTATGACAGATTATGTGTGTACTAAAAATGGTAAATTGTGCGAAATTATGTGCATTTTTAATTAGGATTTAAAAAATCGCACTTTATAATTTTATTCATAACAATTACCTTATTTGAATTGCGCGGGGAAAGGTATCGCATCAAATTGGAAAGGGTGCTGAATATAAATTGTGCAAAAATGAAAGTAATAGAAAACGTTTTATTCGCATTGAACAGTGCCTTATTCAGGATTGCTACAATATCCCAATTTCGACATTCTTCTAGGTATAAACAAGATAAATTAACAACCAGAAAACTGGAGTTGCAACTATAATGATGAATTTTCAACTCAAAAGATTAATCTTCGACCTTAAAAGACTCATTTTCAACAGAAGTACATGAACAAAGTATATGAATTTTCATTCCATTTTAAACCAAAAAAGATGAATTTACAAACGAAAAATATTACATTGCAATTTGCAGTCGCAAAAGTGAATTAAAGAAAAACCTAGTTTTCAGTCAAATTCATTATTTATCAACTTAAAATATAAATTTCGAAGCTAAAATGGAATAGTTATATCTTCAGTTAAAAAAATACTTTTCAACTACCAAGAAATGCATTTTCAAGCTAAGAAATTTATTTTTACTCACAATGATGAATTTTCCACCAAAAGTATGAAATTTTGACCAAATAGTGGATTTTTCTATCCAAAAGATGAATTTTCTATCAAGAAAAAAACTAATTTTCAAGCAGTTTTTTTTTCAAATGATACAATTGAATTCTTAACAAAAAATAAAATAGTTGAATTTGTTACTAAACAGATAATTTTTTAATGAAAAAAATTACATTTTTATCAATGAAGGTAAGTTAACCACAAAAAATACAATAGTTAAAGTGAATTTTCAACTAAAATGATGAATCTTCAACTAAAAAAATTCAAATTTAACCCAAATACATGAATTTTAAACTAAAAGTATAAATGTTCGACCAAAAATAAAGTTGGATAATTTTCAGTTAGTAAAATACATTTTCAACTAACAACCAAACGAATTTCCAAAAAATTAATTTTCAACCTAAGAAATTAATTTTTAACCAAGAAGGTGAAATTTAAACTAATGAGAGTACTTTTTTACCAACAACGGACGGATTTTCAACCAATTTTAATTTTCAGAGAAAACAGAACATTTTTTCAATGAAATAGTATAATTTTCAACCAACAAGAATTAATTTCTATGGAAAAAGCTAAATATTCGACAAAAAATGGAAGTTACATTTCCAGTAAACAAATTAATTCTAAATAAGAAACATCTCATTTTCAACCAAATATTTTAATTTTCAAAGGAAATTTCCAACCGAAAAGATGAATTAGTCAACAAGAAGATTAAACATTCACCCAAAAAATTTCAAATTTTCATTAAGATACAGGAATTTTAAACTAAAATTATGAATCTTGAACCAAATAAATGAAATTTTAACCAATTAGTTCCACTTCCCACAAAGTAATTGAATTTTTTACCAAAAAAGATGAATTCTCAACGAAAAACGTGATATGTTATATTGTAACCAAAAAGGATTTTAATTTTATACCAAAAACAGTTCAATTCAACCAAAAAAGATGAATTTTATACAAAATGGTTTTAATCCTCAAGCGAAACAGATTAATTTTCAACCAAGTAGTTGCGATTTTTAACCATAACGATCAAATTAATTTCAACTTTAATTTATCGAAAATTCCCTAACTCTTCAGGTTAGTCAGGTTATCTGACCTGTAGCAACTCTACAATTTACAAAAAGTATATGTATTTTTCACTCTAGAATGTTTTTTTAAAAATACATGTATTAATTATGATATATATTTGTTTAAACAATAAGTGCTTTAAATTATCTTCAACTAGCATATTGTCGAGAGCATTCGCTCAACATAAATTCTTGGGCATTTAAGAACTCTACGTATGTTACAAATAATCAAGATAGGCTTAGCGTAATTTGTTTTTGCTATTCATACATCTTTTTTGTCACACCTTTAAATAAATCATGAAAGTCATACAAAATTGTAAATATAAAACTATATTTAGTATTGTATTCTTCATATTTTTACTGGGTTTACTGCTACAATATTGTACAACAAATTCATTCAAGGATGAAAATTATAGTTAAACTGGCATATCATCATGAATAACACCGGCACACAAAAAAAAACACTTTTCTGTTCTACAGATGCGACACATATATTCCCATTTATTTTGACCCGCTGAGCACGAATCCGTGGTCCGTTTGACCCCAGCACATCTGGTCAAGGGCATTCGAAGGTCAAATGGACAGAAAAGTATTTTGTGTGAAGATAACTACTATAATTTATGTTTTTTGGGTCGCTGAATCCGAATCCGGGGTCCATTTGAACTCAGCGAGTCGAGGTCAAGGTCATTTCAAGGTCAATTTCGTTCATTTCTCTAAAAACAAATTTCTGACTGCAGATTATGAAAGAACGGAAGATTTTACGTCCAGATATGTATGTTTTTATATTTTTATGACGACCTCTAAGGTCACGTTAAGGTCATTTCATTTAAATATATAGATGATTTATAGGGGTAAATGGTAAATGGGCTACATTGGACTAGACTATCATACTAATATGTTGTGGGGGTCGCTAAGTCTGAATCCGAGGCCCATTTGACCCCAGGGCGCCAAGGAAAAGGTCAGATCAAGGTCATATCAAAGTTAGATCTGAAGAAAAATGTGTCACTGTTCCAAAATTTGACTTTTACATGTTTTAAGGGTAGCTGAATTCGAATCTGAATCTCCTTTAACCCAACGAATCAGGACTGAACGAGAGTTACGGTATGGCATTTTGGAATAGCGTTTATTCTTTCTTTCGCCTATAACGTTCTCTTTTATTGTCAAAGGATCTATGCAGTGGATTTCTAGTTCTCTTCGAACTATCACCATCTTCATCGCCAGGTACTTGATCTCTCTTTAGCAGCCAGCAGGAGTCAGCCAACATATTCACGTCCCATTTTCCTTGCCATCGAAGTTCAGCGTCTTTTAGATCTTGATGGAAACGCTCCCCTTGCTCTTCGCTGTAATCGCCTAAGTTCTCAGGGAAATAGCTAATATGAGAGTCCATGAAATGAAGTTTGAGATTCATCAAACATCCCAAGCGTCGATAGTTCCTCACCATATTTGCTACGATTGCTTTGTAGTCATTACTTCTGTAATTTCCTAAGAAGTTTTCAGCAACATCTCGAAAACTGAGCCAAGCAGCTTTTTCTAAGCCTGTCATTGTCTTGATGAAATTTTCGTCGTAAAATATTTTACTGATCTGAGGTCCATCAAATACTCCTTCTTTCAATTCAGCATCACTTAATCGAGGAAATTCATTAGTCAAGTACTGAAAACATGTTCCTTCTTTATTCAAAACTTTGACGAATTGTTTCATAAGTCCAAGTTTAATGTGCAGAGGCGGGAGCAATACTTTTGATGGATCAATTAAAGGTTGTTGATGTACATTATGATTTCCAGGTTCAAGTTGTTCTCTTATTGGCCAAACCTTCTTCTTGTAATGATTCGTGCGATCCCTGCTATCCCACAAACACAAAAAGCAGGGATACTTTGTATATCCTGATTGTTGACCAAGGATGACCACTTATGTTTGTCATATTCAATTTTCTCCAATACATATTGGACGTTTTCGTAACTTTCTGTTAATTTTGTTGAATGCGCTATTGGTAGACTTGCGTACTCATTTCCATTGTTAAGCAGCACTGCCTTAAGACTTTGTTTTGACAAGTCTATAAACAATCTCCATTCTTCTGGAACGTAAACATCCTTTTTTAGTTCATTCATCAAACCGTTAACGTCTCTGCAATATACCAACATACCTTCTTCATCTTTATTGAAGTACTGACGGAACTTCTTTTCTCGATTCCTGTAGAAAGATGACTTCGTCCCCTGTTCTACCATTCCACGGCTCTTTAACTCAGCTGCCATATATTCAGAAGCATCTTTAGGAAGACCCATGCTCCTGATGAAATCGTTTAAACTATCTTGGTTGAATAGTCTTATAGATTCATTTTTTTGCTTTCTTCGCAATTTTGGCACATATTCTTCATTCTCATGTCTTCGTATGAGCAATCATCAGATTCTTCTTCACCGTCTAACATAACCTCTCTATCTGTCTCTTTATTTGTCGAAGCTTCATTTATCATTGAGCTCGTATCCATATTTTCGATAGCAGACTCTTGATTAGACTTTGCAGTTATGACAGAAGACACTATTGCATAAGATATTCTTGATTTGTTTTTAACGTAGAATCCTTTAACTTTTGTGTTGCAAAAATAACAGTCTTTTTCTGATTGAGGTATTGACCATATTACCGGTGAGGAGTATTTTAACATTTTATTGTTTTTCACTTTATTCCAACGTAAAAGCATAGTGTAACAAGCACTGCAAATGCTATCTGGAGCAAATGTTTCATTTTGAAGGGAAATTTCTCTTTTATAACATTGACGATATATGTCTCTACATTGCTCATTCATTGACCTACGGCAAGTGATGACTTCATACTTTCCACTAACGTAGCAAAAAAAATTTTTATCGCTGTTGCAGTCATGGCTGGTAAAAAAATGATTACTTGTTGTAGCTTTATATTCTTTATCAGTTGAATCGCCAACCAATAAAGGGTGGCGGTAGCTGGATGACGACGATTGCGGGCCCGTTTCCTCACCCTGACCAATCGCCGATACTGGGCGTCCAATACCCTGCATCGCACTTTCTCTCGTGCCAGTCATGATGGCACAATGCCTTCACCACAGGGCTTAGCCGAAAAATGAAAAGCAAGAAAAAAATCCGTTTTCCGCCGTCACCACGTGGAGCACAGAAAAAACTTCGGTAAATGGTGTTGCAGGTAACTTTGTACAGCAACTGTCTTTTGTTCTCATAAAAGTTGTCACCACCGTCTTTAAAATTTGAAGCCACTAGCTTTGCTCGCTCAAGTGAAGTTAGCTGATCGTTGGTGTAACAGGCAAATCGGATAAGGGCGGCTTCATAAAAGCTCACTTGCCGAATCGTTAGAGCTGTCAAAAGTTCCTTACAAGCATGGGTAAAAGCAGAAAAATATCGAGACGCCAGGGAAAGTTTACCCACATGTAGAAGTCAAATTTTGGATCGGTAACACATTTTTCTTTCGATCTAACTTTGATATGACCTTCACCTTGGCACCGTGGGGTCAAGCGGGCCTCGGATTCAGACTTAGCGACCCCCACAATATATTAGTATGGTAGTCTAGTCCCATGTAGCTCATTTACCATTTACCCATATGAATCATCTATATATTTAAATAAAATTACCTTAACAGGTCGTCAAAAAAAAATAATAACATACATATCTGGACGTAAAATCTTCCGTTCTTTCAGAATTTGCAGTCAGAAATTTGTTTTTAGTGGAATGAATGAAATTGACCTTGAAATGACCTTGACCTTGACTCGCTGAGTCCAAATGGACCCCGGATTCGGATTCAGCGACCCAAAAAACATAAATTATGTTAGTTATCTTCATCCAAATGACTTTTCTGTCCGTTTGACCTTCAAATGCCCTTGACCCAGATGTGCTGGGGTCAAACGGACCACGGATTCGTGCTCAGCGGGTCAGAATACATGGGAATATATGTGACGCATCTGTAGATCTTTGATAGATCTGTGATATTTAGTATTTTATTCTTCATGTTTTTTACTATGTTTGCTGTTACAATAATTATACAATAATTATAATCATAATAATTATTATTATAAATTATTTGTTAATGACTTCGTTTATAACTATTAAGCATTAATGGTTTTATTTGTAATTATTAATTAATAAATAATTATTTTACTCGTGATTATCAATTATTTATTAAAATTTGTAATAATGTAAATAATAAAACCATTACTTTAGCCGACTGTGCACAGCATTACGCTACAGCTATTACGCTACATTATTAAAAGAAGCAAAATAAATATGTAAACTGTTGCTATTAAAATAATACGATAAATGATCATGCCGTACTTGCAACAAGTTGCTTTTTCAGCGTTAAAAAATAAAAAAATAAAGTGCCTGTCATTGAATTCGGGCCCCTGCATGTTGGCAACCCGCTTAAAGGCGTCGTTAGCAGACTGCAATGACAACCACATTATTTTTTGACACTAAAAAAGAAACTTGTTGCAATTACGGCAAGACCATTTAACATAAATTTTAACGTAATATTATAATTGCAACAGTTTACATATTTATTTTGTTCCTTTTATTAATTAAAATGCCATATTATTTTAGCATTACTTTAGCATTACGCAGTAGCGTAATGCTTGCGTTCGGCCGGTCCGCCAAGGCAATTAGTACAAATTATTTATAATGATTTTTGTAATAAAAAGCACAATACAAGACAATTTTTTAACTATCGTCGTTCTTTTCAAAATTGATAGTGTGAATAGTATGGAACAATAATTCTTCAAATATGTTGCAAAGAAGCAATTAAAATTTTTTGATAGCACGCTCTTGTACATTTCATACTCGTTATAAATATAAGACTGTTCCTGATTTTATTTTAGCTTTATACGATTATTTCTTTATTTATTATTTCTGTTTTCGAGTTTTTTCTGCAATTAACACATGCAGCGTTAAACCTGCTTTAAACCTCCCGCTTGACGTCCTTTTAAAATGGAGGTCGCTGTACGAATTCCTGCGGGCCATTTGATTGGTTCACTTTTTTTAGTTGCGCGTGGCGAGACCATAGCTTTTTGGATCATGGGATGAAATAAAAAATATGCCGAAAATAGGAATACATACACACAACAGAAAAAAGCATCATGGAACAAGTCAACGTTCTGATATCTGAAAATTCAAAAAAAAATTGAACGATTGTAAAAAGACAATCTTGAATTAAAACAAATAGTAAAAAACTAACTCAACTCTTGAACACGGTACAAAAGAAAACAATTTAATAATATTCGGACTCAAGGATGAACTTTTTATTGTGCCTGAACTATATTGCAGGAGTTCTTTATTATAAAAGACCTTTGTCGGTCAGGGGTACCAAACGGACAAACGTGCAAGGGAAGCAGTGGCAACGGGCCCCTGCTTCTAGAACTCGAATAGTGGGGAGCATGTGGGGAGGATAGAAGATTCTTTGACATTCCTGTTAGAATCCCCTTCTTAGATTAGGTTTATTCCCTAAACCTTTTTGCTAGCTTTTATTTTAACATTAGTAGTCTTAATTCTACGATCTACATCTTTGATCTCTGCAGTAGGTGCAGTAGGAGCGAAAGTGTAATGCACTTTTGGTGTTGCAGTGACCTGGGTTTTTACGCAAAATATACAAATCTTTTTAGGAATACATTCACGAAGTTGGGCGACGATTCCACACTTGTAAAACATAAAAACTATGATTGCAGCAATTGCTGTATATCCTAAGTACTGCAGCCAACTGGTGGCCTGTTCTGTCCAGGTTCGCGTTCTTCTGTCTCTAGTGACCTTATATATTGCATTTTCGACGTCGTCGACTGATTGTTTTAAATTATTGAAATTCAGAAGCCTAATTTCTTGTGTCAACGGTATTAGCTTGTCTTTTATAGAATCTAATTGTTTGTCAGTATACGATAATGATATATTTTTCCTATAGCTTATTTCTCTTATTATTGTGTCGGTAGAGCTTAATTTTAATATAATATTTAATCCGTTCAATATACATTTGTCTTTACTCACAATCTTCGTAGGGCCCTGGATTTTAATTTTATCATGACCTGATTCACAGAATGCATCAACCTCTAGTGGTTCGTGGGGTTGATATATTTCATATCGTTTTTACTCAGAGTACCAAAAAGTGTTTTCGATACATCGCCTATGAAGTTAAAAAACCCTCTTTTAGCTCGCGTTTTGTCTAGAAGTTGGTTTAACAGATTTCTCTGATTGTTTAAACGCTGTATTCTTGATTTCATTAAGTTCAGCTCAAATTGTTTTAAACAGTCATCACATTCATGTGACACGGATGCGAAAATGTGTTGCAATGATTCATATCGCTCGTCTATTTCGTTGGTCTCTACTCCTAGTATCATATTCCAGGTGTCGTGATAGAGTTGAGCCTGCCCTAATTCTTCCGAGTAAATAGTTGCCCCGGTTAGGTCAGTTGTGATGACCTTAGTCGAGATAATCTTCAATATCCATAATAACATTAGGGCCATCATTTGAAACATCATTGGCAATAGGGCATCAGTTGATTCGCATGTATTCTAGTTCGCTTGTCGTTAAACAGGATTGTGTAATTATTATTCTCCTGTCTCTCTGTAATTACTGCTGGGCCTTTCCAGGAGAGAGAAAGTTTGTTCTCTGGATGGTTATTAATAAACTTGACCAGGTCCCCAGGCTCGAAGATACCTTATGGTATAGAGATTTTTGAATCTTGTAACTTTTTGTATTTGATTTTTTGTATCTCTATTTTTGCTTTTGCCTTTTAGAGATAGTGTTCATGCGTTTTTTTCCATAGATTAAGTAATTCCTCGTACCTGACATTTGGCGTGGTGCTTAACATCGAGGGCAAATTTGCATCCCTACCAAACACGGTGGTCAGGAATGACGAATAGGTATCACAAAAATGGCAATAAAATCGGTTCGCGCGATGATATTCGGGCACGAATATACATCAAAAATCCGTTCGAATTGAAATCCTAGCTGATCCTGTTTTCGAGATATCGTCAAATCAAGTATTTTAGCTATTTCATCAATGGAACGTAATGAGCTGTACCATGTGTGACGTGCGCCGAAGAAAGGGGGCTTACTCTGGAAAGCGAGATTTTTCAGGACGAGCGGTCCAAGTCGACCCGATAGACGCGACTTTTAGAAGAGAGGGAAGACCACGAAATCTTCCCTCTCCGCTTGCCACTACATTTTCACGCATATGGCGGCGCTACTCACAGACGGGGTATAGATGAGACGCGGAGATGTAGTGGTGAGTGGTGGGAGGTGTTTCACGGGATCTCGAGCTCTCGAGCGAAAGCACGATTTCTCGGGTACCTATCAACTCAATTATTAGCAATAATAACGCTCGGAAATTTTTTTCGATGGTTTCATTAAAAAGAGCAACTCAAAAACTATCGAAAGGTGTAAAAACCTCGATTTCGATTTTGCCAGAGTAAGCCCCCTTTCTTCGGCGCACGTCATATATATATATATATATATATATATATATATATATATATATATTAATTTTAATATATATATATATATTTATATATATACATATAATAATATTAATATTTATAAATATTATACACTACCGTCGGAAATTGTGCGCACGACTCGTGTGAGCGCTATTAAAAATCACTGCTGACTTCGAAACACGATATTTTGGCAAAAAAAAAGAGATAGGACATTTTTTAAAAAACAGTTGGAAAGCTCATGAAATTCCACGTCTATTGGTACCCAACAAATATTTTTCTGACCTTCTAAAAATAGTACAGCACTCAAATTCAACTTTTAGCACGACCTAGGAAAATTTTTTCAAAAACCTGAAAATTATACGACATTGTCCTATTCTTTAATATGGAGATAATATTAGATTCAAATAATTGTTAACAATCACAAATAACAATAATTTTTTTTTCTCATTCATCATAATTTGAAATGAAAATTACTAATGAAGAGAACCAAAAGTATAAGATATACATATATTTATCTATTCTACACATACCTAGTATAAAAATAATAATTATATACGCCTTTAAATGCATACATAAAGTACAGCTCATTACGTTCCATTAATGAAATAGCTGAAATACGTATAATTTGATGATATCTTGAAAACAGGATCAACTAGGATTTCAATTCGAACGGATTTTTTATGCATATTCGTGCCCGAATATCATCCCCCAACCGATTTTATTGCCATTTTTGTGATACCTATTCGTCCTTCCTGACCACCATGTAAAGATCAGTTGAAAGGGTGAGTATCCTGTTCCTTCATGTTTCATAGTACTGTATGCCATACAAATTATTTTTAAATTTGGATCCCATTCAGTGCTATGATTCTCGATGCTGGTTTTCAGTAAATTTTTAATAGTCGAGTGGGCTCATTCGAGTGCATTCTGTTTGTGATGTATTTTTTGTATTCTCTTAACAAATTTTCTCTCCCTTCCGTTAAACCTTCCACATCCGAGATAAGTTGGTCTGCATCCATACGTCGTTGGAGACGGTCGTTAGAAGCATTAGCTATATCTGAGGCTGGTGACTCCTCTCTTTCCGTGGACGTTTCGGCTCCTACTACGTCTGTTTCATCCTGTGAATCTAATTCCGGTGGCGTATTTTGTAGGGGGTGCTGTTCTTGAATAGGAAATAGTCTGGATAGACAGTCCGCACCTTTATTCTCCTTTCCTTTTACGTGTTGAATGATGTATTGATATTCCGTCAAACGCGGTCTCCATCTTATCAATCGTGAAGAGGCATCCTTTACATTGTGTAACTATATTAATGCTTGATGGTCCGTTTGGATTGTGAACTTCCTTCCCAATAGATATTGTCTTAATCTATTGGAAGCCCAAACTATAGCTAGCAGTTCCTTTTCCGTTGTAGTTTAATGGATTTCGGCTTCGTTCAACGTTCTTGATATTGTAACATTATTCATTAGTTTGTGAGCATTAATTTAATGTATCTCCTAACGACGCCTGGATGTGAGAACGTTTTCCCCTTTTCTTATGAATTTAAGTTCTTAATTTACTTGTATCGTGTTCTCCTTTCATGAAATTACTTCATGAGTATTAGGATCGTCCGACGATTTGCTGTGTCCTAATGAGGAAGTTGGTGCCGAGTATGCACTTCGGTACCAATCCTGTAAGGACGATAAACCTGAAACGAATTAATTTGTTAGCCACGACGATATAAAAAGAAACTTTATCCGTAATTTGAGGTTCCCAATTTACATTAAAGTGAACTTCACTCTTTTCTAATTTTAACCCTTTAATTTTGAAATAGTTCTCAATTATAAATTCTCTTGAAATGTAATTATCCTCGTATCCAGTGTCCAAAATTGTTCTTACTTGAAATGTTCTCATTATTAAGGTTTTTCTACAAAAAAAAAGAATCAACAACATCAGAAAGATTGTGAGGTCACAGAAGCGAAGTCCGAAACTTGCACTTTTCGCCGATTCGTATGGTGTTGCACTTTTAAGATGCCTTTTTATTCTTTCTAATTATCACGCCTGAATAAGCCTTTTTTCTTTAGTAGTATTCCTACGCGACTATCCAATTTTATTTTGCAGACTAGATAATTTTAGGAGTCCTCATGATTTCGCTCAAACTTAATTAATATAATCCTATTAACTTTCCCCTCCCTCTGGAAGGACTGAGTATTATTTTTATTTACGTGTATTTTTATTCTTTCAAATGAGACGCCATCCCGTGCAAACTTGGTGCCATTTTCATCCTCCAGAATGTTGTCTCATTTTCCTGTCTGATTTTACTAATTTTTATAATACAGTTGTAGCATTATTCCACTCTCTTTCGTGGTAAATTTAATTTGACAAGTACAAAGTTCTACCTTTGAGAACCAAAATTATTTTGCATTCATAAAGATTTGCTTTTCCCTCGAACAACTCACTGTCAAATCAACTTAATTAATTTCGAGTGACCCTACTGGCATTCTTGAGCTCCCGTATGAGAACGGGTTGAAAAAGAATGGGCGATCCTTAAGATCTCCAGTTTTACTCTTAATTAATCTTGTTAAATGAACTTAATTGATTTCGAGTGGCCACACTGGCATTCTTGAGCTCCCGCATGAGAACGGGTTGAAAAAGAATGGGCGATCCTTAAGATCTCCAGTATTGCTCTTGATCAATTTTGTTATTGACAGGTCATGCGAGGGGTTGGTCCTCAAAGTTTAATTCCTTTTGGTTTTTAAATGAATTATTCCTGATAAGGAATATCAAAAGTATTGAAGGGGTTGTCCTCGGTCCTTCCTATTCTTCTAATTACCTGGCTGCTAAATCCTATATGGCTCATAAAACGCTATCGCGCAAGTATTCCCTAGAGTCCAACGCTCGACACAGTGTTCGATTGAACCTTCGAGCGCAGACTGGCGATTCGAGTGATCCTTGGTAATCACACAGGTCCCGTCGTCGCGGGTCCTCGCATCCCCACTTATCGTATAGGTTGCGCACGCAACCGCACCTGTTTCGCATAGTGGTACATATGAGCTATATAACTCTTTCGCCCAGGAATTCGAAAGTAACTCAGTAGCGTATTTATTTTCTATTTCACCCGCTTCTGAGTGTAATTTATGAGTATAAAATAATTATGTTATACTTAACCGTTTCAATATATAGCAACAAGGATGGCCGTTCTGGGATAGTACTGCTCCTAATCCATAATTGGATGCGTCTGTTGTTAATGTGAATTTCTCTTTGTAGTCCGGAAATCTCAAAACCGGTGCTGAACATAATCTTTTATTTTATCAAAAGATTCTTGGAAATTTTTTGTCCAGTCAAAAGGTGTTTCCTTTTGGGTTAAAATTGTAAGGGGTTTACAAATTTGTAAGAAATTTTGTATGAACTTCCTATAGTACCCTGCAAGTCTCAAAAAACTCTCTTTCTCGCTTGTATTTTTGCAGGGTAAGGTTTCACACCGTCCTTGGTTATGAGATGCCCCAAGTATTCAAGTTCCGGACGAAGATACTCGCACTTATCGGGCTCAAGTTTTAACCATGTTTTTCTAAGTCTTTCAAATAACTTTACTATATTCTCATTATGCTCTTTCAAGGTTGACTCAAATATGACAATGTCATCGAGATAAACAAAACATTGCTTTCCTACTAATCCTCTCAAGGCGTTGTCCATCATCATTTGAAACGTTGCAGGCCCATTTTTGAGACCAAATGGTAATCTATTAAATTCAAAATGACCTTCAGATGTCGCGAAGGCCGTGTATTTCTTTGATGTTTCACTCATTGGGATTTGGTGAAACCCTCAGCTGAGGTCGAAGGCAGAAAAGAATTTCGCATCTCCTAATTGAGCTAAAATGTCCTCGATGATAGGTATCGGATATGCATCTTGTCCCGTGTCCTCGTTTATCTTTCGAAAATCGATTAATATGCGCCATTTCTTCTTGCCAGACGCGTCTTCCTTTTTTGGGACCACCCAAATCGGCGAATTAAAGGGTGAATTTAATCTCGTATGCCGCCTTTTTCTTTCAAGTCATTCATTATTAATAAATTATTTCATGTTCTACTAAATCGGTACACGGAAAAGGGTCTCCTTCAAGGTTAAAAATGTCACTGTATCCTGCTACCATTTTCGATAAATAAGGACGTTCTTTTTCTTCTATGTGGTCCAATCTCGTTTTGTTTAATGGATCTTATATCCGTTTTGCCTGATTTCCTTCTGAGCTAGTGACACTGACCCTATTTGTTTCTTTAATTTGATCTATTTTATCATACTCCAATCTGTTTGTTATTTTTAAGGGGATTTTTCCATAATTATATAAGGGTACAACTAATTCTTGGTTCTCTATTTTGTAAACGCCTTCGGGAATTGAGTAGTGATTTTCTATATAGACATCTTAATCCTTTTCTACAACTTTGATCCGAGTTATCTGTGCTGTGTTTCCCGAAAAAAATGTTCCGTCCTCATAAAGGGGTAATTTTTTGTTATCAAGATGAAGGAAATCTTTAGCTATATGATATTTATCAAGTGCATTAAAGAATTGTCAACCGATGATACCTTCTTCTAGTAAGGGAAAATCATTACACAGCTCCACAAAAAAATCGAGAAAATTACCCCTGGAGCCTGACTATGTCTATCATATGTTTTCGGGGTCGCTGAATCCAAATTCGAGGTCCATTTAACCCCATCACGTCAGGACTTTCCATAACCTCAAAAAATAGACCCAAAAACCTAATAAACCCTCTATCCATTGACTACTCAATCTCAATAGCCCCATAACCCCTTAAACCCATAACTCTTTAACCCTCTAACCTTAAAATTTCATAACCCCAAAACTCCCGAACCCGGTAAGAAAGAGATATATGCGCGTTGGAGCCCTGGAACACAGTATGTTCGAGCCACGCATGTTTCTTGAGCCTTAAACCCTCATTCTTTAATAATCCCTTAACTCTGAAACCCCATCACCCGGTGAGAACGGGAGTTTCGTCCCTGCCGGATCACGGGATAAATCTGTCCCCCACCGTCAACCACGTGGAGGTACCCTGGATTGCAAAAACACGAATAAATAGTACAGCAATAATGTCCGAAGATTTTACTCATAAGAGTTCGTACATACGCAAGGTAGCCAACCGTCCTGCATTCGCCGAGACGGTCCTGCATTCGTCGGGATGGTTGCGCATTAGTACCTTCTGTCCCGCTCTGAAATTTGTCCCGCTGTGCCCGGAAAATTAAGGTAGCGTCCTGCATGTCCCGCATTTACTATGCTTTTTATACAATCTATACTTCTTTGGTAAAAAAAATGAAACTCACTACACTCGCACTACTCTCTTGAAATGAACCAGTGAAATCTCACTGATTTCGAGTTAAACCTCACTGTTCGAAATAGCCAGAAATGTGAAACTGATAATCAGTGAGAATTCACTGGTTCAATCAGTGGAGTTCCTGCACTGGTTTAACCAGTGAGGTTCACTGGTTTCTCAGTACTAGTAGTCATCTGGTATTACGCCTTGTCGTCCGTCATCTGTTTAGGCATGAAACGTATCGTTTATCACTTTTGTGTTAGTCTTTGCGAAATCATATATGAAAAACCGCACTTTACTGCCACAGAAATAAATATGGGCCGCGCTGCAATCTAATAGGATATAATATATTGCGTCTAATTGTGGGAAGGCCCGTCCTTACGGCAGCGTGTCGCGTCGCTCAAAGTCAAACCCAAGTGGCCAGGGACCTCCCTCTATCAAGCGAAAGATATATTCACCGCTCATTGCAGCCAGGCGCCAAATATTTATAAAACAAACACTAGTACACAATAAGGTTCATTTTCACTCGAGAAATGCCAAGACCTAATCGGCGACGCGCACGTACCAGACTACTGGAGGTTCATGTCTTGCCCGCGTGGAGCGCTATATCACTGGTTCAATCTATCATTTGGCGTCACTTGTAAAACCAGTAGCGCTGCTTTAGTTGAATCACTTATTGGTTCGACCAGTCAAAGTGGAAAAATCACTGGTTCACCAGTGACAATTCAGAATACTGATTCAACCAGTGACAATTTCACTGGTTCAGTTTAAAAGAGCTGTATTTCAAGTTTATAATACGCACGCTTAAGTAGCATAAAGTTTTTCGTATTATGAACAAGGTGGTAAGGTGGGAAGGTCCGGCTGCCTTGTACAAAAAGCTATCCTCACTGGGTTATAGGGTTTCGGAGTTATGGGGTTATTGAAGAATGTAGGATTAAGGCTCAAGAAGCATGCATGGCACGAACATACAATGTGTTCCAAGGCTTCAACGCGCATATGTCTCTTTTTTACAGGTTCGGGGGGTTTTGGGGTTATGGCATTTTAAGGTTATGGGGTTAAGGGCTTAAGGGTTTGAGGGGTTATGGGTTTATGGAGTTATTGGGATATTGAGTGGTCAATGGATAGAGGATTTATTGCGGGTTTGGGCCTATTTTTTAAGGTTATGTAAAATCCTGACGTGATGGGGTTGAATGGGCCCGAAATTTGGATTCAGCGACCCCGAAAACATATGATAGATATATTCAGACTAAGTCTGACATATTCCTAAGACATATTCCCTAAGTATGGTATTCTTACTGATTGATAAGAATAATTAATATCTCTCCCCATGGCAAAACATTTTCTCATCTTAAATGGTGTTCTTTCTATGGGTACTTCAGAATGTTTGATGAGATTAATAGAGGTTCCTGAATCTACTAGTAATCTATAAGTGCGTCCATTAGAATGCTTTCCATGTATGGATTGCAATCATCCGCTGATTGCAGAAACTCTGTAGGTCAGGGGTCATCAGCGAGGGGAAATTTCTCGAGTCCAGCTCCGTTAACACGTGTGGACCGCTCGCTGCGGCTCTCCTACCAAGAGTTTACACTCCACTCTAAGTGTTCGGGGTAGTGGTAAATTCTATTGTATGACGTCAGAATTTACCACCACCCCGAACCCTTAGTGTAGAGTGGAGACTCTTGGTGGGAGAGCCGCAGCGAGCGGTCCACACGTGTTAACGGA
>CAKNXH010000871.1:20866-35171 GCA_932178445.1 Andricus quercusramuli
ACTCTTGGTGGGAGAGCCGCAGCGAGCGGTCCACACGTGTTAACGGAGCTGGACTCGAGAAATTTCCCCTCGCTGATGACCCCTGCTGTAGGTTCTTCGTAGCGTTTGATTTCGTCCTGTTCCTGTGGTGTCACTTCGTAACATTCTAATGGGTCTTGTAGATCTTCCATCTCATGTATATTTCTGATTTCTGACAGTCTTCTCTGAGATGTTCCATTGCGAAAACCCTTTTGCTTTGATTTCGCATGGCATTGTTTCTCCAAATAGCCCCGTTTCTTACAAAAGATACAAGTCATTTACATCCTATGTTGTAAAGGTAGTCCGTGGTTCGGACTATCGGTGGGTTGACTTCGCATTTGTGGCTGTTGATTTTGGGCCGCAGGTACCGGTATGTTATTCATGGGTAGTCTAAGAACACTTGGTTGTACTGGTCGAGGTGTTGTTAAAACTTTCGTTCGCGAACGTTCTCTGCACCACATTTCTGCTTTCAGGGCTTCCTGTAAACCTTCCCAGATAGTGTCGCACGTTGTGAGGGTCCACGTCATGCGTGCCGGTGCGGGTATGGTGCGTGCACACATTTAAGATTTTTAGAGGGTACATAAAATATTTTCATTGATATTATTAAATAAAGAGCAGGTAATTTCTCATGAACGTATTTTTTATTATGGGTGGAAGGAATATTTATACATTTTAGTTGCGCATTATCAATTCAGTTTCCACATGTTTGTATCAACAATAATAAATATTTTTCGCTGAAACTACAAGATACAGGCACATAAAACTGACAGAAAACATAAAGACGTAGTTAAAAAGTATATTTTTCGTTCAAATAATAAAAAAAACTGATGACCTAAAACAAAAATGACCTTTTTCAATTATTTGAACCAAAAATAAACTGTTTATAACCGTTTTCACGTCTCTTAATAAAGTTTCAGCAAAGGATATTTATTATTTTGGACACAAACATGCTCATATTTCTTGTTTGAATAATAAAAAAATCAAGATTGAACAGAAATTAACTCTACGGCCCCCCGTTCCTCTCGATTTGTGTCGAATCGTGCGCGTGTTTATAAATATTTTGTTTTATTCTTCTTTTCGGCATTACCGTTTTTTTACATGTGTAAGACAATTTCGATAATATAATATAACCAGTGGCGTACGTTTCAGGACTCAAGCATTTTGACAAGTACGTTGTTAATCTCGTATGCGGTAAGTAAAAGATATTTCGTGTATACATACATAACCTCACACAAAATAGTTCCTCCTACACTGTGAATATAGTAATAAGTAGGCTTGAGATTGCATGGAGGCTATTGAGGCCCGACCTACTTTTTTTCAGTGCTGGCCGGACCTACCTACACTGTAAACAAATTTTCTTGTTACTTTACCACAAGTTTTTGTATTTATATTGAAACTTGTAAAATCACTTCTTTCAAAGTAGTGAAATTACTAATTTGAAAAGAAAAAACATCACTTTCAGCTTAATAGTTTTACAAGGTTTTGTAAATTAACCTCTTTCAAAGTAGAAAATAATGGCAATCAAATAATTTCCTACTTCCTAATTAGTAAGTTCACTACTCTGAAAGAATTGATTTTACATGCTTTAATATAATTACAAAAATTACTATATTATTATTACTATATTCACAGTGTAGGAGGAACTATTTTGTGTAAGGTTATGTATGTATACATGAAAAATATTTTACTTACCGCAGACGATATTAACACCGTACTTGTCAAAATGTGTAAGTCCTGACACGTACGCCACTGATTATATTATATTATCGAAATTGTCTTACACATGTAAAAAAAACCGGTAACGCCGAAAAGGAGAATAAAAAAAAAAATTAATAAAAACGCGCACGATTCGACACAAATCGAGAGGAAGGGGGGGGGCGCCACATATTGTTCAGCTAATGCGCGCAGTTTTTAAATATAGCTCCTCTTATTTCTACTTCAAAATAATAAAAAATTAATACAATACGATTGAAAATTAAAGATGCATTTTTTAAATTTCTGAACAAATTTTTCAAAAATTGATTTTAAATTACATTTTAATTCAATTTATTGTTAAACTTGAAATTAAAAGCACAAATTGAAGTTATAAACATAAATAAATATGTAAAATATGTACCAAAAATTTCATTTTTTTCATTTACTTAATCTCAAATTCAAATTGATAAAAGGCTAATTGAAATTATTTGTATAGTCGATTAAAGTGGGAAATAATAGTTTTTAAATAAATGAAATGTATATTGTACGTTGAAACTATACAACCATGCATTCAATAATTCTTACTTATTTCCTAATTTATTCTTATTATAAAATCGGGAATGTTTTAATTTTTGTAAATAAACCATTTTTCCAATATCAATTGATTCAATCTTTAATTATAATAATTATCGATATTTTAAAAAATTGTATTGCAATAATAATAGTTTACTATACTACTTTTATCAAAAAATGTGCTTATTACTTTTATACCATGTATATAATGACCCTCAAAAAGTGCGACACACATGCGCCGCACATCGTGCCTATCACAAAGTGCGTCGCATATGCCTCGCACGTAGGTGCCCCTCACAAAGTGCGACCCATATGCCTCGCACCCAGCACGCACCGCGTACCCCGCTTGCCGTGCGAGCAACGTGCCCCGCACGTTTGCCATCTGGGCTTGGTTCAAACTTTTGGGTTTTAAGGGTCGCACTTGATGGCTAATGTCATCGCGTAAATTCATAACGTACCTCTTTGTGGCAGATTTTTCCTCCATTTGAAGGGCTTATTTCCGCTTTATTCTGGACGAAGATTCTGATTGTATTGTATAAATCAATTCATTGTACGCGCTTCTAAATTTTTTATTATAAAACTGTACTGAATCGTGATTTCGCCTGATTTTTTCAAGTTTACTACGACACGTTTCCAGAGGGGTTGTAGTAGCTAAATTTGTTTTTAAAGCGCTGTAAAGATCGTCGTAGCTACATATAGGGTAGTGCCGGATTGCTCTCTTAGCACTTCCAATTATTTTCTCCGTTAAAATGTAGACCTGTAGTAAACTAGGTTGGGAACATCTTAGCCTCGCGCGTTTCACGGTATTAATGAAATCGTGTACGCCAACATCATCTTGGCCGTTAAAAACCTCGACCGTGAGGATGATTTCTCTGTTCTGGGAAAGCGGTTCAACGTTTTCCATTCGGTTCATCGCTGGTAGCAATGGGTTGTTTCTCGGAAAAGTGCGATGAGCGGGTGCTGGCAACCGGTTAATATACTGCGCGAAGGAATTTTGGAACTGAAAACATTGCTGGTCAATGACCTGCGCGGAGGAACTTGGGGGCTGAAGTCGAACACGCGGCTGTGGGTTTGTGTTAGACCACTGGGGGATGGAATGTATGGGCCGACCACTTTGGAACTGATCACTACACTGTGCGAAGGAATTTAGGGGAACGCCGGGCGAGATGGGTCTCTCCGGGCCACCCGCTGGTTGAGCGCGATCGTGTGTTTCCTCGTCTAGCCACGATTCCTTTTCAGACGGCTCGGAGTGCTGTGGCGACGATGCTTCCTTTTCAGATGACTTGGAATGCTGTGAATCGTGGTTCGATTCATCCTCCGTGACCAAGGCATTGTTGAACGGCGCGAGACTTCTGATTTCGCCCGCTGGCTTCAGGTTTTCCTCGTTTAAAGTCATGAGGCTAGTTTTAAACCTGTTCTGTTTCTCAACGATTATTTGAAGAGTATCCAGGATCAGGGTTAGAACACCCTGATGTTGTTTTGACGAATCCTCCGTAGCCATAGTGAGAGCGGTCGTATTCTAGCTTATTTTCTAAATCATTTACTTTTCAAAAATCAATTCTGTGCTTACGGGGTCGTGCTATGCCGACAGTATAGAAGGAATAAGAGTATAAGAGGAAACTCAAAGGAACTAATATCTTTATTTACATCGACCTACACAAAAAAGCAGCAGAGGAGCGAAAAACTCTAAGCAAAATAGCTCTTGCGATAATGATAGATCCAAAGCGTGGGTAAGAAGAGATGGAATCGTAGCTGATGATACTCTCTACACATCTGAAGAAGTACAGCAAATGGGACAAACCAAGCTAACTGCTACTATTATGGGAAACAAAAATTAATGCCAGCGAAATGCAGTGGAAATTTTGAGTTCGGAAACCCCTGAGTCTGCTAAAACCAATTATATTGAGCAACAAGACAGTCTGAAAACTGATAAGGCAAAACGAAAAAAGAAGGAAACCGGTCAAGGAGATAAGACTAGCAATAACAGGAAAACATCCGCTGACAACTGGACAATGGATGAATACACACCCAAGAAATACGCTACAGGCCTAATGAATAGCAACTGACTACCAGATGGAATCAACGAGAAAGAAAATTCGGCAATCCCTGGAAAAAGGACGCATCATGGTTCAAAAAAGTAAATCATGTAACAGGCCGGGATTAGGTGAGTCAGGTTTGACCATCATTTGTCTCGCGGCATCCTGGTTAGCAAATTTAAGTGAACAACCTAAGCTACCTAAATTCATAGAATCATACGACGTACACTGTGTAAATGCAGTAAAAGAAAAATCAATGGGATGTGCGAGAGGTGGAATCCTGCCATTAGTGAAACAATTGCCAGGTTTTCCTTTAGTAGTGCTATACTAGAAGGCAATTTTTGGATATTCACAAAAGTTGTGACCACTCCGACTATTAATATTGCAAACGTTTACTGACCGCCAGGTATAGATACAAGTATTTGTTTGCAGGCCTATCATAATTCGTTAATAAATATACAAGACACTAATAGAGCAGATACATGTATAGTCATTAACGGCGATTTCAATGCACGTGATCGTTCTATGAACAATGATTGCGAGGATATGGTGGACAATAGTCATGCTGCTTCACACGGGATTTTAAATTAAAGATTAAGTCAGAAAAGAAGTGATAGACAAGGTAGGCGAACGCCCACACTTGAAAGAAATCTTAAAGTGGAAACCGGAAAAAATTAATGAATTTTATATCAGCCTCTGAAGACTCGGTGGCTCAGACATTAGCGCGTCAGACTTCCATGCAGGAGTTCTGGGGTTCGATCCCTGAGCCGGTACCAATAGAAATTTTTCTATGTACTTCTACCGGGTATTTGGTGGTTCGGAACCCACCTCAAACTGTAGGTCCCCTCAGCAAAGGGTGGTATCGTACCAAGGCGGGGCTTCATGTCGAGGGGAATAGCCTTGGATTGGAGGTCGAAGCCGATTCTGTGAAGATTCGAAAATGAGTCAGCGTTCTTCTTGCGCTTGGGGGCTTCTACAGGAGGCACCACGCTCGATGGTCGCTGGCCGATTTCGATTAATGAACACACACATATACACTATTAATGTTATTAGGGTATATACAGGGTGAGCCAGAATCAAGTGTTCGGACTTATATAGCCGTAGAAAAATGAAAAAAATAAATAGAAAATTCCTTTTCCAAAAATCAGTTGAAGTTTTAGTTTTTTAGTTATAAAACATTTAAGCTGGACCAATCAGGAGCGCCGTATAAACGGCCGTGTGTGCGTGAACAGGATTCCAACGTAGTGTTCTCCCATCGCTAACCCCACTTTTGCGCTCGCTTCGATAACACTGCGTTGAAATCTCGTTCACGCATACACGGCTGTTTATACGGCGCTCCTGATTGGTCCAGATTAAATGTATTATAAGTAAAAAACTAAAACTTCAACTGATTTTTGGAAAAGGAATTTTCTATTTATTTTTTTTATTTTTATACGGCTATATAAGTCCGGACACTTGAGTCTGGTACACCCTGTATATATCGTCGTCCCAGAGTTATACTACGCCATGTCCACTTTTTGAAATTTTTGAACTATTTTTTTTTAGCTTTGGTTAGGCTTAAACTTTGTTTTTTAATACAGTTTTTCCTGCAGTTTATTTCCTCAGCTATTAGCATTATTAATTAAAATAGTGACGTAAATTAAAAGTTAGAATTATATCACGCTATGTCCTTTCTCGCATTGCAATAAAGGAAAAAGTGGCAATTTCGCATTGCATATTTTATATAGAAAGGCTAAGTTTAATTTAAGAAATAACAATTTTCAAAAATACATTTAACCTTAAAAGTAACCATCGAAATATTACTCAAAAGTCACTAATTTGGGAGTAACTTACTTAATTCGAGGTATGTAATACAACAGAATAATGTAAACTATCAATTAAGTTAAACTTTTTAATTAAGAGTGTCTTCATAAATAGTTCATTTATGAATATTTTGTGGACATGGCATACTTTAATTATGAGTAAAAATGAATTTTCTATAACAAATGCAGAAAAATTCCTTTTTTTCATACTGAAAAACATGCCAAAAGTGACACTTTTTCGCAAGGCATAGAAAAAAAGTACTGCTTATGTGTAAATCAACCATAGTTTCCTTTTGACACACTATTTACCTTTTTCGCATACTTATTTAACACGCTAGTCACTTTTTGTATACTTTGGTTACCTATGACATACCATAATAGTATTAAAATTTGTGTTAATATGTTCTTGATCACGCATTATTTTTGACCGATAAACTTATTTCGACACTTGACAACGTTTTCGCAGAGTATATTATGGTTAAAACTTGAACTTCATTTTCTCAGTTTGACAGTTGAGGGACATGGCGTACTATAACTTTAGGGCGACGATATATAAGAACAAAATAAACTAAACTTCAGTTTCAGGTCAGCCCTGAAGAAGTAAACTTGCAATGTTCACGAAACCTCGGCAAGATTCGCAGTTTTGCACGCGATTGAAACCCGAAACACCTCTTTTTAATTTCTTAGAATGAATCATCGAGAAAGCATTTAGTCTATTATTAAGATAGATATAGTTCATGTAATTGATACTAAAACTTGGTATGAGTTTTATTGCAAAATTTGTTTTTCCAGAGAAAATATAAAAGGAAGTTTTGTGTCTGTTTTCCATCCCTACTTGGGTGCCGATTTTTCATTTTTTGAACTAACAACCGTTCTGAAAAAGTGTAAGAATAATAAAGTTCCAGGTCCGGACGTAATCAGTAACAAATTTCTTATAAAAGTGCCTTCTCAATGGGAATACTGCGTTTTAAACCTTTTTAATGCGGTCTTAGGGTCAGAAAAATTACCCAATAGTTGGTCGATGATAGATATGTGTATGCTGCATAAAACCGGAGATAAAAAAGACCCTTACAATTATAGGAGAATTGCGCTGATCAATTTGCCAACTAAATTATTGACAATAATGCTCGAAAAAAGGATATCTAAATGGGCTGCAAACAATTTTTTCATTCCTGAAGAGCAGGCGGGGTTTTGGGCTGGAAGAGGCTGTAGGAATCACCTATTTGTATGCGATATTCGTAGGCTTCAAAAGAGAGTTCAATTCCGTCAGTCATTCTAGCCTATGGTATAAGTTATACGATATGGTTGTTGGTGGAAAAATCATACGACTGGGAAAGCGCCTCTACAATAATTTGTGTTTTAGAGATAAATGTGGTAAGAATTACACAGTCTAACATAATCGTGTCTCTAACCGGGGATCGATTTTGTGTTTATCAATATTAGAGTGGTCCAAAAAAAGGTACTGTTTGAATGTTCATGGGCGCGTGGAAATTCGTATAGCCTAGGAAAAATCAGAATATGCCTATTTTTTTGTTTCGTTGTAGAGTTATTTTTCAGCTTGCTAAAATATTTAAAAAATTTTTGTTAATGAAATGTAAAAGTGATGAAACTGTGAGTCCACTCTAAGGATTCACCTGCTTGGCGACTGGAGGCTTCTTCTCACTCTGTTCCAATGTGGTAACAGTCCTTAATGTGTTTGGCTACCTCGAGACCTACGCCTTAAAAGTTTATTGCTGGAAACTTTAAGTGTCATTGTCAGCAACTTACTCCGAATGCATGACCCCACCCCTAAACACCCTAACTCTGAAAAACTGCTGTCGAAGAGAGGCAGCAATATTAATTTGTATAAGTGTGTCTCCTTCGCACTTATAGTCGAAATGGATATTACAAAAGTTGAAAATATAATGCTTTGTAAAGTTAATTTGGCATAATTGTTATGACAAAAAATTCTGCACTTATTTAAAATAGTCAGTTTATTGGTGCGTTGTTGAATATCATAACTAATCAGTCTTGAGAAATATTTAATAAATTAAAGTAAACATCTAATGTCTGCAAATAGTACTCTTTATTGAATAATGTTTTCCAGAAAGTATTCAATATTACAATAACATTTTTATGGGCGGATAAAAAAAACTCCTACAAGTTTTCTTCTAGACTTTTTTACGTATCTCGCGTCTTCTGGCGTGATATTATTATTATTATTTAGAGAAGTTGTAGGCTCCGGAAGCTTCGATCATGATTCCGTAAAGAAACCAATCCCAAAGCTACTGGAACGTGTACGTCATCCGCTTCTGCTCCTTCTGTCCTAGAAGGTAAGCAAGAGCGGGAAATTTACGCGTGATAACATCGGGCAACACTGTTCCTTGGCGTCAGGTCTCTAGCCGCGGATGACCTTACGCGGCAGACAAGACAGTTGGAGATGAAGGTTTCACCTCTGGATACTTTTTTAGAGCTAACAATCTTTGTAGAATTTAAGAGGAACAGTGTTGACGGACCAGATGGAGTGATCTCAGGAGAACAGCCTTTTGCATCCGGTTCGCGATGAAATGAGCTTGACGTTGGCAGGCCGGAATCTTGTTGAGTTGGCTAATAAATGAAGCTTTCATACCTCCAAGACAGCCGATTATGAGAATTATAAGATGGACTTTGTAACCTTGGTACAGCCTACTCAGCTCGAAAAGAAGTGCTTGATATTTCGTCCGTTTTTCTCCCTCCTTTGCCGTGATATTACCATCGGCTGGTGCCGAGAATTCAATCACGTAAATGATCTTGTTCTTCAGATCTTGGAGGACAATGTCAGGCTTCGTAGCACTGATATGTTGAGTGGTGGAGAATGAGAAATTCCAGCAGATCTTACACTGATCATTCTCTACAACTGACTCGAGTTCCCCCTAGACGTATGGCAAGACGGGCAATAGATCAACACCATAGAAATGCCTAAGATGGTAATATAACACTTTTAGAGCTGCATTGTGTCTCTTTATGTACGCGCAGCGTGCATATTTAGAGCATCCACTGAGAACATGTCCGAGTGTTTCGGGTTCTTGCTTGCACGCTCGGCAGTTGGTATATTCATTATGCGCTCGCGGTAAACTAAGGTGTCTATGACGCCGTCTTGACAGGCAAAAAGAAATCCCTCGGTCTCCAATCTCAATCCAGCAGACTTGAGAAACATGTTGGACAGACCCATCGAGAGCTCTTCTCTACGTAGGATGCCGTAGAACTTACCATGGAGGGGTTTCTCAGCATGTTCTCTTAGTAGGAGCGTATGTTCTGCTTCCTGTATACGACTTTTGAGCACCAGAGGTGTTAGTGATGCTAGGCCATGTGTAATGTCGCTGGAATCAAATGGGAGGTCAAGCTCCTCTGCGGCCCTATCTGCTGCATGGTATAGAAACACCGCAGCATTGGCGACTTCATGTTGATGTACGAGTCGCATAAGGGAATCCGTGCTTTTTAGAACTGAACAGGCTGTAGCCAGAACCGTTCTTCGATGAAGACACTCTAAGCTTAGCAATCCTCTACCTCCTTTATCGCGAGGGAGATATATTCGAGGTACGGAAGATCTAGGATGAAGACTCCGTTGTATTGTCATCATCTTGCATGTGCTTTGATCAAGTTGTTTTAACTCATCGACGTTCCATTTTACTGCACCAAACGTGTAGAGCAGTATAGGAACGGCCAGCATATTGGTCGCCTGGATCTTATTCTTTCCAGATAATTCGGAAGCCCAAATTTTTCTGAGAATTTGGCGATACCTTTTTCCAAGGGCCGTTTTCAAGTTATGCACATTTTGGGTTTCCGCTTGCGGTATTCCAAGATATGTATATGTATCTCCAATACCAAGATGTTGAATGGTATTTCCGCCTATGAGTTGAACATCCTGATCGTCACTGGATGATGTAGTTTCTAGTCTTCCTTGGTGTAGGTGGACGCAGGCACACTTGTCCAGTCCGAAGCTCATGCCAATCGCTTTAGAATACCTATTTACCGCATCTACAAGGATGTTAAGGTCTTTTTTTGAGGAAGCAAAGAGTTTCAGGTCGTCCATGTATAAAAGGTGGTTGACCTTATATTCTCTTCTGTTCGGCGGGCCACATAGGTATCCAGAGCTTTTGCCTCGCAGCACAATAGATAGAGGCAAGAGGGAGATGCAGAAAAGTATCGGACTTAGAGAGTCTCCTTGAAAGACCCCCCTCTTATATGTGACAAAGCTTGTAGTCACTTGTCTTTTGTCAGATGTTATGACAAATCTTGTCCGCCACAAGAGCATAAGCTCTTTTATGCACCTCACTATTTTTGGCTGCACCTCCATGCATTGAAGGAGCTTGATAAGAAGCTCATGGTTCGTGTTATCGAATGCCTTACGGTAATCAATCCAAGCCATGGACAGATTGCGTCGATACCTGATCGAGTCCTGGGTAATACACCTGTCTGTTAACAGGTTCTCCCTGCAACCTGCCAGCCCTCTCTTGCATCCACGTTGTTCGACTATTGCACTCCATACCGGCTCGATAGATGTCAATATCCTCTCTTTGAGGATGCCAGTGAATAGTTTGTAGCTGGTGTTCAAACAAGCTATGGGCCTGTAGTTCTTTGGACATGACAAATCTCCGGCCTTAGGGATCAATACCGTGCGTCCTTCCACTAGCCACTGCGGTACGGGTTGTTCTCCGTTTAAGAAAGTAGTAAATATACGAGCTAGATGTTGGTGCGTAGAAGTAAACTTCTTCCACCAAAAGTTGTTGATTTTATCTGGCCCTGGCGCCGAAAAGTTCGTAGTTCTAGCGATAACTTTCTTCACTTCTTCAGCAGTAATTAGTGGACACTCTTCCTCTGGACCTTGTAACCTTTGCCTTTGGCAAAAGTTACGAAAGAGTGATATATCAGAAGCGTCTTCATTTAGCTGATAAGTATCTCCATATACTTGCTCCCAGAAGACTTGAATCTCTTCTCGACTAGGCGGATTTTTAACTACTCATGACGCTTTATTGAACAGACGGGAAGGATTAGTAGAAAAGGTGGAATTTTCCTGAATCCACTTAACTCGCCGTTCAAGGCGCTGTTTCGCTGTTGAAAGAGATCTTACTTTTTGCGTCCAGTGCTGCTTGATGGTCGACAGTTTACACTTGTTCAGGGTGTGATTTGCTTTCCTCAAGTTTCGAGCAAGTGCCCTAACTTTTGGAGTGAACTTTTTATTTGATGTTATGTAGCTAATCACGCACTGAACATTTGATGCATGCCGTCTCGCCGTTTCAATTTTGAACTGAAGCTGTGCAATACGCTCGCGTGTCTTACTCAGACGTACCGAAGTATCGTTACTTCTATAGTCGCTAAGCAGGGAGACCGCCTTCTCGTAAACTACACAGTTCAGATTCCAGAGATTAACATCTTCGGGGAGCAAATCGCGGAGAGCAGTATTAGCTTCAGCTAATTTGTCCATCCTGAGGAAGACTTTTTGGTGGATAGATCTCCTACTTCTCATGTTGGCATTATCGGCTATCTGCAAAGATAAAAAAAATAATGAAAAATGAGGAAACTCATTTTTCTCTCAGGCTTAAGATGGTTACAGCCCAATATGTCGAAGGCATTTTTGGTTAGAGTTGGATTTTTTGTTTGTTTGAATATTATGCACGGGGTTATCCCGGTATATATTATCAGTCACGGACGCATTATTATAATGCAATCAAGTGATCTGATACGAGCGTGTGCCTTGACATATTGGGCAAAGCCTGGTTTTTTACCCCATCATTCACGGACTGGGTTGCAGTCAAGTGCATGATGGGGGGACCTACAGCTTAAGGTGGGTTCCGAACCACCAGAACCTCCGTAAAGGTACATAGAAAAATTTCAAGAGGTACCGGCTCAGGGATCGAACCCCGGACCTCTGAGGTGAAGTCCGAGCGTCTAACCAACTTATTATTATTATAGATTAGCAGTTCGAACTCGAAAGTTCATTGCCTCACTAACCCGAGACCGCTACACATCTCTATCCTGTGTATCCTCCATCCAGTATAAGTAATCATGTCTTAGTTCTTTTAAATCATCCCTTACATTTTTCTCCCATCTGTTTCTCGGTCTGCCTAAGGGTCTCTTACCAATCGGTCTCCCTCTTAAAACTTGCGCCACTGTTCTTTCATTTCTCATTCTTGCTACATGTCCCGCCCATCTTAGTTTACGCGCTTTCATTACTCTATTAATATTTGCTGACCCGTAGAGAGCATGCAGCTCATCATTATGCAGTTTTCTCCATTCGCCGGTCTCTTCGTCCCTTTTTGGACCATAGATTTTTCTAAGTACTTTATTCTCAAAAACTCTAAACCTATTCTCCTCTCCTTTCGTCAGCGCCCACGTTTCGCACCAGTACATGACGACCGGCATTATTATTGTTTTGTAGATTCTTACTTTGATGTTTCTAGATAGCAATCGCGATTTTAATAGTGTGTTTGCTGCATAATAGCACCGATTGCCAGCGTGCAGTCGCGCGTTGATTTCCGTTTTAATCTTATTTTCGCTAGTTATAATAGACCCGCGGTATTTAAACTGGCTAACCCTTTCGAATTTCATATTTCCGGCCATAAGATCCCCGTCTTGATTACTTTGTTCGGATCTGACGACGGTCATATATTTTGTCCTCGATTCGCTAACTTCCAAGCCAATATCTTTGGCTTTTGTGATCAAGATTTCTGCATTTTTAGCTACCGTTTCTTTATCATCCCCTAGCAAGTCGAGATCATCCGCATATCCAAGAATTTGTATTATCCCATTGAGGGTAGCACCGGTCGGATTCGCCTGCACTTGCCTAACCACGTATTCTAAAACTAAGTTAAAAAGGACGCACGAAAGTGCATCGCCCTGTTTCAGGCCATCGCGGATCGAAAACTCTTCAGATAAACTACCGTTTACGCGTATTCTACCCCTACTGCCGCTTAATCAAATTTTGATAAGTCTAACCAATTTTCTTGGTACACCCAAGAACTCTAGGATCCAGTACATTCGTGCGCGTATAATAGAGTCGTAAGCTTTTTTGAAATCGATAAATAGCTGATGCACTACTTCTTTAAATTCCCATTTTTTTCTAGCAGTTGCCTAATTGTAAACATTTGATCGCTTGTAGATCGGTTTCGGCGGAATCCACACTGGTAATCCCCAATGATTTCCTCGGCAAAAGGAGTCAGTCTACTTAGGATTGCATCAGACAGGATCTTGTAGCACGAAGGTACAAGTGAAATTCCCCGATAATTGTTACAGTCAATTTTATCGCCTTTTTTAAAGATGGGAATAACGATAGAGGTATTCCATTCTTCCGGAATGCGTTCTGTTTTCCAAACTGTGCGTATTAATTTAATAATTTGTCTTGTGAGGCAAAGGCCTACATTTTTTATCAGTTCTGACGTAGAGAAGAAATCAATAAGATTGCATGATATGTACATCTTCAGCAGTTTTTGTCTTCAAAGGCCCTAAAAGAATACACTTTGTAAATTGCAATTGAAAACTGATCTGTTTTAGTAGAGAATTCAAGCATTCTGTTGAAAATTCGTTTCTGTTAGTTGAATGCAGTTATTTTTTATTTTTTATTTGAACATTTTATTTAAGTATCAATTATTTTATTTTTGTTTACAATTCATCTTTTCAAGTTAAAAATAGAACGCTGTAGTTGAAAGTTGAACAATTTTCTGAAAATACAATTTTTTTTGTTGAGGATTCATAACTTTTGTTGAAAACCTAATATTTATTAAAAATGTCGAGCGTATGTTGACATAACAATAACAATAGTGATAATATCGTCTTTATCACTTTTTAACATTAGTTATCTAGTATACAATACCTATTTTTTTCATCCTCGACATTGACCAGGATTCTGTGCTTCAGAGTGTGTCTCAACAAAAATACTAGATTTTTATTACAAGAAGGAATTTTTATTTCCATCAAAACCCGTTCTTTGTGTCTTGAAGACAACTAGAACGGGTTCGGGACGTTTCAGTCCAGCTCCACCTAGTTGGGTGCATTTGAAAATGCCCACACCCAGTTCGGTGCACTTAAAAGCGCTGTCACCTAGTTCGGGTTATTTAGAAATGTCCACTCCTAGGTGCGTGCGGTTTAAACGCCCATTGGTGTTTTCGGGTTGGGAGCCTAACATATAAATAAATATATATATATTTATTTATATGTTAGGCTCCC
>CAKNXH010000871.1:35571-51831 GCA_932178445.1 Andricus quercusramuli
ACCCCTAATGGTAAAAAGAAAGTTCAGGGAACATGTTTTTAATGTAAATACTGTAGGATCATTAAGAAAAAAAAGTAAATTACGGTAATTTGATTAAATTATATCAGGCCTGCTACAAGAGAAGAAGGACTCATCCGACTGCATATGTCCTTTTCCAGCTCCACTGACTCTCTTTAAAGAGTTGTTTTATTTGAAATATACTCTTTCAAAAAAGTTGGTCATTTATGCTTAATATAAAAATTAAAACATTCAATATAAACATTTTAAAGGTTAATCTTTAAGTAAAAAGAGATAGGTATAACTTAATCATACAAACAAATTCATTATTATAAGTCTATAATAAATATTCATTGAGTTAAGAATGATTTATTATTGAAAAAGAATGATATTTTGCTTCCCTTTGTCGAAATACGGATCCAAACCAAATTTAATAAAAGCAATAAAATTATGAAACAAAAATTACTTTTATTCTCAATATTAATATGCATCAAATATCAATTTGCTGAAAAAGATTGATGTGTCTAAGCTGAGAAAAGTTGAGAGTAAGTAATAAATAATACATTTAAAATAAATATTTTTTAATGTGTGTATTTAATTAACTTACTTGAATAAAATGAATTGAATATTTATGAAACACAAATGACTATTATTCTTAATATTAATGTAATCATTTCACTAATTGTATTTAACGAACATTCCAAATATGTGACCTTCCGCCAGGAAAGGGACCTCACACCAGAAAAAACTATTTTTAGTTTTTCACACCAATTGATAGTTTTGAATTGCTGTTTCATTTGCAAAAATCTGAATTTTTTTCCAGTCCATTACTTCTTTTGTTATAAGATAGAAATATAGACATGATAAGCGCACTGGAAGACGGAACTAGATGCCTACGAAAACCAGCACCGCTGCTTAGCACTACATCTGTACACGTTGTGTCTCTGAGCTCCGCTAGCGGAGCGTAAAGGTGTAGTAGTACGAGGAGGGGATGCTTTTCGTAGACGTCTCCTCACGACTTAAGGCGCTTCCACAGGCTTCATTATTAGCCCATGTATTACAAATGACATGTTTTCTCCTACAAGGATGAATTGTTCGATTTAATATTTTAACCACATAATCTCAATGGCATAATACACAAAAAGTAAGTCTTCGTTTTTTGAAAAATGGTCTTGTTTTTTTTTATTAATCGAAAATGTGCTTAATTTATGCGTCTGTAAACGAGAAGTCCACCACCGGGAAAATACGCACGATGAACCGAAAATAGGCGCTCTTAATAATTACAGCACAGCACGATATTGTAGCGTGAAGTTTTTCGGCGATACTTGAACCAAGGGAGTCGATCGTAACTCATCCGACCTTCCCTTTGTTATAGCATCACACGATTCGAGCCGCTTGAACGAAATTGATAATTATTAAAATATTCAGAAATTAAATTTTAATATGCTGCATTAGGTTCATTACATAATGACGAGACAATTGAAGAAAGATAGAAAAAAATCGGTTCACCCGTTCAATTTCTGTTGGGAGTTTTGGTAATTTTACATTTTATTCAAGATTACCTCCAATATTAAGAATATTGAACGATGTTCCTAATCCTTTTTTTTTTCAAATTATATCGTTTTCAAATTTTATCAGCCAATAAACATTTCATCGATCCATTTTGCGCAAGTTTAGGACACGATCATGTTTGATCATGAAAATTTGTTGTATGTTACAATTTGTTTATTTTATACACAAATTATGTAAGAAATGCATAGTTTAGGCGTTTATTGGCAGAAAGTAATATTTTTTTAGTATCTTTAAATTATATGAGTGGTAATATTCAGTGATTAAGATTGGTCACTCGTTATTATTTGTTTATTTTCTAAGCAAATTTTATAAACCAATGCATAGTTTGTTCATATATAGACAGAAAGTAATAGTTTTTTTTACAATCGTCTTCAAGTTCAAGTTGTGATGTTTATTGACGAAGAATTGTCGATCTACATTATTTGCTTTTGTTATAAACAAATTTTATAAACAAATGCATCGTTTGACCATTCATTGATAGAAAGTGATCGTTTTTCTTTCTACTCGTCTTCAAATTACATAAGTGGTGATGTTTACTGATGAAGAATTGTCAATCGATATCATTTGTTTATGTTATAATCAAATTTTATAAAGAAATGCACAGTTTGGGCATTTAGAGATAGAAAGTTATCCTTTTTTTTCTCATCGTCTTAAACTTACATGCGTGGTGATATTTAGTGACAAAGAATTGTCAATCTATATTATTTGTTTATGTCACTAAGAAATTTGAGAAAGAAATACATAGTTTGACCATTTATAGATAGAAAGTGATCGTTTGTTATTATTGCCTCCAAATGATCTCACTGGAAATGTTTTGTGATGTTCTACAAGAATTAGCTTCCAAGTTGTACTTGTCAATCCTTTCAATAATTTCAGATTCCATTTCAAATTCATTCTTGCACCACTTCAATAAATGGTCAATCTATGCATTTGTTTAATAAATTTTTTTTTGACATAAACAAATATTATGGATTGACAATTCTTTGTCACTAAATATCACCACTTATGTAATTTGAAGACGCGTAGAAAGAAAACCCATCACTTTTTGTGCATAAATTACGTGACGCAATTTTCCGACAATTTTGCCCCCTAACCCCCTATGTAAAGGTTTTTGCACTTTAAACAAAATAGTTGATTTATTAAAGAAAAAAGATTAATTTTTAACCAAATACTTGCATTTCTAACCAAAAAAGATTAACTTTCAAGCAAAAAGATTATTTTTCTACAAAAATATACAAATTTTTAACAAACTTATCTTAAATATGAAAAAAATGAATATGCAACAAAAACTTGAAATTACATTTTTAGTGTACAAAATTAATTTGTAACAAAAAAAAATGAGTTTAAAAAAAAGATTTTTTAACAAAATATTTCAAGATATCTTCTTATGAAAGTACAAAGTACCTATCGCACCTGGATATCAATCAGAGCTACACTTCATGGAAATTTTATAATCATAGCTCTTCTCCTTTTCGAGTTATGGTGAAGAGAAAAAAGTTACACACACGCGGATATTTTTTTAAAAATTTATTTTGCAGCTCCTGGGGTCCAATTATATCAAAATATGTCAAAAAAGTATATTAAAAAATTTAGCTGATTACAAACGCCCATCTATGAGGAAGCAATAATGAATTGATTAATAATCAATTGAGTAATGAATTAATTACTCCGATGTGCAATTATCGGATCTCATCAAATCTGCTTTTGTCTTTCGATAAAGTGAAATTGAACGGGTAAACTGATTTTTTTCTATATCTTTTCAATCGTCTCGTCATTATGTAACGAACCTAATGCAGCATATAAAAATTCAATTTCTGAATATTTTAATAATTATCAATTTCGTTCAAGCGGCTCGAATCGTGTGATGCTGTAACAAAGGGAAGGTCGGGTGAGTTACGATCAACCCCCTGGGTTCAAGTATCGCCGGAAATTCCACGCTATAATATCGTTCTGTGCTGTACTAATTCAGAGCGCCTGTTTTCCATTCACCGTGTGTATCTTCCCGGTGGTGGATTGCTCGTTTACAAGCGGAAAAATGAAGCACATTTTCGATTAATTAAAAAAAAAAAAAAAAAACGACCATTTTTCAAAAAACGAAGATTTTCTTTTTGTGTATTATGCCATTAGGAATATGTGGTTAAAAATATTACATGGAACAATTCATCCTTGTAGGAAGAAACATGTTATTTGTAATACGTGGGCTAAAAATGAAGCCTAAGGAAGCGCCTTAAATGCCTGCTTGCGGAGTCGGCTACGATCTCTCCTGAGTGGACCTTGCAGTGGTTGTCCAGCCAATTTTTATTCCTATAAATTATAAAAATAAAGCAGGTCTCGTTTAAGGGAAAGTCGGGTAGCCCCTGCCATCATAATTTTTGAGAAAATGTGCTTTCAACGTTAATATATCAACATTATTAACTTTCAATATGGTCTCAAAGTGTAATTTTAAAAATGTAGACTCGTATCTTTCATCAGTTTAGAAGAAAATCCGATGTAAATATTTCGTCTCTATAAAAAAGTGCAAATTGTGAAACATGGAACAAACTGATTATCAAATATTTGAAAAGCAAACAAAAATTAGATTGATTTTTGTTGTAGGGGACCCAAAAGTAACGGGAATGGGGCTGTGGGGGAGGGGCGGAGTGAGAGATCGGGTTCTCCAATGGGGGATTCTAAGCAATGACTATCCCTGAGTCACTGTGCGAAGTCTATTCGCTGTGAGTGAATCTGTTCGTCCGTGGGATTTTTTTCGGTAAAACAACTTTTTCCGTTTCAGCGAAAACGGGCTTTTTATGGACGAGAAGAGTAAGAGAGCTGTCTCCATTGGCTTTATTGCTGCTGTGTTGGGGGTCTTACCCATAGCACCAGGATTCATCACCAGTTATGACCTTACACAAAAAATCTGGGTCCTGTTTCAACTGATTTTGCAGCTTAAGAAAGGCCTGAAGTCGATGGTTCCTTTGGTCTTCAGTGAAAAGGCGAGGGACAAGTTTGGCTTCAACCCTTCTCATGTGCAAATCTTCTGATAAAATCCTCTGGATTGAACTCCATGACACTTCAGACATCTCACAAAGTTGCTCAATGGTTCGTGTGACGTGGTAGATATTATCCGTCACTTAAAGAACTCCATTTGTCGAGAAAACCAAAAACTTCCGAATCAGCACGCCTGAGACGTTAGAGCAAGGGTTCAGCACCGAAACACCACCAGAAAACATTCGCGGTCTTATATATTATCATTTATTTACTCTTCTGTTCTCCTATTATTTTCATACTTTCTCCCGGAGCCAAACCTGTCATCGATAGGGGACTCTACGAAACCATGTATATTTAAACACGGAAACCTTATCCCGCTCAAACCAGAGGCCACCACCGTACGGACGACTGAGACCGCCGATCAAGCAGAGTAGCAAGCGGGCATGGGGCCCCGACCCAACAACGAGAGAGTGAAGTCTCTTTCTAAACAATCTCTCTCGCCGGAGTGTCACTTAAGCGGAGTAATTATGTTTCTGCTATTTTTTGTATGTAATTTGAATTGGCCACCTGTACTCCGAAGGCTAAAATTTGTTAATAATAGCTGTAGACCGGGGTGCACTCCCGAATATTTACGAGTATGTGAACTCGCTTAACTTGCGATACCTGCCCACGTGATCTCGGTAACGTCTCCTATTGGATAACTGCTTCAGCTTGAGAACTTCGACCTTTCTGTATTTCCGTAAACCTCTGGACCCGTCACTCTACGAGCGGATCCCTCCAGTCCGTGCCGTGCCCCCCACTACTGAAACCACTATGCGCGCTCAGCCAATGAGCCCGGGAGCAGCAGTGTTCAAGCGGTTCGAACTTTTCCTCTTCACGTTACAGTACACTGTATAACACAACAGGCATTACACTGGTTGCAAGGATCAACGAAAATGTTAAACGCCCTGCCACACACGGAAAAAATTAGCTGTTGAATTTTTGAATGACTGAGTCAACCACTCTAGGATAGGGTTAAACGTCATGAATTGGAAGAATCGTCTTACAAACCTTGATTGATACATGTTTAAAAAGTAGAAAGAGTTGTCGAAAGTACAAAATAATTTCAATGAAAATGTGAAGACCAGAGGAATAGTTCTTGAAACACTGATACAATAATGCTTCGAAGCCAGTCAATGAAACTTTCGATGACTCTTAACGAGTTTTTAGACAACAGTGTAGCCAAGTTGAAAAAATATATATTTCGCGGTTATATTTACTATATTTTTATTCACATAGACTCACGCTCAAGTTATATTTATTTTTACAGATACACACGAACCTATGAGAAATCGAAACAAATTTTGCGGCGGGATTCGAACCACCTAAAATCTATGTCTATGACGCATCGAACGCAACTTATCCCTAGCAATTATACCCCACGGCTAACTTAACATATTGAATATTTTGCACAAATCCCAGTGAAGAGCCAAATTTAAATCCGCGCTCATTTGTTAATTGCCGGTGACCGCGACTCCATTCAGACTTATACATTTAGCACTTCACCTGAGCGTCACTAAATGTGACTGTACATTGTGAATACATAGATATGTAGAAGACAGTCAACGAATTCTTCGACAACTTATCAATCAGTTATTCGTTTCTGTGCTAGAGTTTTTGTATTCCAAATCTTGTGGAATCTGGAGGACTTTTTATGAAAAATTGAATGCTTGTCTAGAAATTTGTCAAAATCTGCTTAATACAAATTCGAAAACTGATGTTACTAGATTGTCCTCCAATAATTCGATGACTTTTTTCACTTTCTCGATGAAGTCTGCGGTTCTTTAATCAAAATTATACGAGATTATAAAAAAAAGTGGCCTATCCTAGAATGGTTGACTAGTCAAGTAAAGTTTCGACAACTTATTTTTTCCGTGCACAAAGTAGGTAATACTAATACCAAGTTATTTAGAGATTTATATTTTTGCTTTCTCATTAGGTAAAGTTGCAATTCTTATTTAATCCTAATGTCTTATACGGGTGAATCTTATTCCTTGAAAGATTATCTACAAATCTCTTTGGTTCGTTTCAATTTTGGAGAATTTATTTTACAATAATATTGTTTATAAAATTAAGAAATCTACAATTCCTAAAACTATTTTTCAAATAAAAACGCACCAAACAAATGTGTAGAAATAATAGGTCACAAAAATAATTACCTCTATTAATATATGAAAAAAAATATTACAACGAGAGTATATATATATATATATATATATTTATTTATTTAAACATACCTTTCGGCTCATATAAAAATTCTGTTCAAACTCTTAAAACTAGTTTTGACGTAGCAACATCGAGATCCGTAATCTTTTTTCTTCTTAAACGTTCCTGGCAACATAATTTTAGTGAAATGAAGAGAAAAAATATTTATTTTTCATTCTAAATGCCGACAATATCGATTTGTTCATATGACTTGTATAATAAAATAATAATATCGGATGACAAGTTTTCCTTATCAACTATCACCTTGTCGCTAAAAGCATGTAATTTTAAGGCTGAAATTAACTTTACAAAAGAACAATAATTTGTTAATAAATAAGTACCTAATTTGTTAATAAAAATTGAGTTTACAAGTCACTAACGTGCATCAAATACAAGTTAATTATAAATTCATTTAATGTTTTGACAGACTGCGATGACGTGCTTCTTTTTTGTCGAATAGAAGCGTTGTTGCTCCATATTATTTTTGGTTGGTAGTTTAGGGAGTTCAGGAACACTTGGTCAGGCAGGTTTGACTCTTCTGATGAGTTTACTTGGCCATGTTTTAGAATTTCAAAGGCTTTTTTCGATTTTCTTGGCTTGTGATAAAGCTTCATTCGAAGCACTGAGAGATAATCCTCCTTGTATATAATCCTTCAAGGAATAAAATTCACCCTAATAAGACATTAGGATTAGATAAGAATTGCAACTTTACCTAATGAGAAAGTAAAAATATAAAATTCTAAACAACTTGGTATCAATGTTAGTTACTTTGTGTGGCAAGGCGTTTACCATTTTCGTTGATACTTGCAGACAGTGTAATGCGAACAGGAAGAGTGGGGGGCACGGCACGGACTGGAGGGATCCGCTCGTGTCACTCTTATTCTAACCTTTTGACGTTACGCTGCAATTCTGATTATACTCAGCGAAAAGTAAAATCATAATGTCGAGCTCAGATAACGAAACAGACTTTTTCACGAGGGTAAGAAAGTCTATGGAATCAGGGGAATTTGACAGGAAATCTCAGGTATAGAAATTTTGTATTCTTGAATGCTCGATGGTCCTACTGGCTTTTGTTAAGTAAATTCTGAATTTTGAGAGAAAGATAGCCACATGTTCCGACCATGGAGTTGCGCCAATCGTATTAAGTGCCGCGAGTGTTTCTTTTACTTATTATCGTGTGGCTTGTTTGCTGAGACTCGTTGGTTTTTTGTTTTTTTTTTTAGTATAATCTCATAACCTCCAGAATTGTGAAGATATATGTAGTTTCGATGGTGCAATTTTTGTCATTGGGTTTTCGGAGTTTTAAAATGGAAAGATTGTGGGAATTTCACGATTACGAGAAAAGTAAATGTCGGTTCGCACGTGTACCACACGTTGTGTTCTCTTTCTGAATAAATTCGATAATTTTATTTTATTTAATTAAAATCTTGGCCTAGGCTTTCTAAATTTATTTTTTACCTACCCACCCCTCTTCTCTATCTTGGTGAATAAATGAAGGTAAGAATCTAATTAGAATAATTAATAGGAAATAACAAATCTTAATACGTATATCGAACTTAGCAATAACGGGCGATCCGTAGTTAGGCCGCGGAAACCCCCTTATACTCGGCGACGGTTTTCACGAGGGTACGGACGTTTAGGCGCGGAGCGTTTAGGCGCAAGGACGTGTAGGCGCCAGGACATTTAGACGCCAGATCCTTCAGGTGCCGGGATATTCAGGCGCCGAGCGGTTTAATCACAGTAAACCATGAGGTATCAAAAGTTGGAAATTATTTGGTTGTATGCAACATGTTCTGTTATGTATGCTACCCTAGTGGAACAATTTTTACAACAAATTACAGAAAACGAAAACTATTTTCACAGGAATCTACCAATAAATACAATAAATTACAACCAAAATTACAGGAAGTTAGATTTTAAGTTATAAAAACTGAACCGCAAATCAAAACACTCAAAGTAAAATACTTTGGTTTTTAAACTTTCAAACTAAATCTTTAAAAAATGTCAATTCAAACGCTCAATAATTTTCGCGTATAAAATGAAAGCTTCTAAAACTTTTCAGTTGAATATTTTTTAATTAAGAGCAGTTGAACTGCAAAATTTTAACTTTTACACATTGTACAGTTAAAATATTTAAAAAAGTAGAAATTCAGAATCGTCCTGATAAGAGGATTTTCAATATCGTAAACCATTTTGGTAGTAGGACGACGAATGAATATTTGACGGGCCTAGCTCACAATATCGATTTTGCCTAATTTTTCACAAGGTCGCAGAGTCTGAAGACACTGAGGTTGTCACCAAGTACACCAACTCAAGTGAATTCTTCTTTGCCATTCACTGAAAAACCAATCTGCTCTTTTTAGGGCCACCAAATATTTTAACGAAGAAATGATGGCATTGTTTTTTGAACATGTACCCTGGTGGAGAAAATTCTTACAAGAAAGTACAAAATGTCTACAACTGTACGTGTGATTTTGAACAAAAACTAGATTTAGGTTTTTGAAGATTTCGAAAGAAAAATTTGAAGCTTTATGGATCTTTAAAGGTAGATTTTTGAAGACGTCGAACACAAAATTTATAAGCTTTTTAAACATTTTGAAATGTTTTAAATGAATACAAAATTTGTATCAAAATTCCTAGAAAAACTCATAATCATTTTTTTGTTGAAAAATTAATTTTCATGGAACATTTGATACATTGCAATTACATATATGGTGTCCAATCGGTCGCTATATATTTGAAAAAAACTTCAAACGTAAGGTTTTTTATATTTTTAATAACGATTATTCATTATTGTCTTTTTATATTCTACCATTCTTTTAAAGTTTAAACATAGAAGCTTTTTGGTGATAGCGATCATCTACACATCCTAATTTAAAATTATATCATTGCGATGTTCTAAATATCTGTCATCCTAGGTCAAAAAAGAACAACTTTTTGCTGCAAGGCCTATAATTTCCTGCAGATTCTTATAGAAAATTAAAACTACAATAAAATATAACAATGTACAAAAAAATACAAAAAAGGTAAAAAATTCATCTCAACAATAGAAAAAAGTTGTACTTTCCTGTAATTGTGGTTATAATTTATTGTAGATAGATAAACGTTTATTTTTCAGCCTGCTGGCCTTAAAAAATTGACTTGCTTACACATCCATTTTTTACAGAATTTTCTTAAAACTAACCCTTAAAAACTAACATCCATCCATTCCTTATTTCTAAGCCGCACGCTCTTATCGCCTTGCCTTCCTCGCTTCGCCCCGCTCGCATGTCCCTACTTTTTCGCATTGCCTCGCTTGCCAACCTTTGTTTTCGCAGCTAATACCTATTACTTATCTACTATCTGGAATGGAAGCTTCTAATGTGGCCCCTAAGGGTTTACATTGTTCTTGTATCTCTTCCCTATTCCTTCACACACCCCCCACACACTTACTTGGTGGTGGGAGGGTGACCTACAGTTTAAGGTGGGTTCCGAACCACCAAGAGCAACAGCCTTTAGTACTTAGAGAACCTTTTTCTCTAGAGGTACCGGTCCCACGACTCTCCGGAGATGAACAACTCCCTTGCTAGGCCAGTGTTCACCGCATGGGCCACCGAGGCTCTTCCAGAGTGCGAGGCGGGAATCGAACCCGCAAGCCGACGGAGTGGGTCCAAAGCCTATGCCTTAACCCCCACGACCATCGTCCCACTTACTTATCTACTATTTACAATATTTACATCTTACTTATATCTACTTTCTCTCCTATTTACAATCTTTCCTTCGCAGGGTTGCCACTATTTTCTGACTTTGAAATTCCCTGACTTTTCCCGGTTTTCCAGGTCCAAAATTTTATTTTCCCAGACTCTTATTAGGACATTATACATAAGGAAATGGTTAATAACGTATAAAACATTTATTAAAACACATTTCTTTTTATTGAAAAAGAAAATTATAATGTTATAAACTATATCATTATATCGCAGAAGAAGCAACACATAAAACTCTTTTTTTTATGTTGAAACCAACTTTGTTTCAACATGACGCAAAAATATATTATATTTTCAATACATTATATTCTTAATGAGAAGTCGATATATTTTATCTTTTATAACACACTTTCAAGATTTTTGTGAATATACTTTAATTGTTCGTCAATCACGTTAGTCTCTTCTATTAATCTCCTTTTCTTTTCCGCTAACTCTTTAGTCATATCAGCCTTTCTTTTTTTCTCGATTGATTTTGCCCTTTCCTCATCACTTTTGTTCCTCTTTTTTTCAAGAGATTCCATATACTTTGATCGCGCATTTTGTACAGCATGAATCATTTTAGTTCCAATTTTAACATTTTCTAACCCCCCTACATCATGAACTGCATCCCAAATTTACCTTTGTGCTATCAGAGAAACTGATGCTTGATTCTCTACTAAACATTCCTTATTGACAGAAAACCCGCGTTCAATATCGGAGTTTCCATGAAAGAAAACGAAAATAATTTCAAGACAGTAAAAAAGTGAATTTGATTCAACATCATCGCACCGTGACAACAGCGTACACCAGAATTCATCTACGCGTTCTTTTTGTTTAGAAAAACTTTTTAGTAATTCTACTGCAACAGGTTTAGAAATGATACTTCGAAATTCTCTTTCTGCTTTTTCTGCAAGAGTTGCACTAATCCTATTTTTGGCAACAAATATTTCTAAAGTAGATTTAATTCTAGTCAGGCTTAGTTTCTCATTTTTTGCAATAAGAGAGGAATCACAAAATGTTGTTATACGCGGCTCGTATAGAGCGAGACTCTTTTATTGGTAGATTTAAAACACTCTCGCAGACGACGTTTATTCATTCAGTAGGCAACCATTTTAAATTATAATAACTAGTAATAGACCCGTAAGTTAGAAAGAGAGAGAAATAGGTACTCCATGACGTGACGTCAGCAGTGACGTCAGCAGGGCGCAGGGCGAGTAGAGGCGAGAGTCGCGAGTAGAGCGCCCTCGAAACTCGACGCGCGCATCTCCCACCACCGATTTTCTACCCTCTCCGCTCGACTCCCACGCAACGCCCATGCAGCCTCCCCGTTATAAGGGCGCGCACGAGCCCAGAGAGGTCAGAAAGTGTTTGGGAGCTGGTAGCCAGAACCCTCTCACTTAAACCCTACAGCTGGAAGCCAGCAGTAGGTGCCTACAGCTGGTAGCCAGCCCTAGGTTTTTCACCGCAAGCCATTGCCGTGCCCGAACAGCATTCTCTCTCTCTCGACCTCAAGAGTCCTCCAGCTGGAAGCCAGCCAGAGGATAATTGACAACGCATCGCCTTCGCCCTCTTGTGAGGACGCGACAACGAAATCTGACGCTTTACTTCTCCGACTTTCTCTGTAATCAACATATTAAGAACCTTAAATAAATAAACTTTAATTAATTACAATTCTTTGTTTTTTTTTCTGGTCATTTAACTTCTCCCCTTCTTTCCTCCGCTAACGGGTTAGCTGGCATACCAGCAGGCCCGTTTCCGCTGAGACAGCTGGCATACCAGCCCTCTCAGCCGATACACTGACTAACTTCTCCCCTCTCCCCCCCTCCGACCAACTAATCAAAAACTCCTCTAACTCAGTTCTTTTTAGGGAAACGAATGAGATAAACTATCTCTATCTCTTTCTATGCCATGAGACTCCATATTCAAATATGACCAATTTCCCGCCTAAAAGAAGTCTTCACCAGATTTAAGCGTCACTCGAGACTCTCTCTTTCGTATGAGATAACCTATCTCTGTCTCTTTCTAGGCCATGAGATAGATACTTCACTCCCCCTCCGACCACCTCCTCCGCCATTTTCTTTCCTCTCACTCCCTCCTATGGTTACCCTACCTCTCATGTCTCTTACTATCCCTTGAAATAATCCTCTCACTCTCTCTTGGAAGAGACACCTCAATTATCCCCGACGTATATCCTTCTTACTACATCCAACATATCCCACCCAAAAGTAAGGAGCATATCAATGTAATACATCTAACGATTTTATACTTTAACGGTGACTTGTCTAATATTTTAGCGGTTAGATTTTGCATACACTCTAGACAGCTTTGCTTAAATAGGAGCATTTCCTTATCCGACAGTTTTACTTTGCGTAAAGCTTCTCGTGTACCATAACCGACATTTACATACTTAGCACAACCCGTGTTACTACTTTTCGTCACATCTATTTCTGTCAGTAACTTAGAATCTAAGATATCCTTTTTAATGAACCTTTCCATAATATGCAATAGTAAACTTGTGAGATCTGTGTATAAAAAAGGAGCCGTAGGATTTTCAGTTTGATAAGCTGTTAGAAATGGCTCAATTTCATTAGCGATTGACTCAAAAAATGCAAGCTTAGGACCCAATAACTTGCCACCTACTCCTGAAGCCATTACTTTAAAGCTAGCTGAAGATGCATTTTTTTTATCTTCCTCATATTTTTGTACAAAAGTAGTTAAATTCGGTAATATTTGTTGGGCTCTCTTTGCCGCTGGCCCATTGTTTAACCATCGTGTTGCACAAAACTTTTGAGGAAAAAGGTTGGAGTTCGTATAAAAAGTATAATCAGCTTTCCGTGCTGAAGATTTCTTGGACATCATATATTGCCCTTAGAAACGGAATTATATCCCACGTAGTAGCTTTTATTCCTGTTTTAAAGGAATTGTGTAATGTATGGAGACCACACGTACCTAAATCAAGTAACTCTGGATGATTTTGTTCAATTTCAGATAAATACTTCATTAAGTCTTTCAGCACTTTCTTGTTAACGTTAGGTCCATCCATCGAGATTTGTAACATACGTTTCAAATCAAAAGAAGTCAATTCAGATGTGATGGCATTTAAAAGTTCTGCTGCCGTAGTGTGTCCCAAAAAACAAGATGTATAATACTTGCATACTGCTTTGTTTTGTGATTTATCCCAGTAACGAATCATCAAATCCAACTGTTCGGTATCAGATACTTTATTGAGTGATTCATCAAATGAAACAGAAAATACGTCACTGTGAATTATATTCATCTCCAATTCTCTATGAAAAAAGGTCCCAATCCATTGACAATGATATAAGCAATTTTTGTTCGATCCATTTTTATAGAGTTTAAAATTTTGCTATCATTGCACACAAATTTTAAAACTTTAAGAGTTTTTGCTGAGGCTGAAATTGATATATGTGTGCATACTGTATTTAAGCACCATATAATCTCAGCTTTTACAGTTTCTTCTTTAAGCTGGAAAAAATGTTTTCTATCAAGATTAGATTCTTTCACTGTGTGCAAAAGCTCCTTTTGTTTAATAGAAGCTGAATTCACATTCGTTTCCAAAGATGAATTGCGATCAGATGCTACAATGCTTTGAGAATCATTACTGTTTTTAGTTTCACTGCAACTGCTCGTAGACGGTTCTGTAAACAAATTTCAAATGTTGAAGTATTATCGATTTTTACTCAAATCATTGACAATATATTCAAAAATTGTATTAGACGTATAAAATACCTGATATTTTTTTTCAAAATAATGGACGATACTTTGAGGTACAGTCTGATTCGTTACAGCTGCTTTATGTTTGCTTCCCTCCTGATGACTGCTTGAAGCACTTTTGCCCATATTACTCAGTGCAAATATTTGTTTACAAACTTTACAATAGCACGAGTACACATCGTTTTCTACTCTCTTAGCCCAAGAAAAAATTGGATCCAATAACCAAGTATCATTAAAGATGGTCTTTTTGTTCTTCATTCTAACTAGAATTCTGTAACCAACAAAAATAACTACTAGTACACACATAAAAAAGTTATTTTAGCTTTACCAGTAGTATTCCAATTATTGACATTTTCAACTAAGAACTATCGTATGTTCAAAGACAACCTTACATTATCTATATACATTATTTATACTGCCAGTCAAAATTATGCGATCACTTACGAAAATCGAGTTTAAAAATAAGCTTGTTTCAGAAAGTGGTTAACTCTGCTAAAAATTAAGTTCAACAGACTTTTTAAAACTTTAGAAATCTTATTAAATTCAGCGTCGATCGAGCTTTCTTTAGAGCATTTTCGATAGAGGCCGAAATAGCATGTGAAAAAGACAATTCGTACTTGATGCACTTAACCTAAAATATGTCAGCAGTTTGATCATGAAACAAAATTATAGTGAAATATCGAGCACACTATGATGTTTACTTACCGCTATTACACACAATGTCATTAATATCAAGCAAAAAATTCAACCCGTTACACGCGCACAATTTCCACAACACATCTTTTGGCAATTCAGAACAAAAGTTGCACATTCGCCAGCAGGTTGATACATATGTACACATATGTACATGAAATACACTGAAACAGTGCTCCCAACCGCACTGCGCATACGTCGCGCCGAATTCCTGATGGGCTGCATAGCGCGCGCTTATTTAGAATGTTTAAAATATGCAAATTAATTGTTTTGAACAAATAATAATCGAAGAAAGACAAATTTTTTCTCATAATTCATTAATTTCATATTTTTTTCAATAGAAAATAAGTGTTCAGAACTTAGATTTATGCATTTTCTAATTATTATTTGTTTGACACATGCGCAGTGCGGTTGGGGAGCAAGATTGGTAGCACTGCACCGAAATTCACGAGTGGATTCAGACAGGACGGCACATGGGAGGAGTCTACCTCCCTCCACTTCCGAACCACTGGCACTCGGACAGTTGGCGCGCTTATTTGAAAAAACAGTTACTTGTTTTATGAAAAGGTTATTTTTGGTTACATTTTTTGCCCGAAAATAACTAAATGAATTAACTCATTGATCGTATTATTTAAAAAATTGTGAAAAATGTAAAAATTCAAATTTTTCCAGTAAATTTGGCACTTTAGAGCCATGAAAAATTGGGAATAACAATGAAATAATAATTAGTTCGTATGTAAAATGTATCAAAATTATTGTAGAAAAACTAACATCATATTTTTTTAGGTAATTTTAAAAGAATATTTAATGGAATTTTCAAAAAAAAAGCCTTGATTATAACTAAATTTTGAGGCAAGAAATGAAGACTATAGAAGTTGTAATGGTTTAAAAATCATTTATTGAATTCCTTATTTTGCGACGTTACAATTACAATTTTGCGATTACAATTTAGCGAATCGTGCCTGAAAATTCTTAAAATCATGACTTATTTTTCTCGTACACATGCTCCAATTGAGTGTGGATATTCACCGTTGCTGTATCGCCAAGTAGTAACATATTTTCAATAGATTTTTTTTCGAGGTTTGTTGGTTTGCAAATCCTCTTTGTTACCGTTTTCCTGCGCTTTACTGTTGAGTGAAATCTTTGAGTTTCTATCTTCCTTTTTTCTAAATTTTGATGTGCTCCAGGAAGTTGAATTTTATTGGATTTTACTTTCTTCTTTCTAGAATTTGTTCGCACTTCCTCGACAAGACGTTCTACTGTCTTGATGAGATTTCAGTAGATCTCAGGATCATCAGCTTCTTTTGCATAACCCATCACTGTG
>CAKNXH010000872.1:10353-74837 GCA_932178445.1 Andricus quercusramuli
CATACTTGGGACCAAAAGAATTCGTTTGTTGGATCCTTTATTCCATTTCTCGACGTTTCGAAAATATATAGTTTTCCTTATCAGGGTAAACTTCTAAATTTGACAATAAAACTATAACAAATTATGTCAAAACGTTATAACAGTTAGAGTATAAAATATGTTTGGAAAGCGATGTTGTTTGCCTGGGTGAGATAATTTATGAACGTAGAATGTTAAAGATGGTAAAATGACATACTTCGGACTAAAGAATTCGTTTGCTGGATCCTTTATTGCATTTCTCGACGTTTCGAAAATATAGAGTTTTCCTTATCGGGGTAAACTTCTAAATTTGACAATAAAACTATAACAAATTATGTCAAAACATTATAACAGTTAGAGTAGAAAATATGTTTGGGAAGCGATGTTGTTCTTCTGAGTGAAAGAATTTAGGAACATATAATGTTAAAGATGGTAAAATGACATACTTCGGACCTAAATATTTCGTTTGTTGGATCCTTCATTACATTTCTCGACTTTTCGAAAATATATAGTTTTCCTCGTCAGGGCAAACTTCTGAATCTGACAATAAAACTATAACAAATTACGTCAAAATGTTACAACAGTTAGATTAGGAAATATGTTTGGAAAATGATATCGTTTTTCTGAGTAATATAATTTATAAATGTATAATGTTAAACATGAAAAAATGACATACTTCATACCGAAAGATTTCCTTCTTGGGAAACCTTGATCCATTTCTCGACTTTTCGAAAATATATAGTTTTCCTCGTCAGGGCAAACTTCTGAATTTGACAATAAAACTATAGCAAATTACGTCAAAATGTTACAACAGTTAGATTAGGAAATATGTTTGGAAAGCGATGTCATTTGTCTGAGTGATATAATTTATAATAGTATAATGTTAAAGATGGAAAAATGATATACTTCAGACCAGAAGAATTCGTTTGTTGGATCCTTTATTCCATTTATCGACGTTTCGAAAATATGTGTTTTTCTTATCAGGGTAAACTTCTAAATTTTACAATAAAACTATAACAAATTACTTTAAAACGTTATAACAGTTAGATTAGAAAATATGTTTGGAAAGCGATGTTGTTTTCTGAGTGATATAATTTATGAACATATAATGTTCAAGATGGTAAAATTACATACTTCGTACCGAAAGAATTCTTTTTTCGGAACCCTTGATCGATTTCTCGACGTTATAAAAACATATAGTTTTCCTCATCAAGGCAAACTTCTGAATTCGACAATAAAACTATAACAAATTATGGCAAAACGTTATAACAGTTAGATTAGAAAATATATTTGGAAAGGGATGTTGTTTCTCTGAGTGATATAATTTATGAACATATTGTGACAGGAATATAATTTTGATTCCTCATTTCCCGCAGACGTCAAGTTGAGGATCAAAAGGTCCCGGAAATTTCTAAATTGTAATTGGTTTCAAATTTGAATTTGTCGTTCGGAACGATTCCCTACATATCGGCGCATCATGAAATAGCATTCATGTGGTCGGAATTCGCCTTGAATACCGGAAAATCACGAGGACAGCGCAGGACACTCACTTTTTTGCCAACATTGTCAGCGTGCGCTTGTCTTAGAAAGTTTTATTTTTTTCGAGGAGTCGGTTCCCGAGTGAATTGACCATTTTGCGAATTTGACTTGGCGGATGTAAGCTTGTATCGACAAATGTGAGTAGTTCTATCTGGAAAAAATATATGGTATGTTTCGAGATATCTCTTTTACTTTCTTGGATCCGTCCATCGAATCTCTCCCTAGTTTGCCTCATGCTTATGAAAATGTAGAGGGTATTAATTATTGTCTATTTTGAATGTTTTGCCAGTTTCATAAAACTGGCTGGCGCTCGACAAAAATTTAAAATTATTTAATTGAGCCTTGGCACCTCCGACCCAAGCTGCGCCAAGTGAACGGTTGAATTTAAAGAGAAAATCAGATAAGTACAAGGTTTCTTTTACTATCTTTGAATATATCTTGTCTAAATTTCGTCCTCTCTTATTTCGCGCCCAACGTGGGGCAATTGGGCTAAATTTTCTAATAAAGTCAGTGAATTAAATCGTCATAACCTAAATTTTGCACGTGGCAAAAGCATGGCGGAACGAAGTAGCGTGTGTGTGTGAGCTTGAAATGAAAGTGTGTGTACGCGTCACGAACGAACCCGTAGCGCGGTGCTTTGTAAACACGGCAATTTCGACTTAGGGTCACGCTTGCTTATCTTTCAAGGCCTTTGCGAGCTAAATTTTGCTTTCTTTCAGGTTATATTAAAACGAAGTAAAACTGTTTGACTCTGTAGAACTGATTGGAATTGTATTTTGAAATGTGAGGGAATATTTAAATCGGAGTTTGTATATGGTAAATTAAAACTTCTTGAAATGAAATCTCGAGTAGAATTTCAAAGCAAAATAAAAGCATGTAAATCGGATTGTTTCATGTGTGAGTGTGGTATAGCCTAGTAATTATGCTATAGTTCGACAAATTGGTTGACAGTTGCTTTGCTTATGATATCTCTTTGGGATATCTGTCTTATTATTGTAGCTAATTGGAATGAACTAATCGGATACTATTATAAAAATATGACCCTGATTATATTTATATGTAAACATTTTAAAACCTGCATGATTTGAAATTTTGAGGTTTGGCGATATGTCTTGCCACCGTCGTTGAATGAAATATTATGTATTATGGAATTTGTGACATTTGAATTCTGGGGTTAGGTCAACCTCGTCTGACAATCGCTCGGGAACCTAAAATTTTGAATTTTGAATTATATGTGGATGGCATCTCATATCTAGGCTTGCCAAAATAATTGAATACTATTTGGAGATTTATAGGTTTATGGCAGGCAATATAACCCTGCTCTGTTGTTTGACAGAAAATTCATTTTGTGAATTTTACGAGGATGGCATCTCGTATTTAAGCTTGCCAGTTGGTTGAATTGTGTAGGTCTTGCCCTGACAATATCTCCAGATTTTGAATTTTGGATTATTATTGGATGTTTTGTGAATTTCATGAGGATGGCATCTCGTGTTTAGGTGTGCCAGTTTCGTCGAGTTTAGAGGGTCTTGCCCTAACTGTCAGCGAAATTTAAGATTCTACATATTGAATTTCGGGTGTTTCCTTATTGTCAAGACCTTACTCTGACAGTCTGATAAAATTAATTTTTTCTATCGGAATGTGAAATAACTTGTAATTGATTTATGAAGGTAATAAACCTTATTGATTACTTTAAGACGAGAAATTGTGTCTTGCTACAGTCGTTGTCAAATTATTGAGGAAATAAATACGGCAGATCTTACGGAATAAAATAAAATTCAACTGAATGAATCAGATTAATTTGGTTTCCACCTGACGGTATAACGAAATCATACTTTAGTTTCGGATATTCGAATTTTGTATTTGAAATTTTTATTTGCACCATGCTTCACAATTAATGTCTCGCCATGACTGTTTGACTGGTAGTAGGAATTAAATTTAAATAATTGAATAAATTTGCGAAAAATAGATTTGAATGTTAGGGAGTATCCCGAAATAAAGATCGCGGCTCTGATTTTGTGCTGGGGGTTTTCGAACGTGTTTCAATAGATTGACCTAATTTGAGATCGCTTTGGCTCAACGTTGCTTGCTTCCGGTTGTTTTCAATCAAACTCATAATGTTTCTAACACCTCCTGGTAGAATGGCGGATAAAGTTCGACAGTTAAGAAATGAAATTCGCGAAAATTTGTCGAAGAACACTGCTTCCGGCAATAACGCAGAAAATCCACTGAATCAAACTTTCAGTGGAGAAATTCCAGGTAACAATCCAGAAAATAACGGGTTCGTCCCGCAGACTCAAGCCCTGAATGATCCTGGGGTTTCAAGTCAACAAATGAGAAATCCTCCTTCAAGTTTAGGAAGGGGAAGGGGCTCGAGAACCCCCACTCCTACACAGCAACTAGGATTTCCTCAATCGAGTAGAGACCTTAGATTCGATATGTTGGAATGCAAGTTGAACACCGTTAGCTCACAATTCAGCGATGCAAACGCAGCGATGAAACGGTCAATTGACGGCCTGACATTGTCGAATCAAAATCAAAGCTTAAGACCACCCCTTCCGAATGTCCCTAGTACTCACAGGGTTGAAAGGGGAGAAAGTTTGCGGGACCAGGTTCGCGATTTCAATTTTCCAGATCATCCTTTGGATGACAGACAAAATCAACGCCATCAAAGTCACAGTTTAGCACCTGGAACGTTTTGAATCTAATTCAACCAAAGATTCAGTTGACAACAAAAACATTGTTTCAAAAACAAACTCCGGTGAACAAACGAAACCGGAAACCCCAAAGTTTGCATATGACGGGTCGAAAATCTACTGTCTCAACTGTGGTGAAACAGGATATACTGCACGTTTTTGCACGGCAGAATCAAGGTTGGTTTGTTATCTTTGTCGTGAGGTAGGACATGCGAATGTAGACTGCCCGAAGAAAAAGGGGAACTCCAAAAGCCCTCAATAACTCCACCTCAGGGTTCTGAATAAAATGGCATAATGGAGGATCGCCAAAGGCCTTTAACATCAGGGGATATGGTGAAGGGTGAAAAGACTGTTAATGTTGATAAGTCCAAAAATTTTGATGGTATGGAGATGGTGGTTGAAAATAAATTAATAACCAAGTCCTTTGATAAGGCAGAATTGCAGATATTTGACGAAAACCCTAGTGACTCTGAATACGATACAGTCGAGGAAGTAGAGTCCATACTGCAAACGGACAAACTTGATCCGACTGCTAGTTTGTCAACTTTGACAGACTACAGTTCGGATAGTCATCCCATTCCTGAAAATAAAATTGGAAGGAATTCTTTCAGGTCTTGGACTCCGTCTCGGTTGCCTTCTCAAATTATCCACAGACTCGCCCAACGAAGAATATATCGTGAAACTGGTCCACTTAAAGAACCGACAAGGTCAATAAAAATGCCAGTCAAAATTAATATTTTTGGAGAGAAAATTCATGGTGTAATTGTCAGTGGAAGCGGGAGGTCGTTCTTGAGTAAATCAGTTTACCGGCGAGTCAAGCACCTGCAGATTCAGGACTTGGCGGCTGATTTGACATCTCGATCGGGCTTCTGCCTCGGGGATGGATCGGTTGTCAAGGGACTTGGTGGTGTGGGTTTCGTAATCGATATAGGTGACTTGTACGGACCTCAATGGTTCAGTATCTTACCAGAGCTGTCAGGTAATATAATACTTGGAATGGATTTCTATTTGAATTTCAAGGAGTTGGTGAATCCGTTTTCACAGACTTGGACCCTGAGTGGTAGTAAATTTGTCTCTCCACTATCACATAGCATTGCGAGTGCGAGTGAATTGTGAACACTCTCGTTTGACGAGGCTCGACATGTGAAAAATTTTTTGGATGTCGAATTCGAAAAATTTGACAGGGAGTCAACTGGTGAAACAACTCTGATAAAACATGTTTTTGAGTTGGACGATCCAGTGCCTCATCGCCAGAAACCGTATCGTCGAAGTGAGGTTTTTCGCAAGTTTATTGACAAAGAAGCTGACCGACTGTTGGAGAAGGGGTATATTACCTGGAGTAATAGCGAATGGGCTTGCTCGCCGGTGGTAGCTCCTGAAGCTAATGGCGGACTTCGATTTTGTATTAATTACCAGCCACTTAATCGGAAAACCCAAAAACCCGCATACCCTTGCACAATATGAAGTCTATCTTGTCTCAATTGCATCAAGCCAAAATAATTTCGACTTTGGACATGAGTGAAGCTCTTCACCAAATTTCCATGGATGAAGAATGTCGAAGATATACGGCTTTCGTAGTTGAAGGTAAGGGACTGTTGGAATGGACAAGAATGCCTTACGGTTTAACGGGAGCACCTTCAACTTTCCAGAAGTTGATGGACTCTTTGAAAAGACGTTGCCAGGACTTGATTTCGGAACGAAAACTACCGGGCAAATGGGTTGATCAGATTTTCACGTATCTTGATGACTGGATAATAGTCAGTGAGGATCTTGAGCAACATATAACAATTTTGTCTCTGGTGTTTGAAGTATTCAGAGAGGCGAAATTGATCTTAAACCGTGAAAAAAGTAGCTTTGCCTTTAGGGAGGTTAAATTTTTCGGGTATCTCGTCGACGAATTTGGAATGACACCAAATCCCGAGAAAATTAAGCCAATTCTTGACATTCCGGTTCCCAGGGATAGAACACAATTGCGTCAATTCAATGGTTTTGTCAATTGGCACCATAGACATTTAAAAAAATGTCGCCAGAATTCAGGGTCCTCTGAGCAAATTGACAAGCCCAAAAGTTCCTTGGAAATGGACGGAAGTCGAACCGAAATCGTTGGACGAAGTGAAGCAGGCCTTAATAAACGCTCCTCGATTGTTTGTTCCAGTTCCAGGGCAGCCTTTCATTTTATACACTGATGCTAGTAATTTTGGATTGGGTGGAATTCTCGTCCAAAAAGATCCTGAAACGGGCACTGAGAATTTGATCGAAGTTTTGAGTCGTCCATTGAGAGGTGCAGAGTTGTATTATACAACCACCGAGAAGGAATGCTTGGCGGTAGTTTGGTCTGTCGAAAAGCTGAGATGTTACCTAGAAGGTATGCCTTTCAAGGTTGTGACTGATCACTCGGCATTGCAATGGTTGCACGGATTGAAAAATCCTATAGGTCGACTAGCAAGGTGGGCTATCTATCTCTAACAGCACGATATCACCGTAGAACACATACGAGGTACAACTAACGAAGCGGCAGACGCGCTTTCTCGCATGTTCGATGTTGATATAGATCCTCTTGGGTGGGAAAAAGCTATCGAGGAGGCTGTACAGGGTCGAATTCAACTGAATACGATCTGTGATCAGGACTGGTATAAGACAAAATTCGACTTGGTTAAAAATCAGCCAGAAAGATTTTCTGAATGAAAAATCGAAAATGACGAATTATTCTATTACCGTCCTGATTACGAAAAAGCTTTGATCAACGATGAGCATCCTTGGAAAAAAGTTGTTGGATCGGACGACATTCTGAACATCCTACAGGAAAATCACGATGACCCAAAAGCAGGCCATCTGGGACGTGACAAATCTTTCGACAGAATTCGAAGAGTTACTATTGGCCCGGAATTACCAAAGATACCAAGTCTTTTGTCGGAAATTGTGATGTTTGTGTCAAAGTCAAATTTAATCAACACCCTGTAAAAGGTCAATCAACAACGAGACCAATGCAATCTCCATGGGCTCAGTTATCCGTCAATACAGTTGTTTCTCAAACGCGATCGTAAAAGGGAAATTCGGATTTGATAGTTGTTCAGGATCTTTCCACTAAATTTGTCGAGTTGTTCCCGGTTCGACAAAGAACTGGAAAGTCGGTAGTGAGGGCTCTTGAAACAATTTTTGATCGCTGGGATACGCCAAGGTCCATTATCACTGACAATGGAAAAGAATACTTAAATAAAGATGTGGAAGCACTTTTGACTGCTAGGGGAATCAAACACATAACAACCTCATTAGCTCACCCCCCAAGCAATCCTGTTGAACGGGTGAATAGAACAATTAAGCCTATGATATCTGCCTACATAAAGAATAACCATAAAGAATGCGACGAAAACTTGTCAAAGATTCAATTGGCTTACAACACTGTCCCACAGTCTGGCAGTCTGACGACGATTCAATTGATCATTGGATCAAGCGTATGAACATCATCGACTTGACATTCTTTGTCCTACTTTTCTTCCACTTGACCGATTGGCTGAAGTCTCTGCCTCTTGAGCAGCGATCTATACCCTGAACCTCTCAGAAGGTGTTGCACCTTCTCCATAGCACGTTTCTTTAAATTCTGCCCAGATTCTCCAATACGTGTTTTCACAAGACTTTTTAGTAGAATATTGTGTTCCGAATCGTCAATGACATTCATACCCGTGCGTAGTGCTTCTTTACCGATTACGCCTGCACCACGAGTCAAAAACGGCAAAACACGACGAAAGAGTCTACCGAGAAAGCTGCCAATTCCGTGTCCTCTTTTTTAAGGAGATCCAATATAAATTTGTGAAAGTCCGCCTCCACCAACTTGATTCGTGTAAGAATGGTCGTATATAGTCAGCGATCCAATCTCAAATGGTATCGGAAGTCCAAGATGGTCACTTATATCTATTTCGATGGTCCGACAGCCTGTATGCATTAGAGGTATGTAATGAGGTGCTGAAAAAGCCGACATCTGTGTGGAGCCAAACATATATTTTTTTCCAATCAAAAACACAACTCTCAACAGTGGTGATTTTACATCTCCAACGATGCGTGGTTCACAAATATCGCAATGGACAAAGAGTTTTTCAGGTAGTCCATTTGTGAGACTCGCTGGTTGACAAGCCATGTTTAGCTGGTTATGTTTTAAGCGAACGTGTTCGCTTACTTCTGGTGTACTATTAATTGATCGCACTAATTCATTCACAGACTCTTGAACACCTGGCGAAAAAATGCTACTATTGGTTTCAAGCACGTGCCAGTGAGAATTTCTTGTCTTTTTGTCTCTGTTTTATAACAATTTTCAGGTAACCCACCTTGAAGATAATATATTCTCGGTAATTTAAATATTTCCACAATATCTTCTGGTCCCCCATCGGGCGCCTCCTCAGGATGCGGATAGGGGAACGCCTTCCAGATATGGGTGGCACCCGGGAAATCAAATACCCGTGGTGGACTAAAACCAGCTAGGGGAAGGTACCCCGAACAAGAAACCGATCATGAGCACGTATGTAAAAAACGACATACCCCAAGGGAGTAAAACTATCCTCACTGATTCCGATCGGGTGAAAGCCCCGGTGGTGAGTGCTGGTCGCAAGGATTTAGGGGGGGGGCGGCAAACATACAACAATGATAAAATGAAGAAAAGCAAAGAAAAAGATAAACCATGGATGATAGAACGCGCCACTGCACTACAAAATGAGATATGGCAGGCTGAACTGGCTATCAAAAACTTCAGTCAACAAACAGGGCTCCGGATATGGATATTTGTGGGTTGAGTGCAGCAACATCACACATGTGAGCTGTTATCTTACCCCAAAGGAGCTCGCGAAGGACATCCAGGACAAACTGGATGACCCAGAAAAAGCTATCCAAAATGTGGAAGGAGAAGTGGCACTCGCTGGCGGCTTCAACGCAAGAGCGCTGGAATGGGGTATGCCAAAATCAAATTCAAGAGGAAAACGAGTTATGGAAATGGCGGCCAGGACAGGTTTAGTAGTTCCAAACACCGGGAGGACGCCAACACTCAGACGACCAGGTTACAGAGGAACCATACCCGATATCTCCCTGGCAACGGAGGGATTGGTGGCACTGATTGATGCGTGGAAGGTAATCGAAGATTATACGGGAAGCGCTCATCAGTACATCACCTTCCAGATAGGCGCAGAAAAGCGTTACCAACAGGAAATGGTAACCAAAGCGCGGAAATGGAATGTGTCCTAAATGGATGTCCAAAAACTATTAAATGTGATAGAGAATGGACAGCATATCGTGGATACATTCTTTCCCACGCACCAAATCAGAAGCCAGAATACCGTAGAAATTGACGGCACAGAAATACCGCTCTTCACAGATTGGAAGCATTAAAGGCAGTAGCATATAGCAGCCCGCAGTTGCTCCTGAAAATGTTTAGTAGCTGTCTGAAATCAGGATTATTTCCAAAACAGTGGAAAATGCAGAGGCTGGTACTCATCAGCAAGGGAAAAGGAGAACTGAATTCCCCATAAACATACAGACCTTTATGTATGTTCGACACTGCTGGAAAACTATTGGAAAAACTGCTGAAGCCCCGTCTTCAGGCAGCAGTACAAGCGGCAGGAGACCTGGCAAACAACAACTATGGGTTCATAGCTCATAAGCCGACTTGATGAGTGGGTGGAGGACTTCACCAGCTGAATCCTCTAACTCGTACACAACAGTTGAATATGTTCTCCACGTCATAACCCGTCTATTACCAAACAATTCCTAACTCCATCCTCATTCATATCCTTTCTCGAAGGTACCACGCGCAAGACTGATGCGTACAACAAAACCAACCTTATATTTATTTTATTTATTTATTTAAACATTCAACGGGCAACGCCCTTTATGACATATGAAAAAGGAACTAAATATAAAGTAAACTAAATATAAAAGTTATAGTTGTAAACAAAAGAGCGCACGAGATGGTCCGTGAATGGGAATTATATACTGTTATTGTCTCTGAGTATCGCTGTGAGTCTATTCTTAAATCTAGATGAACATGAGTCGAAGAAATCTGAGTCCGGAAAGTGGTTAGCTTCCTTACAAATGCGTGTTAGAGTACTATTTTTGCCATAATTTGTTCGATGGAAAGGAACTCTAAAGATAGAGGCCGAGCCTCTGAGGGAGAGAGTAGGAGCAGAGAACAAGATCAGGGCTAGAATTTGTGAAGAATCGATATGACCATTAATTATATTATAAAGAAAATGCAAGTGGGCTGTTAAGAGTCGGGATTGCATTGAAGGTACATGTAAGGTAGTTCGAAGTTCAGTGTAATCGTGGTCAAATCTATTCCTATGTATACCAATCTGCCAAGCTACAAATCTGATAAATCTGTTCTATACTCGTTCAATTCTCATCATATGGGCCGTATAGAAGGGTGACCAGATGACGGAGGCCGTCTCAAGGTGAGGCATGAGTAGCGAGAAATGAAGTGTTATGGAAAACTAGAAGATTATGAAAAGACTTAGAAGTTCTAACAATGAAACCTAAATCTTTAAGTGCTTTATTCACGATCATAGATAAATGATCAAGATAAGTCAGGGAAAAGTCAAGGATGACACCCAGATCTCTCACATAGAGAACTCTATTCAACAGTTGTCTCTCGATATTGTAAAAGAATTTTATTAGCTTCCTCTTTCTTGTGAATCAAATAATTTGGCATTTTTTATGTTTAAAGGCATGTTATATTCCAAAGACCACAAATGAATTCTTTCAAGATCTCCTTGAAGTTTAGCAGCACAAACAAAGGAAGAAATTTTGAAATACAATTCAAGGACATCCGCGTAACAAAGGAAGTTACAATGCTGAACAGATTGCTTTATATCGTTTATGAGGGTTAGAAAGAGTAGAGGACCCTTGTGCGACCCCTGGAGGACACCCGAAGTTGCCAAGATTTCGCTAGATATATGACCATTGATCCTAACAACTTGTATTCTGTTATGCAGATAAGATTCTATCCAAATGACTGTATTACTAGAGACACCATAGGCTCTTAGTTTGGAAATTAAGATACTGTGATCCACTTTGTCAAAAGTCTTGGATAAATCTGTGTAGACGGAATCCACCTGTCCGCCACCCTCAAGTGCACTCAGTAAGTATTGAGTGTAGATGCATAAATTTGTACTGACCGAGCGGCCCTTTCTAAATCCATGTTGCTCGTCAATAATCAAATTAGAAAATGGGAAATAAACTTTATCATACATTATACTTTCAAATAATTTAGATATAGCATGAAGGATAGTTATCGGCCTGTAGCTGGTGACGTCAGATTTATCACCCACTTTATGGATAGGAACAATTATTCCCTTTTTCCAGGCATACGGGAAATAACCGACTTCCAGGGAAGAGTCGAATATTAAGAAAAGAGGTTCAGTAAGTGACGAGCAGCAAGACTTCAGAAGAGAGGGAAGGATGCCATCGATACCCGCTCCCTTATTCTGTTTGAGATTACGTAGTTTAGCCCTGATTTCGTCTCTTCAAATGTAAACAATACTGAGATCGACTTCATCGTTATGAGAGTGAATGTGGGTACAATTTTTAATAGGATTGTAAACTGATTTAAAATGTATAGCAAATAGTTCGGCGATCTGCGGACAAGAGTCTGCTCTTAAATTATCGAGAAACATTTCAGCTGGCATCGAAGAGCTATTTTTAGTTTCATTGACATAGTTCCAAAAAGATTTCTGGTTGGCTATGATATTTCTCTCAGTCCTGAGTATGTACTCATTATAGCAACGCTCCGATAAAAAATTATATCTCGCCCTCAAGACTGAGAAATTCTCGTATTCAGTCTGATCTCTCGTTCCCTTGTATACTGAGTGCGCAATCTTTTTTAGCTCGTATGAAAACCAGGGAGGATAGGTTGAGGTATGACGATAATATTTCTTTTCAATCAATTTTTTCTAAATACGGGTTGACAAATGCGAAGTTGGCTTTTTTGAAGTTACAGGATACAATGTTATGTCCCAATTCAATGGGTTTACTGGGAGCAAATACATCATAAATTATCGGTGGATGGTAGGGATCACAAGGTAGCAAAGGATCCGTTGCCAGAAAGGACGAGCAATTATTATAATTTGATACGATAAGGTCGACCAATGAGCCGAACTTATTTACTATGGAGTTTTTTCTTTGATAAAGATTTTAAAAGGATATTGTATCTAACACGTTCTGAGCGATTGCGTTTCGACAAGGAGAGGATCCAGTATTAATCGAAAAGGTGTTATCCTGATTTTTGAGTGTGGCATTGTTATGCCAGCGAATGAAAGGCATTTTAAAGTCGCCTAAAATGTGAATCGGGTGGTCCGGGAATACATTCAAAACCTCTTCGAGCATATTACAAAAGTCAGTATATTCAGTAATATCAGAGCGAGGAGGGAAGTAAACAGCGCAAAAAATATGAAAAAAGTTGCAAACGTTAATACGAACAAATACAGTTTCAACTGAGTTGATGTAACAAGGAATGGATACACTGTGAAATTTATTTTCAACAGCAATAAGAATACTACCACCTCGCTCATGGCTGCTAGTTGGAGAATTTCTATCGAGTCTATAAAAAAAAAAAAAAAAAATTGATTAGCATTCCGAACTCGAAAGTTCATTGCCTCACTACCCGATTCGGGTAGTGTTTCTAGGTGGATAAATACTACCGTGTGGGTCCACCACACCCACGACGGGTCAACAACACGCAGTATTCCCCGAACGGTCACCCATCCAAGTACTAACCGCGCCCAACACTGCTTAACTTCAGTGATCTAACGGGAACTGGTGTATTCAGCGTGGTATCGCCGTTGACAGTATCGCCTATCGAGTCTATACAAAGTGAAATTATTCAAACCTAATTCAGAGTAATTAATGCCACTATGCAACCAGGTTTCGAAAAGAGTAATCATATCTGCTATACAAGCTGGTATTACCTTCCTTAGTTCGGGTAACTTTGGGCGGGTGCCCCGTACGTCCTGGTAGTAGACTTCGAGCAGGCTACAGAGATATGCGAGAGTACTAGTATCAGTAGAAAAGGCCGACACTATTACTAGAAGAGACTATGGTAGGAGAGCAGTCAGAAAAATCGCAGGAAGGAACACTCAGGCCTTTTTCGCCCGTACACTCATCAATACTGGGACATTGTCTCTGAACACGAGCTTAAGGGGGGATCCTGCTTTAGGAGGCCTAAAAAAGCGTTTTTGGGGGGATTTTTTTTCGACAGAAAAAATAAGCAAGTCTAGCGAACTTTTTAGAATATTTTAATATATATTTAAACATTATAAAAAAAATTTTTTGAGAGAAAAATATCAGCGGGATTTACAAGAATCGGCGGGATTTAAAATAACGACGGGAATTATAAGAATATCGGCGGGCAAGATGGAACTCGTAATTTTCGTCTGAAACAAAAAAACCAAAAGAAAATTTTATTTTCATATATTTTTCTTCTATGTGAACTAAGAAAAACCCGAAAAAATTACGAATTCAAAATTTTTCTCAAGTTTGAAGAAAATTTGCTTTTTGCAACAACAAAAAAATCATTTCAACTTGCTAAAAAAGTCGTTTAACAATTTTTTTCCATGAATCTTTTCAGTTCAAATAGGAGAGAATACAAAACTGAAGCTAATAAGCCTCAGTTCATTTTGATTGGTCGTCTAGTTTTCTTGCAAACACGCCCGCCAGTTTAGAAAAATCGTATAAACGAAAACTCGAGAAAACACGCTTCAAAGTTTGCCTGAGCGCTCGTATGCCTGCTTGACACCCCACCGCGTTTAGGCCTGTATCTTTGAAAATACTGAGAATCAGCCTCTATCACTTTAAATACATATTCTTAGATATATTAGGAATTGATTTAAGCAATAAAAAAAATCGATTTTTTGAGCCTTCTAAAGCAGGATCCCCCCTTAAGGTTCACTTCTCCTGCCTCATGTCGCATCTTTAGTGTCACTTTCAGCTGTTGAATCTGTTGAAGCAGCATCTTTGTTCTGTCTTGGACCTTCCGGATGTTGAGATTTTTCTCCGTTGATGCACTCGTTGTCCTTTTCTCTTTTTCTATATTCTTCCTTGCAACAAGGAACGAGTGCAAGAGCGTCTGCGCCGCACGCTGATCCTGGCAACAGATTTTCACCGGTCTAGGTTTGAGCGCATCATGCAACAAAGTGCCAAGCCGGAATGCATTGAAAGTTGGCAACGAACCTGGGGATAGGACGCTTTCCAGGAACTGTTGGACTTAAGGAGTTGTTGGGTTGTGTTCAGAGGTGGAGCCACCAGGAGAATGGTTGGTCTGACTACTTTCTGGTAACCCGAAAAGGATCAAGTTGCGTCTTCTAGCATTGCGACGCTCCATTTCGTCAAGCACAGAATGATTATTTAAATCAAAAGATTGAAGCGTACCTTCTATGTTCTGAATCCAGGCATTAACATTGTCGAGCGCTATTTCGTTTTTAGTAACTCGTTCCAGAAGCCCATCGAGCTTCTCTTCTATGGATTTGACAGAGTCAAGCACTTTCTGGTTTGTCTTCTGATAACTTCGTTTGAAGTGTAGTTTGGAGTATTCGGATGGCAGACCGGTAGGCAAGGTAGCAGAACGACCTGCACAGGCAGGATGGTAGGGAGCGGAGCATCCTGAGAAAAAAGTAGTATCTACAACTTTAGATGCGCAACCCCTGCAGATTTTCTCCGCAGAGAGAGTACTCTTAGACGTGTTTTTGTTCAAGGCCATAGTGGTATAACTATGTCCAGGTCTAGTGACACGTGGACACGAACGGTGTTATGCGTGCTTTGAAGCTAGGAGCATGGTAAATGTTCAAAGACTGAAAATAGTCGGAGATGAACCAGGAACCAAAAGTTATAGAAAGTTATACTCAAAAGACTCTTTTTTTTCGCTTTTCTCTATAGATGAATGAAATGAAATGAAATACGTATATCTGAAACACTTTTCTCCATTTGTTTAAAATCACTTACAGGTGCTAAATAACATTAGATGACAGCTATATCCTATTCTGTCAATAGATGTACGCTGATAATCCTTTTTCTACAATGAAACAATGTTTTTTTTCCACTAAAAATCACGGACGCCGATGACTGACCACGTGGGAACTTCACTTATTTTTGCAATAAGTGTTTTTTCAACAAATCCGTTATCGGCACCCCCTTCGCACACGAGGGGTGTTAAGGGTCTCGAAACTCATACTTTAAACACTTTTTTGAAATCAAATACGATGATTTACTCCAGAAAAACAACCCGAAACACGGATCGGCTTCACAGTACGACCGCACTCGGCGCCATCTTAGCGCATTTTTCTATTTAGGGTTTCTCATTTTATCGTTGTTGAAATAACGTCATTGTAAATTTTGTCGTGCTTTGACAGTAGGATCGCGTGCAACTCTAAACTTTATTTCACTAAACAGATCGATTACAACTAAAATGTATGAATAATTATCATTGCATGTTTCCGAAGACTGTAAGTGCACCAAATCTGCCTCCCACAAGTTATCCACATTATCAATGTTTAAGTGTGCTCTTCTGAAACTTTTTCGGACTGGCTGATCAAGATTGAAACTATCTTGACCTTTTAGCCAGTTTAAAGCCTCTTAACGCGACAAATTGTTTTTCGTAGCGCGTGCAAGTTTTCCGATGCCTCCGTATGATGCCTGATGTTGCGGCTCATAGTATGATGCCGTAGAATTTACCATGAAGGGGCTTGTCAGCATGTTCTCTTACTAGAAGCGTATGGTCTGCTTCCTGTATACGACTTTTGAGTACCAGAGGTGTTAGTGATTGTGTGATAAACAAAATAGAAGTGCCTAAGATGGTTATATAACACTTTTAGAGCCGCATTGTGTCTCTATATGTACCCGTAGCGTGCATATTTTGAGCATACACTAAGAATATGTCCAAGTGCTCCTGGCTCTTGCTTGCACGCTCGGCAGTTGGTATCGCCAACAGGTACATTCATTATGCGCTCGCGGTAGACTCAGGTGTCCATAACGCCGTCTTGACAGTCAAAAAGAAGTCCATCAGTCTCCGATTTTAATGCAGAAGACTTGAGACACACGTTGGACAGACCCATCGCGAGCTCTTCTCTAGGTATAATACCGTAGAATTTACCATGAAGGGGCTTTCAGCATGTTCTCTTAGTAGAAGTGTATGTTCTGCTTCCTGAACACGACTTTTGAGCACCAATGGCGTTAGTGATGCTAGGCCATGTGTAGTGTCGCTGGAATCAAATGGAAGGCCAAGCTCCTCCGCGGCCCTATCTGCGGCACGGTATAGAAACAACGCAGCATTGACGACTTCACGTTGATATACAAGTCGCATAAGGGAGTCTGTGCTTTTTAGAACTGAGCAGGCTGTAGCCAGAACTGTTCTTCGATGAAGACACTCTCAGCTGAGCAAGCCTCTACCCCCTTTATCTCGAGGGAGATATATTCGAGGTACGGAAAATCTAGTCATCATCTTGCGTGTGCTTCGGTCGAGTTGCTTCAACTCATCAACGTTCCATTTTACTGCACCAAGCGTGTATTGTAGTGTGTAGTTTCTAGTCTTCCTTGGTTTGGGAGTTTTTATCATTGAGTGTGATCCCCTTCACCTTGAATTTGTTTGGATTTCACCGTTTGCATCAAAAACTTGGTACGCGTAAAATTCAGGACCTCCAGAAACAAAGGTCTTTATGAAACTCCTCTTGCCGTACTCTCCTTCTAGCTCGTCAGTCATCTATCCCAATTCAAGAGACAAGTGCAATACCCTACAATACCCTACGACTCAACTGAGAGAGTTAGTCGTACAAGACTCAACGAGACTGAGCTGTTCTATAGGCTGCGATGACGACATCTGTATTTGGCGAGGATTTACAAGCCTCTGCCGAGTATTTGTATGAAACACAAAGGACGTCACCGTTGATCAGAGTTACGTCAAACTCCTCTGTTTCCGGGCTCAAGAAAAGTCCATTTAGTGCCTCTAAACTTTTAATATAAGCTGTCTGCATTAAATTTTCACGTTGACCAAACATCCCCCGAAATGAGTTTAAGCATAGTTTAGCAACCGAGGGATGTCCTGGATCTTTAGTGATCTTAGTGCGATCTTAGTGTACTAGCCTCTTCAATAAACTCGGATGGCCAATCGAAAGTTTCTTGCTTGATTTTTGAAAATATATCTATGTAATCTGCAAAAAATCCACCCTCTCGTGTTTCAGGATTATATTGCACGACATTATATTGCCACATTTCATAAATATATTTGATTTCATAACCCATTTCTACAGCCTTCTTCGACTCATCAGACACCCATACCCCCTTAATTTCGCGCAAAGCAGGCTCATGTCTACACTCTTCCTGCTGGTGATTCTCACAACAAGAATTGCATAGTAGAAACATGAGTTCTTCTGTGCACTTTACGGGAAAGTGCAGGGTGATAGAGGGATTAGGTGGTAAAACTCGGCATTTCACAAGACCCTCAAAATTTCTTAGATTTTCAAAATCCATACCAGTTATATACTTACATTCATCACCCACGAGAATTTTAGGATGTCCTACAGGAAATTTACCATTTTTTGAAATATAGGGATACAGTGAACAAATATCAATGTAGTGTATTGTTTCACCGACCTTCACCTCATAAGAACAGGTTATATTTCCTGTATGACCACCATAAAACGCGTCTCAAGGATTCAGAACGTCATTCAATAAAATGGGGTGGTCTTTTAAATAGTTTTCATTTGAGCAGAGTTTTTTTTCAATTCGTAAAATTTACACTCCCACATTTCTGTGAGAATGTAACCAGCCTGCCTAAGTTTTTAGGACTGAGCACGTGTACGTTCGGAACGTTCTTCTATTGATTCACCGCTTTTGAGTTTAGAATCTCGATTAATTTTTTTGCAAACAACACACCCATGCCAAACACAACTGTGCAATTGTAGGATATGTCTCTCACCCTGGTCTTCATAGTACCCGTCAACCAGTGTACCCTCTGGTCTACGATACTCACGACACCTACCCGTGTATCGTATCTCTTTCCCGAGCTCTCTCTCGCACCGCAATAGCCACTCAATGGCTTTTGTCGATTGGTCATTAGCCCTTCTGTAGCCACCAGGAGGTATAATACCAATTGTGTCTGGTACGAGAAAGTTTTTGGAATAGACACGCGAAAAAGCCGAGGATATCCTAACACTCTAGGAAAAGGGGCACATAGTGGCACATTTTCGAAAAATGTCTCGCAATGCTATGCATGCTCGACGAAAGATCGCCACATCGTCAAAACAATATTCGACAATTTTTTGTAGGAAGTCGAATATACAGGGTGTTTTTTTTAACTTGAGACAACGAAATATCTCAAAAAATACGCATCCTACGGAAAAAATGTCTGGAATAAAAACTTTTTATTTTCAAGGGGGAAAAAAGATTTGTTAAAATTTACCCCACCCCCACCCCCACAAGAGGCAGGAGTGGGGGTAACTTTGTAATTTCAAATGGCAACCCCAATTTTTTTATCACAGATTCAGATTCTCCTTTACGAAATACGTAAGTTTTATTCGGAAAATTTGTTTCGATTTGCGATGGATGGCGCTGCAATTGCGAAAAATGAAATTCTTGACACTACTTTTAGCTCTACTACCAGCATGTGCCCCTTTTCCTAGAGTGTTAGGATAGCCTCGGCTTTTTCGCGTGTCTATTCCAAAAACTTTCTCGTACCAGACACAATTGGTATTATACCTCCTGGTGGCTACAGAAGGGCTAATAACCAATCGATAAAAGCCATTGAGTGGCTGTTGCGGTGCGAGAGAGTGCTCGGGAAAGAGATACGATATACGGGTAGGTGTCGTGAGTATCGTACACCAGAGGGTACACTGGTTGACGGGTACTATGAAGACCAGGGTGACAGACATATCCTACAATTGCACAGTTGTTTTTGGCATGGGTGTGTTGTTTGCAAAAAAATTAATCGAGATTCTAAACTCAAAAGCGGTAAATCGTTAGAAGAACGTTCCGAACGTACACGTGCTAAGTCCTGAAAACTTAGGCAGGTATAATTAAGGTCGTTTGCGAGGGTCTCATACTACTCGAGAAACTCTTTCCTAGCTTCTGCAGACATAGTGTCTAGTGAGTAAAACTCGGAAGCAGGTAGAAGACCCTTGTAGTCAATGTGATGAGGTGTATTAAAAAGGTGGGGAAACGTACCATTTTTAATATCATCTAACCCGAAAGCCTTTGGCAATTTGCTCAATGGCATATGCCAATAATTCAAGATATCAATAAATTTAGTACGTCCAACCTGCATCGTTATTATACTAGTACCGCCATTTGTTATAATGTCGGGGCGAATTCTTGTACCCTTTTTTTCACAAGATACTTCAAAATAAACTGAGCGTCAAAAGCTTTTGCATTGTGAGCAATGCAAATTATTTAACTGAATTTATTTTGCTGTATTGTGAGAAGTTCCACAAATTGCTCGACTGCAGTTTCACCTTCGAAAATATGTTGGCGAAAACCACAATGTTGACAAATCTCCTTCATATTTTCTTGGTCAATACACGCAGTACAAACTCTTTGAGCAACACAGAGGTTTGGCTTGTGTACATTGACATTAGGATCACAAGGTAATTTATCGCACTGCTGGGTTTTAAAATCGTAAAAAACAACGCCTATTCGTTCTTTGTTTTTTACGACTTTATCTAAAACAGGTGCGATCAAACACTGGTGATCAATGTTACGCCGACATGTGCAACTATTACAATATTTTTTGCCGCATTCGTGGTTTCTGTCATACCACATATTAACAAATCGCGTGCAACCAGTGCAAATGTGCAACGCATTACAAGTTGAGGTTTTCTCGGAAAAAGAGTTTGGGGTCAGATGTTTTTCAAAACAAATTTGCCCATGAAAATACCGATTGCACGCATTACATTTAATTTGCGGTATTTGAACGTTCTCCGCACTAGTTTAGCATGGGGGTGTCGAGTGGCAAGCAGCGCACGTTTGGGAACATCGATGACCTGCCGGGTTATCATAAGTAAGAGTCGATCCGTCATACAAAGGGGACTTAGTGCCTTTTCAAAACGTAGAAAAGTCATAAATTAAAATTGCAATCCTATCGGGGATAAGATGCAATTGAAATTTGTGTATTTCCTCGATCCCGCAGCAATTTTCAGGAATTATTACCCCGGTATCGTTGACAAGCTGCCTGGCTAATAATGTCTGAACGGTTGAATTCGGACAATGAACCGGCTCCCATTTACGGTGTAGCGCACCAGAGCGAAGCGAATCGTACCCCGCTCGCCGTGAATGCGAGCAGCTACGACGGACCAAGGTAGGCACAAACTGTCCTTACTACCTATCGTCAAAAGCGATCCCTTCTTCACATCCGCGTGGGTGGGACGAACGTTTCTCCGAACCGCACCCTGCTCACGCTTCACCCAATCGAAATTTATCATGAAAGACTGATCTATTATGAAATCCTTCTTGCCTTGAATGACACTGAATAGTACCCTCCAAAAATATGCGAAACAATTTTGATGAGCAGTTCTGAAAGATATAACCCCACCACCCTTTTTGAAATAATCTGAATTAAATTTAATACCCACCCTATCGCTATCGCTTACTTTTTTCATCAAATAATGATATAAAGGCCCAATCGCGTCTTCACAATATTTAACATCTTCACCGGCCCGATTATTTTGCGGTTCATTAATTTCCACTTTAAACTCAACGCCCCGGAGGTTAAATGTAGGCTAAAAATGCATATTCTCATAAACAAGAGAAAACCTCTCCCTCACCTTGTTGTTGCTGCTGTTGTTGTTGTCGTTGTTGATGAAGCTCATGCTGCTGATGGTGTTGCGGGTGTTGCCCAGCACAAACCTGTGAAGCGATTGGCTCTTGCCGCGGCCGCCAAGGTTCCGGTCGATTATCTTGCTGTGCTTCTTCTTCGTCTGAAGAATCTCCATCTTTGGATCCCCCAGCGGCATTGATGTGACGCAATCGCTTCGTAGCGGCTACATCAGCCAAAGCCATTAAATTGACGTTTTCTGTGAGAAAAGAAATCAAATTTAGATTCTAAAAGTTCAATTTTTAGATTTTAAATTGAACGTAGATTTTGGATTTTTTTTTAAGTTTTCACAAATAGTTTTAATATTTTACAATCATGATTTTTTTTGTGAATATTTCAGAGATTTCTCAATATTTCAAAAAATTCGCAAAGTTTAAAAAATATTTCAGTGAATTCATAAAATTTTTAGATATTTAAAAAAAATATTTATTCTTGAAAAAAAATCCTGAAGATTTCACAAAATACAATAGAAATTATCGTTAAAATGTCTTATTCTTTATACTCTTTTTAAAATAATAGAAGCGAATAAATCATTTTGTCGATTGAAATGTAAAAAATGCTACTTTATTATTTCAACAAACAGGAAAATGGGACAAAATTTTTGTTACACTTGAATCAACAAAATTATTCATTGATTTTTGAAAATATAATTCTAAACATGAATATCGTTAAAATTTTGCATCCTTTATACTCTTTCAAAATGATAAGAGTGAACGAATAATTTTTATGAATGAAATGTAAAAAATTGTACTTAATTTTTCAACCAAAAAAAGAAAAATTAAAAAAAAATGCTACACTAAATTCAAGCAAATTATTCATTCATTTTTAGTACCGTGGTATTTGATACCACGCCCCAAAATTCATTCAAACTGCACGCCCTGACAGTAGATTCAATTGAAAATTATTTACATCTAATACCTGGTCGAGCACAGAATCAATGATAGGCTGTCATCTGACAGTATGCCTTGAGAGGGATGGACTGTTGCCTTATCCAAACCCCTCGATGGCTAGGCTTATATTCCGCTCGCTCCGAACTGTATCCAGACTGGGGGATGTCATTTTATTATATCAAAGAAGCTAGCACTAATTCCGTCGAACTTTCTTTTATTTTTGTTCACCAGCCACTCAGGGCCGGCTGGCCCGGCCATTACACTCTCGAAGCCGGCTGTCACACGCTACACCACCAATAACACTACCACACATGGCCATGCAGTCGTGACTGCACTCTACACCACCCGCACGTTTATACAATCACGACTGGTCAGTCGTGAATCAGTATCACACATACGGGAAAATTGAATATACCTAAGTCACATTAGCCGGAAGGAAGGAGAAAGAAAAATCAAAATAACACGGTCACCGTAGTGAATTAGCTCGCCATAGACTACAAACTATGTGATAGAACGGACTAAGGAAAATGGCGAATTATTGAAGGACGCTATTATGAACGCGCCTTCACAGGCCTCTGCTGCTGCAAGATACCATTTCGTGTGTACGGACCTTGGTTTTTACGCGCCAAGACTATACTCCGCGGCGTCGGTCTTCATTCTGTGTTCGGCCGTTGAATCAAAGTGAAGGTTTGCCCTGGGAGGCACTTTAGTAAAGCATCGCTATGTAAAAATTTATAATATCTCGTGAGTTTTGTCAGGGCATGGTCACGTGGTGCCTTAATCAAAGAAGAATCGCTCAAAGTACTGTTACATCAGGCGTGAGTCTTTTAATTGGAAGGGTCTCTTCCTAGCGTGGATTGGTGGTCTAATAATTTCGCGGTCAAGTCAGTGCGAGTTCGCGGATTTTCAGGGTCCGGCTTGTTCGGTAGTGAGCATAAAACGAGTACGCTCGTCCAAGATGGTGGCGACCTTAACTGAGCTTTCGTGTCAAAACTGGACCACCATGATGGAGGGTCGTTACGACTTAAATCGAACACGTGATAAGAGTAGTAATTAATAATTGATTCAGAAATAAGGATATTTTTAATACTTGATTGAAATTGCCATAGTATTTGATAAGTGATTGAAATGTCATAGTAGTTAATCATTGATTGAAATCTCGTAGTACTTAATAAAGGATGGAAATGTCGCGATACTCATAATAATTCTCAAATAATTGAACACTGACATTTTCCATAAAGTCATTTTCAAGCCTGTGTGGGGTTGAGCATTGGCTACGTTCGATCATCCAACATGGTGGCGACCTTACATGACCTTTCGTGTCATTCATGGACCACCAAGTTGGAAGGCCGTTGACTCTCGGTACACATAATTTATTTTAATATCGATCATCCAAAATGGCGGTGATCTTTCACGACCTTTTGTGTCACTCATGGACCACCATAGTGGAGGGTCGTTGACTGTTCATTCATGAATCGAATATTATAAGTAAATGGGTATTATTTTCCGTTAGAATAAATATCAATTGTACTCGTTCTTTTCTTCTATTTACGGAACATTGATTTTTGATGCGAGGCATTCATGGCCGTGAATAAAAAGGACTATTCTGATTGTTATCCGTAAATCCTGGTAATAGATTATTTTCACGTAACTTACTATCCTTGCTCAGGTATTTCCTAACCCCACCCCTCTCTGCGTTGAGCTAGCGGGGATAGGTGTGAAAAATAATTATAGATATTGGATTGGTAAAGTAATTGTCATTAGGACGTTAGGAAAATATGGACTCTCATGTATGATTTATGGGGACAGGTGTTCAACACATATTCTTTTGTGGAATTTTGGGAAAATGCGGAATGTGATGTGTGATTTGTAGATGCAGGTGTGAGCCACATATTCCTTTCCGATGTTCCTGGAAGATTGGAATCTTCAGAACATACGAAGTCTCATGTGTGATTTAGAGTGCAGATGTAAGCCACATATTCTTTTGTGTAATTTTGGGAAAATACGGAATGTCATTTGTGATTTATAGATCCAGGTGTGAGCCACATATTCTTCTGTGATGTTCATGAAAAATGCCAAATATCATGTGTGATTTCTGGATGCAGGTGTGAGGCACATATTCTTTTGTGAACTTCCTGGTGAATTGTAATTTTCAGAATATACGAAGTCTCGTGTGTGATTTATAAATGCAGGTGTAAGCCACATATTTTTTTGTTAACTTTCTAGAAGAACATATTGTCATGTGTGATTCATGGATTGCAGGTGTTAAAAATCTTTTGTGAAATTCCTGGAAAATAAGAATATGTGTGATTTATAGTACACACGTGTTTTTTTGTGTGATTTTCTTATAAAATACGAATTCTTTTGTGCGATTCACATACATCATATATTCTTTTGTACAATTTCCATGACATGTAGGTTTCTTGTGTGATTCATATGAAACACCCGGTCTGTTGTGTAACTTCTAGGAAATACGGCATTATATTTTTTCTTCACATGTGTGACATAACGGCTATTCTCATGCTCACCACATATGGTTCTCCCCACTCAACAAAGAATGCTATCCCCACTCCTAGTTAACATCAAGTTAACATCAAGGCAATAATTCTGAGGGAAGGCAAGGAAGGCAACGACAATACTAACAATGAAGCTCAACAAGGGGACATGGAGGCCAAAAAAAAAATATACAACCCCCGAAATAGTTCCTCAGAAGTCTAGTTTCGAAGGACTGATAAATGTTATTGCGTGTGTCGACGAAAGGTTCAGAAGAATTCAAGGAATATTGAAAAACGTGGAAGGACGTACAGATTTTTTAATTGGAACGATTGTCAATTATTTAGTTTCGGAAATTGTGTATATTTACCACCTGTCACATAAAATAGTTTAGGATCATTTTAAATTTCAATCAGAGAGTAAAATATTATACATACCTTTAATTAATTATAGCTTTGTTGTTATTTTAACACTCCTTCCCCAACCTAGATAGTTAGAAAATAATATGATGATTCGCAGGTTCGCAGCGGGAGGGCGTGGGCTCCCTCCCCTTTTCCAACTTCGATAAATTCATTCGATGGGAGGGGGTGGGCCTCCTCCTCTTTTCTAGCTGAGAATAATCCATTCGATGGGATCATGTGTGTGACCCCTCCTTTTTTCCAACGCAGAATTATTCATTCCACCAATTCGGATAACCGCCATTTTTCAATTAGGCCACACCCCGAATTACAGCCATTTTGTAATTAGGTCACGCCCCTACTGACCTCCATTTTGTAATTAAGCCATATCCCCTTTCCTTCCCCCACCCCGTCCTTGAGGCCACGCCTCTCGACCAATCACAAGCCGCCCTATGGCCCAGGGTATCCACTGAGGCTGAAAAGTCTGATTCAATGATAAATTGCATGAATTCAATTTTTGTGACCCTAAAATGTACCTCTATGTCATGTGAGTTGACGCCTTTAAGACATCATCTGAATCTTTTCGTGTCTTCAAAAGGTCCTCAGGACGTCCCTAGGATGTCATATTATATTAAAATTAATATCTCGGGCTTAAGATCGTTACATCCTAATATATCGAAAGCATTTTTGGTGAGAGAGGCCTGGTTTCTACACCATAATTCACCGACTGGGTTGCAGTGAAGTGCATGATGGGGTTATAATTATTATGTTTTTTTTTAATCTTATTCTCGGGTGAATCCACTTTTTCAACATAGCCACAGACTAAGTCAAGTGACTGATGAGATTAGCATGTTAGAAGTTGATATAATACGATGCCTGAAATCTACTACGCTGATGTTGTAGGTACAAAATTAGAAGCATAGTGTAGTTTGGAGTTGGTATTTCACCGCTGTTATCCGTACACAGCGGCCACAATCGTTCGAGGTGACAGCAGTCGCCTCTGGACGCTTTCTTAAAGTTACCATCTTATTATTATGAAAAGTTGTAGTCTGCGGATGCTACGACCATATTTCCTCAAAGCAACCAAGCCCGACGCAACTGGAACTTGTATGTCATCCGCTTCTGCTCCATCTGTCCTAGAAGGTAAGCAAGAGCGAATAATTTACGCGAGATAACATCGGGCAACACTGTTCCTTGGAGTCAGGTCTCTAGCCGCGAATGACCTTACGCGGCAGACGGGACAGTTTGAGATGAAGTTTTCACCTATGGATACTTTTTTAGAGCTACTAATCTTTGCAGAATATTATGAGGAACAGTGTTGACGGACCAGATGTAGTGTTCCTAGAAGAACAGCCTTTTGTATCTGGTTCACGATAGACTGAGCCTGAAGCTGGCAAGCCGGGATTTTTTTAAGTTGGCTAATAAATGAAGCTTTCATACCTCCAAGACAGCCGAGTATGAGAATTATAAGATGGACCTTGTAGCCTTGGTACAGCCTGCTCAGCTCGAAAAGAAGTGCTTGATATTCCGCCCATTTTTCTTCCTCCTTTGCCGTGATATTACCATCGGCTGGTGCCCAGAATTCAATCACGTAAATGATCTTGCTCTTCAGATCTTGGAGAAAAATATCAGGCTTCGTAGCACTGATACGTTGTGTGGTGGTGAATGAGAAATTCCAGTAGATCTTACACTGATAATTCTCCACAACGGACTCAAGTTCCACCAGGGCGTATGGCAAGATGGGTCAAGAGTTCTCCCCGCCTTAACCAAAGGATTTAGGCATCACTATCCACGCAAGAAAGATCTAATGTTTAGGGGTGTTATTTGTACAATTGCTCACCTCGCCACTGAGCAGCTAGCTGTTCAGTGGATGATCCTGCTAAGCCTCTCGAGGTCAGTCATGAACCAGGTGACCAAACCGAAGGAGTATGTTAGGAGAGGAATGGCATGGGTGTTAATTGCGTTTGTAATGTTCGTCGAACTGAGGCCAGATGCCAGAATCCGACTAAGGCAACCCGAAAAAGCAGTCTCAAGCGCCTTTTTAATTGCAGAGTGGAGCGAACCCCTCGCCACCAATATGCCAAGGTACCTGTAGGATTCTTGATCAGTCACCGCCTCAATCAGAGTGTGGTCGCCCAGTATCAGCGGAGCATTTATCTCTCCACGGGACAACACCACAGAAATGCCTAAGATGTTAATGTAACAGTTTCAGAGACTTTTTCAAGGCGTAGGAATGTGGCGACCCCATCGCCTGAGAGCTCCGGCTCTTGCAGTCAGCCTCGTTGCTTTGGGCTAACTCCTCAATACAACGAATAATGCGGTCACGACACCAGTATCGCGCAGTGCAACCCACAATAGGCCTCTCTCGGATGGAGGCCATGGTTCAGTTGGGAGTGGCAATAGGACCGACCCGAAGTGACGACCAGGCAATGACCCCGGACAAACGCGAGAACATTGATTTAAATGGTCGATCCAACTCAGGAGGGACATCCTTACCTGTTCGCAAAGAAGCTCACCGGCGCGAAGAGGATTCATGAAGAGGTTATATGAGCGGTGGGTCAATATGCACCCAGAATATGCTCATCAAACGCCTCAGAATTTAAGAGATCAGATACCCTTTTTGCAAAAAAACTTATATAAAGCTCTTTATCAACAAGCAGAAGAGCAACATCCTCCAGCGAACATTCCACCTGTACCCCAAGACCACCTTTGTAGATAGCCAATAATGCCAACATGAGAAGTAGGAGATCTATCCACCAAAAAGTCTTTCTCAGGATGGACAAATTAGCTGAAGCTGATTCTGCTCTCCCCGATTTGCTCCCTGAAAATGCTACTCTCTACAATCTGAACTGTGTAGTTTACGAGAAGGCAGACTCCCTCCCTAGCGAGAATAGAAGTAACAATACTTCAGTACATCTTAGTGAGACTCGGGAGCGTATTGCGAAGATCCAGTTCAGAATTTGAACAGCGAGACGGCATGCATCAAATATTCAGTGTTCGATCAGCTACATAACATCAAATAAAAAATTCACTCCAAAATTTAGGGCACTTGCTCGAAACTTAAGGAAAACAAATCACACGCTGAACAAGTGTATAAACTGTTGACTATCAAGCAGCATTGGACGCAAAAAATTTGATTTCTTTCAATAGCGAAACAGCGCCTTGAACGGCGAGTAAAGTGTATTCAGGAAAATTCCACATTTACTACTTATCCTGCCCGCCTCTTCAATAAAACGTCACGTGTCGTTAAAAATCTGCCTAGTCAAGAAGAGATTCATAAAGATGCTTCAGATACATCACTCCCTCGTAACTTTTTCTAAATGCAATGGTTACAAGGTCCAGAGGAAGAGTGTCCACTAATTACTGCTGAAAAAGTATTGATCCCTCAGACCGGAGATTTGTCAAGTACAAAGAACTACAGGCCTATAGCTTGTTCAAAAACCAGCTATAAGCTATTCACTGGCATCCTCAAAGAGAGGATATTGACATCTTCAGAGCCAGTATGGAGTGCAATAGTTGAACAACGTGGATGCAAGAGAGAGCTGGCAGGTTGCAGAGAGAACCTGTTAATAGACATTAGTATTACCCAGGACTAGATCTGGTATCGACGCAATCTGTCCATGGCTTGGATTGACTACCGTGGGGAATTCGATAACACGAACCATGAGCTACTTATTAAGCTCTTTGAGTGCCTGGAGGTGCATCCAAAATTAGTGAGATGCATAAAAGAACGTATGCTCTTGTGGTAGACAAGATTTGTCATAACATCTGACAAAAGACAAGTAACTACAAGCTATATCATATACAAGAGGGGGGTCTTTCAAGGAGACTCTCTAAGTCCGATACTTTTTCGCATCTCCCTTTCGCCTCTATCTATTGTGCTCCAAGGAGAAAGCACTGGATACCTATGTGGACCGCCGAATAGACAAGAATATAAGGTTAACCACATGTCATACATGGACGACCTTAATCTCTTTGCTTCCTCGAAAGAATTTCTTAACATCCTTTTGGAGGCGGTAAATAGGTACTTCAAAGCGACTGGCATGAGCTCCGGACTGGAAAAGTGTGCCTGCGTCCACCACCTACACCAAGGAAAACTAGAAACTACATCATCGAATGACGATCACGATGTTCAACTCATAGGCGGAAATACCATTCAACATCTTGGTATTGAATAAATATATACATATCTTGGAATACCGCAAGCGGAAACCCAAAATTTGCGTGTGTATCGGAGACTGAGGGATGTCTTTTCGCCTGTCAAGACATGTTCTCAATGGATGCTGAAAATATGCAGGCAAAGGGTACATGGAGATACACAATGCGGCTCTAAAAGTGTTATATTACCATCTTGGGTACTGCTATGGTGTTGATCTTTTTCCTGTCTTAACATACTCCTAGGGGGAACTCAAGTCCGTTGTGGAGAATTATCAGTGTAAGATCTACCAGAATTTCTCATTCTCCGCATCTTTTTTTTTTATCTTGTTCTCGGGTGAACCCGGTTTTTCATCATAGCCACGGACTAAGTCAAGTAACTTATGAGATGAGGATGTGAGAAGTTAATATAATACGATGTCTGAAATATTCTGCGCTGATGTTGTAGGTACAAAATTAGAAGCATAGTGTAGTTTGGAGTTCGTATCTTACTGCTGTTATCCATACACAGCGTCCACAATCGTCGCAGGTGACAACAGTCGTCCCTGGATGCTTTTTGAAAGTTACCATCTTATTATTATCAAATGGGCCCAACATCCATTTCACAGGTACTCATAACCTGGTACTTTGCTACTAAACGCGGTCGCGAAACGCGGCAAGTGATTAACAGATTTGTTGATTTCAGTCGTTGTTTCGGAACTCTATACTCTGCTTGCGCATTTATCATAGTTCGCGACTATATGCACTGGAGAGCCCGTCTTTAGGGATCCAACCTTTATACTGGAGAGCCCGTTTATAGGGATGCACACATTCATCCCGGAGAGCCATATAGGAATTCAACATTCATTCTGAAAAGCTCATTTATAGGGATCCATTTTTTCTTACAAACGCTAGCTCCAATGCCATTGACGGAGACCAACGATTCAAAATATTTACTTTATTTAGATTAGACGGCGGGAGACAAACACAATTTCACACACGCCTAGGGACATACACATATACAAAGAAAGGTAAAAAATCATTGTTCACTTCCAGAAAACTCCGGACCATGCGGAACATGTTCAACAATACTGCCTTCGGAATTAGATGTAGGAAATTTCGAGCTCTCAGTTCTTCCAAGAGTTGTACGCAGCTCGCATGAACGATCCCAGTGGAGAAGATCACGACTGGGTTAATGGTGACCTTGTTCACCCTCCGCACGGTCAGGATCTCCTGCTTCAGCTCCGAATAGATCTGGATCTTCTCAGTATATTGGAGCCTAATGTTGTTGTTAAACGGAACGCTTATGTCTATTATTCTAACGCGTTGAGCAGGTTTATTGAACCACAGGAAATCTGGACGATTGTGTATGACTCGATATTCAGTCAGAATAGTCCTGTGCCAGTAAAGGAGATGGTGTTTGTTCTCCAGTACTTCAACTGGGCTATGTTCGTAGTAAGGCTCAAATCTCTCTACTAAACCAGTGTTCAGGGAAATTTGTTGGTGAATGATCCCAGCAACATCATTATGTCTACGCGTGTATTCTTGCGAGGCAAGCATCGTACAGTCATCAATGATGTGCTCGATGTTCTCATTGAAATTTCCACGAAAGCGACATCTGTCAATAACTGCTGCCATATTAAGGATGTGTTTTTGATCATTCCTCGTCTTGATTACCCTGTCCTGAATGGCAATGACAAATCCTTCCGTTTCCGGAAAAAGTTCTTCCCGCCTTTACCAAGGGATTGAGGCATCACTATGCACACAAGGAAGATCTAATGTTTGGGGGTGTTGTTTGTGCAATTGCTTACCTCGCCACTGAGCAGCTAGCTGTTCAGCGGACTGATATACTGGACCATATGCCCCACGTGCGTACAAAATCGCTGAAAATGCATCCAATTCTTGCAGCGATATTGTCCAAGAAGTATCCTGTGTCACACTTCTTGCCTCATTCTCAGTGTATTGTTTTATTGCACGGAGGAGTGCGTCACTAATAAACAGCCTCCAGGTTTTAGCTGGAGAATCTTTGTCCATACTCCGTCGGGCATAGCCAGTGGGGCCTTCTGCCTCTCTCAAAACATTCTGATTCCCACGTCTTCCCGCTGTAACACATGGCTTTATCCTTGTCCACACTGTTCCGTCCTTGCTTATTTCATGCTCACCTATTTTTGCTCTTCCAGGTTGCTGCGCAGCTGGTTCGGGCGGTGCCCGAGGAACGAGGACATTATCTTCACCATCGCCACCAACGGGAACTTCAAGAGCATTCGGCAGCGCGGAAGCATTGCTAGCACGGCCTGGACGGCTGCTGGGTATGCGACCTCTGTTACAGCGGCCTCTTCTACCACGGTCATAAGCTTGAACTGTAATCACAGTATAATTTTGCGTTTAGCAACAGCATGTGTATTTCAATTCCTAGGATGAATCAAATAAAGTAGTTATACAAAGCTACAAACCTTGATTATTGTTAGATGCACCTCTGCGGCTAGCAGCACTCTGTGTGCACCGTTGCATGCCGCTTTTTGTTGAAATGCCTGAAAAAGAAGTCACACATGCGCTTTCGAATTTGCCCATCAAAGAACTGCATGTTTAGAACAGAAATATACAATACATAATGTTACATACCAGAAGAACCAGCATCTTGTGTGCGATTTTCTTCACCACCATCAGAAGACCCATCTGATGAGTGACTTAGCGTGTACTCGTCAGAAGATTCATCCTCAGATGACAGATCAGCACAATCTTCATTTTCGGAATGCGCCGGAGAAATATCTTGAAGCACTCGTAAAATTTCCGCTTGTGTCAAGCCACGCTGACGTGAGGCCATGGCGAATAAATGCACTACTGTAAGCACCGTTGAACTAGCCACTGCGATGATCGCCGGTTCAAACACGTTCCGACTTGACAAGCGCGGCCCTACGCAGTAATTCGACCGCACAACGAAGAGAGGGAGCGAGAGTTTCCAGCGAAGTCATTCACTCGCACGATACCGTCAATTGAAGGGTCTCAGTACAAGTAGGTGAACAATACAATATTTTGGAAACGAATTGACAAAAAAGTCTCAAAATCGTGAAAAAAACTCAGAGGGACAAATAAATAAAAGTTACGAAGCGCGAAAGATTAACTTTGAAAATTACAGACATAATCACAAAATTAAAATTGACAACCGTCAAATGTCGGCCCTCAGTACCCCTTGTGTTAAGGACCTCAAGTAAATAATCGTGGGGTATGGAGGGAAATGCCTGTTGGTAGTCAATGTAGGCCATATGCAAATTGCGTTGGTGGTGTTTCACATGCAACACAACCACACTGTCAATCGTGACTCGGTCCTTTCAACCACGGGAGCCTCGACCGCAACCTTTTTGTTCTTCTGAGATCACGTTGTTCCTCTCACAATATTCATAGACGGAGACAGAAATGATAGCCGTCCAGTTCTTAGCCCTCTCTAGAATGCAACTCACATCGGAGGCTAAGACGGATAGACTATTCATCCCAGGCAACCGTGCAACTCTGTTCTTTTCTAAGCGGAGCCACGTCGTGTCTAGTGGACTTGACCTATGAGTTCCCGAGTTGGCCGACCAGTATCCGACCATTTCCTCGGTCCTACGTGGTTTACAATAATTTTGAATGTTGTTTTTGCTATCTGCAAGTCCGCGATAAAAACGTTTTTCGTCTGCTACGAAAGTCCTATTGTCATTCCTTCTCATGATAGTAGTCATAGCTTAAGATAGTCAATCACCTCGTCCAGGTTCGTAGATGTTCCTGAAGTGAAATTGGTAGAACCGTCCCGGTTTTGCTCTTATTTTACTAATCGCGCGTTGAAGTCGAAACTTCCATGGAGCAGTTCTTGGGGCATAGTTAGTAGTAGCCTGGCCTCTGAGTTTTATGCTCATCATCCTGGCACACCCGACCGCAGCGCAATATGCAAAAGTCTGCATCTGCAGTAAGCTCATATCCCGCTGCAAGAAAAGAGGCAGTATCTCGGTGTTGAAGCTGCCAACTAACCGGAGAAGGTCCTTGTTGACTCTAAATTTCGGCAGACCTTCTCTCATTGATGGTTCTTGATCTGCGAACTCTAGGATGACATCAGTGAAGCACAACATGAGACGCAGGCTTTCTTTATTGAACTCTCCAATGAGCTCAACAAGAGCAGGGGCGGGCTACAGCGGCTGCAGGCCTAGCGACTGTCGACCATGAGACAGTCGCTCTGCTACATCCCCCAGATCTTGCCCCCGCTCGTCTATAGTACCTCGTGTCACGGGTATGGGAACCTCCTCTTCGATTGCATCTTTGGGGTGCACTACAGAGCTGCTAGTTGTTGTTTCTCCTGTTTTTCGATGTTACTTATTTCGACATTGAATATAAGGTGGCGCCGCCTAATGGATTTTAATTGATCAGCAAGATGCTGTTAAGTTATGTGGGCCAGCTCGGGATGAAGAGAGATATATTCAAGGTACGGAAGATGTAGGATGAAGACTTCGATGTATTGTCATCATCTTGCTTGTGCTTCGGTCGATTTGCTTCAACAAATCGACGTTCCATTTTATTGCAGGAAAAGTGTAGAGCAGTATAGGAACGGGCAGCATATTGGTCGCCTGGATCTTATTCTTTGCAGATAATTCGGATGCCCAAATTTTTCTGAGAATTAGGCGATACCTTTTTCCAAGGGCCGTTTTTAACTTACGCACATTTTGGGTTTCCGCTTGCGGTATTCCAAGATATGTTATATTTCTCCAATACCAAGATGTTGAATGGTATTTCCGCTTATGAGTAGAACATCCTGATCGTCACGCGATGATGTAGTTTCTAGCCAATCGCTTTAGAATACCTATTTACCACCTCGACAAGGATTACAAGGTCCTCTTTCGAGGAAGCAAAGAATTTAAGGTCGTGCATGTATAAAAGGTGGTTGACCTTATTTTCTCTTCTGTTCGGCGGGCCACATAGGTATTCAGAGCTTTTGCCTCGGAGCACAATAGATAGAGGCAAGAGGGAGATGCAGAAAAGTATCGGACTTAGAGAGTCTCCTTGGAAGATCCCCCTCTTATATGTGATATAGCTTGTAGTCACTTGTCTTTTGTCAGATGTTATGACAAATCTTGTCCGCCATAAGAGCATAAGCTCCTTTATGCATCTCACTATTTTCGGATGCACCAAAAGTTTCCACCAAAAGTTGTTGATTTTGTTTGGCCCTGGCGCTGAAAAGTTCTTAGTTCTAGCGATAGCTTTCTTCACTTCTTCAGCAGTAATTATTGGACACTCTTCCTCTGGAACTTGTAACCTTTGTGTTTGGCAAAAGTTACGAAAGAGTATTTCATTAGAAGCGTCTTCATTTAGCTGATAAGTATTCCCATACATTTGCTCCCAGAAGACTTGAATCTCTTCTCGACTAGGTGGATTTTCAACGGCACGTGACGCTCTATTGAACAGACGGAAAGGATGAGTAGAAAAGATGGAATTTTTCGGAATTCGCTTAATCTGCAGTTGAAGGCGCTGTTTCGCTGTTGAAAGAGATCTTATTTTTTGCGTCCAGTGCTGCTTGATGGTTGGCCCGACCATTTAAATCGAAGTTCTGGCTTTTGTCCGGGGCCATTGCCTTTCGAGAAATGCTGGTGTCGTAACCGCATAATTCGTTGCATTCGGGAGTTAGCCCAAAGCAGCATGGCTGGCTGCAAGAGCCGGAGCTCTCGGGCGATGGGCGATCTATTATATCGTTGTAGCTTTGTCCGGTCGCCTCAACACCTCGGCCATCTAAAAGTTAATTTTTACATTCTCATCCTAATGAGAAGGTATTGGTTTTATGTGAAAAATGACTTTCGCGGATTCCATCAAATGTCGACGTTTTGAGACCCCCTGAGTCAGAAAAAATAGTTTTTACGTCGGTGTCTGTCTGTCGTTGTCGTCGTTGTCGGCGTTGTCGTCATTGTCGTCGTTGTCGTCGTTGTCGCCGTTGTCGTCGTTGTCGTCGTTGTAGTCTGTAAACACGATAACATTTGAAAAAATCATCCGATTGGATTGCCCCTTAGCACACTTCACAAGAGTGTGGAAAGAAAGGATGAGTTCGTCAGCCAGCTATTTTGGACAAAATTTCGAAAAGTTAGAGCATTTTTGACATTTTTGTGACCATTTTTTATGGAAATTTGACATTTCTACTTACGGCTCTTCATAGCACATGGAAATTTGAATAATTTATCCTTATGACTTTTTCCGATAAAATGAAAATTGTCAGAGCTATAGGATTTTCAAAATCCAAAAAAACAAACGAAAATTAACATTTTGAGCCAAACAACGCACGATATGAAAAAAAGTCAAGACAAGAAAAGTGTTTCTTTTTGCACTTCCTACAAGGGTATCATAACCACTTTTTGAATTTTCTTGAAAAATTGAAAATTCACATTTTTATTGCACAAAAAATAATGAAAAATCCAAAATTTTAATTTTACGGACAAACTATGCAAGTTACGACAATAAATGATTCAACAAAAATTATGCACTCAAAAAAGATCTACAAATTTGTTATTGGTCACTTTTTGATAGGATGTATAGTTTTTGTATTATTTGTAAAAATTACATTAACAGTGAAAAAATCAGCCCGATAAGTGGGCACATTCTCATCAAAACTTTGCTTATTTATTTTCTTTTTCATCTCGTGTGTGTTTTTTCAAAATATCTCATTGTTTTCATGTTCTCAATACTATTTCTAACCATTAAAACAATAAAATAACTATCATTAATGCTCACGGTACTTGAAAATTTGTATTTTTACATTCTCATCCTAATGAGAAGGTATTGATTTTATGTGAAAAATGACTTTCGCGGATTCCATCAAATGTCGACGTTTTGAGACCCCCTGAGTCAGAAAAAATAGTTTTTACGTCGGTGTCTGTCTGTCGTTGTCGTCGTTGTCGAAGCAACGAAGCGCGAAGCACGACGAACAAATCTTGTGCCGCAAGCGCGCTCAAACTTTTGCGTTTCTATTATACGATGAACAGAAACGAGCGTGGAGCGCGAGGTTTACATGATTTTGAAAGCAAATATCGAGCGCGAGTGTCTTGATGAGAATGTGTTCCTTAAGGTCGATAGAACCTTAAGTAAATTATTTCTTCTTTTTATGTAAAACTGACGTAATTAAACCAAAAGCAAGTCATAACGATGAAGTTTACTACGAGAGTATTAGCCCACGAAGCGCGCAATAGCGAGCACACGATGTGCGAAAACCTATAGAAGAACCAAGTTTAAAGCGTCAGGTAAATGTGTCCGAGCGCGTAGCGCGAGGTGAACAGACTATCGAGCGCGAAGCGCGAGATGAATACCTAATCATAATATTTATTTCAGTACAACATGAACAATTTTCAAACCTTGAAAGTGCTTGATGTGTGAATAAATCATTGAAAAAATAAACTTTTTATGATTTTACTTGCGATTAGGCTACGAAATAATGATTGTTCATTATTTTATATAATTTATACGTTAGGCTTTATTCTCATTTACGCAATCAATAAATAATTGAAATAAATTTAAAAAATCATTCATAATGATATTTTGTTTTCTGGAATATCATAAATATTATACATATTATAATTATTATAAATTTAATATTCATTCATTATAACTTTACTATATAATTCAATTGAATGAAAATGTTTTTAAACAGTCTTCAAAAAATCATTCTTAAGAACACAGTTCTTGTATTAAGATTTGATCACCGCCAAGATCACCTTTAACAATTATTGTTTACCATCTTAAATATTTAATAGTGTAATAGTTATTCTGGATTCACCTTTGTAATTTTTGTTTAAGTCCAGGCAGTGATCCTATCTAGAGAGTAGCTGAAATCTGGACAATCTTCGTATATTCAAATTCGTAACGAACTTCTAGATAGCGCCAAGATTGGGACTAGACAGCAGAAAGGTTTGAATCACACACGTAGCAAAACTGGACAGCGCCAGTGTTGCGCCAGGCTAGTATAGCGTGAATAGACAGGCTTGAGAAAAACTGCACTGGCTTTAGCATGATTCCAGACTGCCACGAAATTTCCCCACAGGGGTTGATTGAAAGAAACAACCAAAATATTTGTTTGGAAAAACCAAAATATTTGGTTGGGTTAACCAAAATGTTGATTACAATCAACCGAAATATTTATTAAAATAAACCAAAATCTTTATTGCAATCAAGCAAACTGCATTAACCTAATATTTGGTTGAATCAACCAAGCATTTGATTGACTATATAACAATGTATTTAGTTGTTTGATGCAACAAAATTTTTGTTGAGTCAACCAAACCTTTTTCTGAGTGTTTCAAAAAAACCTGATTGAAACACTAGAAAGTGGTTATTCAGAAATTTCTAATACATTCAACCTGAACTAGCAGTAAGGGCATACTTAAAATTCTTTCCTGGTTAAGATAACCAGAACTCTGGTTGCTTCAACCAGATTTTTTCTGAGTGCGGTAAATTTTTGATCCCGTATGATCGTTTTTAGTCAAAAAATCTGCCCGCTGCGCGGACATATTCTCTTCGTGAGGGGCTCGCTTCGCTTGCAAGTTTTAGCGCGTATAAAGTGCGCACCTGTCGGATCTCGCGCTTTGCGCTCGGAGATTCATTCTTTGTACTTGGAATGCTTGAATGAAACTTTATCAAAAAACTTCTCTTTTCGATCCCAGAATTTGTATGCATCTTCATATTCTGAATTTTCTACGTCATTGAGTATAGTTAAATATTAATACATTCTTCTCTATCTCGCGTTGTTATGCGGAAAATAGGATTTTTGTTTTCATATTATTTTTGATGGATTGAACACAAAATTATACAAGTCTTCTTTTAGACTTTTTACGCATCTCGCGCCTTTTGGCGTAATATGAAAATTTTCGATTTTTGCACATCAATTTCAAAAAATAAATTAAGAACGAGCAGTTCGGTCAAAAAATTGTTCGAAAGAATGTTGTAGGAATTCTTAAACGCTGAAATTTCGCCAGACACTTTTTCCGATATTTCGCGTCGTTTGCCTCAAAATTCGAATTTTCCATTTTTTCCATAATATTTTCGATAAATAAAACCAGAATCACAAGTCCTATCAAAAAAAAGGTTCAGGGAAAAATTACAGGTCTTCCTAAAAGCTACAATTCTTCCTCTAAACTTTTTTTCTCATCTGTCGTCATTTGGCTTGAAATTAGAATTTTCGACTTATTCATTTTGGGTGCATAAAACCTAAAAAACGAATCCTATCGAAAAATGTTTGCAACAAAAATTGTACTAAGAGAAATAGAGGGTGAAAAGTAGATATTAAAAACTCTGATATTTAACTATAATATATAGATATTACGGTTTAATATCTAATATCTTCTATTCAATACACAAGATATTAATGAGCAATTTCTGTTTATATTGAAAGAATAAAATATGTGATATTAACCGTTATTATCAAAGATATTGAAAAACGAAATTTTATCGGAGAATGTCGTTGATGTTTGGTGTGGCGCACTGTGGGCTAGAGTGAAAAAGTTCATGACAAAATCGTAGAACTTTTGATAGGAACGAGCTAGGGGGATGAATTTTTTTTGGAATTACAGATAAATAACTAGGAAATAGAGGGAAAATGCGGAAAAGCTGACAAAAAGACAAAAAGTGGTGTTATTTGATACCATGGACGCTCAGACATTCTACTTAACATGCTACATATATTTTTTCATAGATTTTGTCATGCCAAATCCAAATGCGGGCTTTAAATCAGCCTAGGACCTTTTCTTCGTGAGAGAAATGCAATTGAATTATCTATTTTATACCTTCGCGGCATAAATGATTTCCACTAATGTAAATTTGACTATTTGTCGTATTAAAGGAATTTTCGGGTCGCTGATTTCAAATCTAAAGTCCATATGTCAACATTCAAAATGGCGGATCCAATATGGCGGACCAAAATTGTAAGACCGAGCTGATATGACTGAAAATTACTGTACGGGGGGTTTTCGGGTCGCTGATTTCGAATCTGAACTCAAAATGTCAAAATTAAAAATGTCGACGAAAACGAACGCTCTGTGGTGTCGGATTCGCCCAAGAACATTTATCGTTCAAGCTTCGTGGTTTCATTATTATCATGCCACACTATCACGCAATCGCTCAGCAGATTTTTTCAAAATTTCTTGTAAAGGGACAGAAACTTCAGTTTCTGATATTTTTTAATTTTGTGGCTGGCATTCAAGCATTGCCTGACATACTTAATCGTATGCTGGGTAAATAGGGCTGTTTCGAACTTGAGTGTCGTTTATTAATGCTTTATATCTGGCTTTTGAATAATAATATTCTGAATAGAACGCTAAGTCAGATTCTTCAGAATGTCTAATATGAGCATTTATTTCAATTGAATTCACGTACTTATCTGTATCAGTCGTAGAAGCAGGAGGTTTTTTTGTCAATTTTAGCAGCTAATTCAATTGTGGAGAACTTGTGATTATTAGATGACAGTAACTCATTTGCTCGTCGAATTATTGTTCTTCTTGAGGCTTCTTCGATAGGCGCACCTTCTCTACCAGTATTTACACTTTTTTTCTTTATTTTTGGTGGGCGACCTCGTTTGTTGCTCCCTTTATTTAAACTTTTATTACGCCTTGAACTCATTTCAGAGAAATGAACGTAAAAGTGTCAATCACAGTGAAGAAGAAAGGTTTTTTTTTGGGTGCAGTTATTTCTTTTGTTTCTTCATGACAACAAATGTATATTGAAAGACCTAAGGTTTTCTGAATACACTTTTTGTCCTCTTAGAAGAAATGTCAAGTAAATATTCTGAGCGATTTTGTGGCAGCGTGTCTTTATATTCAGAAGAATAGCATTTACGTCATTCAATTTTGATGATGATATTGCGTTTCGATAGCTCATCAAACCACAAAAATTCATATCAAATTTTGAATGCTTAAATTTAAACTTTCGATTTGAACTCAACGTGCTCAAAACCCCCTGAGTAGCACTTTTTTATTAAATCTGTGTCATTTTTACAAATTTGGTCAACCATATTGCATCAGACAATTTAAATTTTTGAATTTTTACTTTAGATTTGAAATGGACGACATAAAAAAACCCCAAGTAGCGATTCTTAATAAAATCGGTTATGTTATTACACTGACCCCGGGTAAAAATATTTGGTCTTGAATGTCTTCAATGTTTCTTCAAGACCATGATGTCTGGTTCCATCTCACCAGCTAGACATTGGAGATATAAAGACTTCTCTTGCATTTATGGTTATTAACTGTGGCAAGACAAGACCAGGTAGACTTGTCTTAAGACAAGAAGTGTAAGTCTTGATAAATATACAAATTACTCTTAAAGAAAATTATATTACCACTTTGTGGCTTTAACATTTGCCAGGGTCAAAATTAGAGAAGTTTTAGTTCGTAAATTTTATTGTTCATTATACTCCGACCTCTATAAGCTATGGACCCCACCAGCAGGGCCTGCCATTTCCAGGAATCAGGTAGCTAGGTAAGGACCAAACAGTTTTTTCACTATTCTATAGTTCTTTATCTGTAATTCCAAAAAAAAATTCATCCCCCTAGTTCATTCCTATCAAAAGATCTACGATTTCGTCACGAACTTTTTCACTTTAGCCCACTGTGTGGCGTCAAAAGATTTTAACACCGCTTTGTCCGTATATTGAGCAATCGTCGTGTGTGTTGCGATTTTTCGGTTATATATTGCCTTAAAAATTTTGGCGAAAAATGAATTCAGTGTTTTTGGGCATGGATATCATAATTTTCTGGAGAAAATTAGGACTTGGCGCTCACAGAAAAAACTAAGTGTAAACTTTACCCGTAATTCGTGGTAAAGATTAACTGCAACAAAAATTACCCCATGTGGGTAAACTTTACCCGCACATCTAGGGTATTATTCTGCGTTTACCTACGTTCGGGAGTAATTCTCATTGTTTACCCTGAAGGCCTTGCAAATGTCATATTGAACTTTTGACAATTCTAACGATTCGGCAAAGCAGCCTTTATGAAGCCGCACTTATCCGATTTGCCTGTTGCACCAACCATCAGCTAACTTCACTTCAGCGATTCAAAGCTAGTGGCTTTCCAATTTTCAAGACGGTGGTGACAACTTTCATGAGAACAAAAGACAGTTTCTGCCCATCAAGGGTAATATTTGTGTTTTACCAATACGAACAGGTAAAAATACGAAATTACGTGCAACACTATTTACCCTAAGTTTTTTCTGTGCTACAAGCAGCACTTATTAAAGCCTTGAACAGCATATTATTATCAATACTCGAGGATTCGGACATCAAAAACAGAGGACTGCGATGTAAAATCCTATGGATTTTATAGAAATTGGCATGCCTTACATGTGATTTTTGCGTAATTAAAAAATATTTAATGAATATCTTAGATTCTGCACTTTCATATCTTGGATATTGCCAGGTAAAATCTTCTTTTTAATATCTATGGATGTTCTACTTCAATATCTAGATTTCTGTCCCATAGTTAAATCGCTAAGATATTAACAAGTAATATATGTAGATAGTTTCTTTAATATCTATTTTTCTTCGTGTACGGACTGACGGACGGCCGGACATATGGACTGAACTGGAAAGCATATATGAAGATTCCATACGATTCCTTACGACAAAAGACCACACAGAAGTATATCTTATTTCAATATTTACTAAACAAAACTTGGACAATCGACTGAGCCTTAATTCTAGCTATATGAATCAGATCTGTGTACTAAAATGCAAGGTTAAAATTCACTTTTTGTTCTATAATTATGGAATATTTCCAGCACGGTTTAGAAGGTCATAAAACGTGGAGATTCGTTGAAAAACTGTGGCATCAAATTTCGGAAAATCCGTATACTTTATTAAACATAAATGATGTGAATGTAATGAAATATAACAAATTTGTATCTCGGTTTTGCGTGATCAACTTTTTTCTATCAAATTTTTACATTCTCATCATATATATGATTGAGAAAGTATTAGAATTGTCTGAAATTTGACGTCACAGTTTTTCAACAGATAAATAATAATATCTAATATAATATAAATAAAAATCTTTTGTTTATGTCAAATAACAACGTGTTCCAGTTTTTCTAATGACATAAAACTATTCAACGTTATTAAGAAAAATTCCAAGTTAAATATTACGTAAGAAAGGGGGGGGGTCAAGAAATCTTATGTATCCTCATGTGGGCGGTGGGTGAGTGAAAAATGGTCAAAATCGCCCTTAAGTCATTAATGAATGGCCCCAAACGACACAAGCTATACAAAAAAATAAATAAAGAAGAGATGTTCACACGAAGAAGAGAAACAAATTTGAAATTAATAAATTTTTGATAAGACGCGTAGTTTTTGTTTTAATCGTGAAAAATATCATTGAAAATAAAAAAAATTAAATTCATGAAAAAACGACACAAACTACGAAAACAAATTAGTGAATAAAAATTGTGCGTCTGAAAAAGATATACAATTTTTTTATGAATCACTTTTTGATAGGACGCGTAGTATTGTTTTTAATTGTAAAAAATAACATTAAAAATAGAAATGCGAAATTTGTGGAAAAACGACAAAAGGTGCAAAAAGAAACATTTATAGACAAAAGTTTTCACCCAAAAAAAAAAAAAAATTTTCATAGTTTGTTCCATTCTCATAATTTATGATTGAGAAGGTGTTAGAAATCGAGCGCGTAGTGCGAGTGTCACGATGAGAGTGTGTACCTCAAAGCCTACATAGCTTCGAGCAATTTAATCTTCAACTATACATACTTAATTACGTAGAAAATTCAGATTATGAAGATAAATACAAATACTGGGATCTGAATGAAGTTTCATTCAGGCATTCCAAGTGCAAAGAATGAATATCCGAACTTAAGGTCACCCAAAACTACGCGTCCTATCAAAAATTGGTTAATACAACATTTGAAAATGTATTTTAGGTGAACAAGTTTTGTTCATTTATTTTTTTCGTAGCTTGTGTCGTTTGTCCATAAATTAAAATTTTTATTATTTTTTTTTACGAATAAAACAAAAACGAAGCATCTTATCAAGAAGTGATTGCTAACAAATTTGCAGATCTTTTTGGAAGCACAATTTTTGCCTGCGATCTTTTTTCGTATCTTACATATTATTTTACGTGCGATCAATATTTGAATTTTCGATTTTTCAAGAAAATTCAAAAAGTTGTTATAATAATCTACTATGGTTTGCAAGAAACGATGTTTTCTCTGATAATTTTCTTTTTGTCGAGAAAGGTGATGAGGAGTAATTGTTTGGCTTCCTGCTTACTACAAATATATGTACATAAAATTTTTGAATATAAAAAAATGGTTCCAAACATGTTGAAAATGCTTTAACTTTTTGGATATCTATCCAAAATGGCTGGGTAACAAACGCTTTCTTTCTTTTAGGACATAAAAAAAGTGTGTTACATTTCGATTTGATCCGCTAATTTTTTCGAGAGTTATCGTGTTTACGGACGGACGGACGTACGGACAAACAGACGCCATTGTCAAAACTTGATTTTCAGCTTCAGGGGGTCTTGAAACGCAGAGATCCGTTGAAAAACGGTGGTGTCAAATTTCGGACAATACCTATAATTTCTCAATCATAAATTATGAGAATGTAAACATCTGCATTAGTTTACAAGAAATAAGACATGTACTTGTGAGTACTCACACGGAGAAAAATGGATGGTCAAACTTGAAGTCTCAAAATTTAGATGATCAGTTTGATTTTCTAGAATTCTAGATAGTAGGAAATCTATATGTGATTTCGGCACTCTTGGAGAGTAATTTAGATCTCAATGTGCAGATGCAGCAGCTAGAAAAAGTGATCTTGCCCAAAGAGCCCAAACGCAGCAAATAGTCCTCTCCAATCTCCGAAAGGTTCGGAGTTCTTTCGTATTCCTTTAAGATCTCTTGAGATATTTTGGAACCTTGAAAATCTTGATATTTGGTGGTACGCTCAAAAGTCGACTTGTGAAAACCTTGCTTTCAGTCTTTCATTTTAGAGTGTACTCTAATATTATATACGAATCTTACCGTAGCTATGAAGTCATGTGTGATCCATCCTCTTCACAGAGTATGTATGGTCCTGTTTTTACTGTTTATGCAAGTAAAACATCTTCAAAAGAAGTTAATACGTCCATTAGGGTGGCCCAAAAATATACATTTTGGAATTTTCGACGGGCGTCGACGCTAAATCGTTCTCTCGTAGAAACAAGTGTATACGTATTTTTTTATTTTGGAATAAAATTATTTTTAGTACTTTGTAAACCAATTTTTGTGTCTTATGGAGTTTAACACGTAAAATGTATACTTTTTCTACTACCTTGATTTTGTTCAAGAAATTACAAGTCAATTTATTTACCCTTTTATAAACTTGTTCTCTTCTCAGTAAAGATGAATTTTGTCAAATTTTAATACATGAAAAAAGTTATAAATAAATTTGAGACATCTTGAAAGTTACATAAAATCACAATATTTGTAGACTCGTAGCGAGCCTTTGATATGATTCTTTAACTTCAAATTTTCAAAAAGCATTTTTGAGGATATTGAGAACAGATTCATGAAAAAAATGTTAATTTTTTTTTAATTTATAGTTTTAAAGTGAATACAAAAATGAGTGAAAATAACAAATTTTCGCCCAACAGCAGCTTTTCTCCGATCCTGAAGAGTTTATGGCAGCTAAGTTAACGCAGAGTGGCTTATTGTTAAAGGCTTAGGACTTCCAGATGCAGGCTCGACCATAAAGTTCCCTGCTACGGGCACAAACCTGTAGCCCAGGTCATTTCCCCAATTTTTTTCGCACTTTCTGTGGAACCAACTAATTTTTTTACAATATCCGCACCCTAGGGGGATACTTGACTCCAATGAGTTGAATAACAGAGTAATAACACTAAAACTGTCGTTTGGGTCAAATCTCAGGGCTCGCTTCTGGTTCTCTTGAAACTTTTCTATTTTGATTCTTAGATCAAGAGAAAACTTTAAAATACTTTACAAAGTACTAAAAATCATTTTATTTTAAAATGAAAAAATACGTATTCATTTGTTTTTACGAGAGAACGATTTGGCGTCGACGCCCGTCGAAAATTCCAAAATGTATATTTTTGGGCCACCCTAACGTCCATCTATTGATACTTGAACAAAATACATACGCAATGTTATCATCACTCGGTTCATTATCTTGCGAACGGAATATCGATTATTCATGTTTGCCGACGGGTGGGTATCAAGCGACACACGCTTGCATACGACGAGGATGCGCGGCGCCTCTCAATTGCGGGGGTAAGTTGGTGTGGTATTGATTGCAAGAGTGGCTACGGCCTCAAGGGTGTGCAGAACGCTTGCGTGCGCAGGAGAGAGATAACGAACGACTAGGTGAGCTTTCGAGAGGCGGAAGGGGGAGGAAAAGAGGAAGAAAGAAAAAGAACGCAGAGTACGGAGAAACGGCGGGCGCCATCGCGCGGGCGACCGCGAGTGCAAGGGGCGGCCGCCAATCCCCTCAGTTTTCCTCCTTATATTATTCGAAAAGATGGTCATGATGGCTGGAATGGATGATCACGAGCGAAAAGTCGTCCTTGAATTTTGTCACCTGCTTGAAAAGAGTAAGCAGTTGTTCAATGGGCTGAGGGACCTGCCCCAATACGGCCACAAGCAGTGGCAGGCATACTTTGGCCGTACCTTCGACATCTATACCAAGCTCTGGAAGTTCCAGCAGCAGCATAGGTGAGTGATTTTTGATTCTCATTATACTTTCTTCTATAAAAACACCCTCCATCATTGAAGCCGTAGTTTCATATCTCCACGAGTTTCATCCCCAGCGTAAGTAGCAGTCGTATCCACGTGAATGTGCATGACTGTACTGTACGCGAAACTCAATTGCGTGCCATGTGATCGAAAGTTTCAACACCATTCACCAAATTGTTATTCTTTTAATTTCATCCAAATATTCAGAAATCTTAGTTTATTTTCACTTTAGAAATTTTCAAGCCTGCTATCATATAGGTATTAGATAAAAAATAAATAAACTGACTGATTTACCTATTTCTTGCGTTTGAATTCTGTCCTGTTTTTACAAAAGTCGCTCCCCATTTCATTTTGGATGAATATTCACGTTTATTTTATAAACATTTGTCTGCTTGATTTTTTATTAGTACCATATATTTGCTTCTAATTCAATATTTCTATTTTGAATCAACTTTTACTATTCCTTATCAATTGAACTCTAATATTGACAGCTGCAATATGTTCTAAAAAATTTATTTAAATTTCAAGTGTACTTACAAAGCAAAAGCACTTCTGTACTAGCCTGCTGAACGTTAAGTTGTTACGTTTGCTAAAGTTGAAGTACATCTGTCGAAGAATACTGATAAGTTGCGATGACTGTGCTAAAGCGAAAATTCGTACAACTATCAAAAAGTGAATGATCCTTATGATACTTTACACAATGACTTATTTTAAATAATACATAGGACAGTGAACCAAGACAGCCTTATTATTAAAAACAGATACTACAAGATCCTCTAATTTAATTCTCAATTGCACAATCAACAATCTTCTAGAGATAGTTTCTTCCAGATACATAATAAATCTTTTGTTCTTTTGCAGACAAGTACTGGATACAAAATATGGATTGAAGCGTTGGCAAATAGGCGAAATAGCTAGTAAAATTGGTCAACTGTATTACCATTACTACTTGCGTACAAGTGAAACAAGTTATCTGCACGAGGCGTATTCTTTTTATGCAGCCATACGTGGTCGTGCTTATTACAGTAGAGCGGCAAAGGAGGACCGCAGTGACTTGATGGTGAAGAAACTGAGGTATTATGCTCGTTTCATCGTCGTCTGTTTGCTGCTAAACAAGATGAAGCTGGTGAGAGAACTTGTCCAGGAACTGGACGCTCAAATCGCCGACTACACGAGTACGTACGAGCCTGAGGACCAGGTCGAATGGAACCTAGTCCTTGACGAAATCAAGGCGTTCGTAAAGGCAGAGGCTGCAGTTGGTGTTCTCCATTCGGATTCTAGCCCAGTTGTATTGACTCATAGACTCGGCCCGTTGACGTCGCCACCGGTCGAGCGATCGCCACCCATGTGCCTATCTCTTCAAGAGATTCTGATCGTTGGAAATTGCACCGATCAAGTCAAATTCAGTGAGTTGTCGATGGATATGTTCAGGATGCTACAAACCCTGGAACGCGAACCAAAGGACGATCCAAACAACCTGCATGATGCGTCGCCCGCTGGTAGGAATCCCTTCAGGCCTGGACCTTATCCAATGGAAAATGGAGTACCTAGACGCGACAATCCGCACAAGTATCTCCTTTATAAACCAACGTACAGTCAGGTCCAGGTGTTCCTTGCTAGTGGATTCAAAGAATTACCGACGAACGGGGCACTTCTTCTTTACCTATCCGCCGAAGGCTGTTTCTCCACTGTCAAAAGACCCGAAGAAAGTGAGTATTGTCCTACTATTATCAATGTTTGTGCGAACGTATCTTGCTGTAAGGCGCTGTCTAGTATTACCGATTTTTTCATAAGACGAACCAGTCAAGTATCTATAGCGCTAGGGCTAGTATTATGTAAATTTCCGTATTACTAGCCCTGAAAGAGCTTGAAATAGGTTAGTGTTGCGGAAAATTCCGTTATTGTAAACATTTTGAAAAACCAAGATGAAAATTTGCTACTGGCACTGTACTGAAAAAAACCTAATAAAAACTACGTATGTTCTGCACGGGCACACTAATATTACAATACTGACAAAAACTGGTGCTGTACCACACCAGTAGTAATTTAGTGCCGCGAAAGTTGTTGGCCAGTACAGAACATATAGTTATTATTAGTGGCGATTCCAGCACTGGGATGCAACTACAATTTTCACCTGGAAATATGAATTTCTTTATGAGAGCTAACTAGGAGCAGAATTATTCAACTGTAATTTTGTGAAATTTCGATAACGGGGGATGAGTCTGCTTATAGTTTTCTGATAAGAGATACTTGAAAACTCAAACCCTCAGACACGCTAAATGGGCTAAAGTTCCAAGAGAAACTCCATTTGCCTAATATACCAATAGCATATTAATGAGCATAGTTCATTTTCGAGATAACCCCAGCCAAGCATCCATTATTATCAATATAATTATTGGTGCTCATTGAGACTATCTTCGTGTATATTACAAGAGCTCTTATAAATTGGATTTGCAAAGGCTTCATCATCGCCACAGATCTCAAGAAGGCTTTGCCACATCTTTGAATCGATTTTCACTTGCCTTATCGCGAGAAGTGTATTTTTTCCATTTCAGGGTATCGTATTTAACATTTACTCAATTTCCTATTTCTTCTTGCATGACATACATTGCTTGATAACAATGTTAAGTGCAAGTTTAATGTAAATAATCTATTGTGTAAATATATTTCATCAAGCTATTTAAATTATGATTATACAGGCTTCACAATTCCAGTTGTTACTTTATACATTTCTACAATTCCAAATAGAAAAAATGCGCAATTTTGGGCACGTTCAATTTTGAAATTTTAAAAATGTTTAATGTTAAATGTCTACCTCCTAATATTTGAAGCTCGAAATCAAAAATATCTCACTTCAATTTAAAAACCTTCAAATTAAACAATTTTTAATTCAAATCGTTAATATGATTTCCATAATTTCAGAGAGACCATCAAAAGGTTAATCAATGTGGTCTGTTACAAGGAAAAATTATACTCACAATATTCAAAAAGTTTTCCTCATATAAACAAAGCAGCTTTGTGCATCGAGCACACGCTTGGGCGACAGAAACGCGCGACTTGATTTGCGCGAAACATGTCGCGCGATTCGTGATTCATGATGGGTTTCCTATGGGGCGGCTGGAGGCAAACGACCACGTCCACTAAAACAGATTAATTTTCAACCAAAAGACAAATTTTCAAAAAAATACATACATTTTCAACAAAATACATAAATATACAACAGAACACTTTAATATTCAACCAAATAGCTCACTGTGTTTATATTTGTTTAATTTCTGAAAATTTTCAAGTGAATAGTTGAATTTTTAGGCCAAAACAGATTAGTCTTCAACCAAGAATGGAGTGGATAATCTTGTGCACAACTGTTGAATTTTCAAGCCCATCAAATGAATTTTCTTTTTTTTTCAGTTTAAAGGAATAGTTCTCAACAACAACAAAATAATTTTTATCTAGTTGATTTGAAGCAAAAAAGTGGAATCCTGAACCAAAAGGATGAATTTTAAACAAAGAATATCAAGTTTGCATCAAAAGGAACGTAATAGACAAAAAATGTTCACCAATAAGCAGATATTGCCCTTGAATATCTTGCATATGGGTAATATTCACGAAACTGTACACTTTTGCAACTAAAATCATAAAATTTTTAATTGCATTTTTTTTGCGCAGTAAATATTTTTTTTACTTTGAAAGTACATTACTTACGAAAAGGAGGCATTATTTTCAGTACAACCTTGTAAAACAATTTATTATAGACACTTTTTCAAAAACTTCACATCACGGAGCTGACCACTATATTATGGAGATGACCATTTGTATAAATGAGTGAGTTTTCATTATAAATAGACTTGTCGATTTAAAAAATGCGTTTAATTCGATTTTCTCTTCATATACTATGCTTCACAATTAAACACAAAAGTTATAGGTTTGTAGAAGCGACAGGTAAAGAAATTTTCAGTCTATTTAATAAATACAAAAATATAATTTATTCAAAATAAACTATACAAAACAGAACTTCAAGATTTTAATGATTAAACTACACGTATTTTAACATTTACTGATAACTCTAGTAACTTATTTGGCCGCTCAAACACAAAAAACAACAGTTTTCTAAAGATTATAATACTCTTAATTAGAGTAAATGAGCAATATGCGGATTTCTTTAAAGGCCTTTATTTAACTTGAAAAATGATAAGTTCATTAGTTGAAACTGAACTGAGTAATTGCAGAAAAGATATAATAACTTGTTTCTAATTCTTTTTTATACCAAGTTTTTTTTATAGAACTGCTGAGGCATCAATATTTGCAGATTTTGTTGGTCTTTTTTTAGATTTGAGACTCTTGGATTGTACACTTTTTCCCTGAGTTGTAGGTTGATCATTTTTAACATCTGCTTTACTTTTTCTTGGTTTTACACATATCTTTTTGGATATAGTGTAGCTTAATTGTCCTTTTAAAAAATGTTCGCAAACTTTACCAGCAATAAGTGTGACGTCCCATGGCAGCGTCAATCTTGGCGCAAAACGCAAAATGTCAAATCACTAGATAATTCAGCCAATGATATTCACCTAGTAATCCACAGAAACACAGTCATTGGCTACATTGGCCGGTGATTTGCGGTTATGCGTTTTGCGCCAAGTTTGAAGCTGCCATGGGAGGCCACCCTAATAAATTTTATTAGAAACTGTAATATTTTCATTATGGAGCTGACCATTATGGAGCTGACATTTACAACTAAACTTACATTTTTTTCTGGAATTTCTTAACTTCTACTTTTTTCCGCACACCGGCTGTTTGTGTCTAGCCTGTAACTGTAAATAAACTCAAAATCACTGATAGACTTAATTTACTTTAAGCGATTTATTGCATTTTGGAGCTGACCGGCTTTTTTGTACGGACTGTTTTTTAAACAAACCATCACAATTGACGAATTATTTCGAATAAGAAAAATTCCATCGAGCGTTGGTTAGATATTTTGAGAGTCAGTCTTCGAAATAATGTCAGTAGATGGCGTTTAAATGAACCGCAAGATTTGAAAATTGTGAGAAAGTATAATAAACAAAATTATTTGAAATATGATGTGACAAAGTGCATCGCCTTATTTAGAAACTTTAATAGTCATTTCTGTAACATTGTAGCGCACTTAAAAATCAACTATATACTTGGATTCAAATAATATAGATACTGGAAGGTAACATTAACTCAGTGAAATAAATTTTATGGATTTGCGCAAAATATTTTAATTTGGGACAATTACGGAGCTGACATTTCGGATATTTTTTACGCAATATAGTGTAAATATTTATCAAAAGGTGCACTTATTTCGTGGTAAAAAACTGAATGAAGTTATTGCACGATAAAATATTACAAGTCTAATACCTGGTTTGACTTTTTTCTATGTGTAATAGCCGAAGCCGCAAAGGTGTACAGTTTTGCGAATATTACCCATATCAAATAGAAGATATTAGATTTTATGCCGTAATATCTATATGATATGGTTAAATATCAAAGTTTTTACTATCTGCATTTCAATATCTATTTCTCTCCGTGTAGGTCCGATCAATTTCTATGTAGCATTTTGTATAATTTTCCGCTGATACCGAAAATCGAGGGTGTTTCTTTGAGATATGGGTCAATTTTGAGAGATTCGCATGTGAATTTTCTTTCAATTAATCAAGTAGCCCGCTTACAATGTTGAGATTTTTAAGAGTTTTCTTTTACGTTCGCCTAGGATATATGTTTGCGAACAAAAAACTCCTCAGCCAGTTTCCGATTACTTCAATGGTTAATGCAGGAAATGAAGAATTAAAGCGAAAATATCAGAAAAATTGAAATGCCCATTTTCTACGTAAATATTCATCTGGCGGCCAAAAGTTTAGAACCAAAATTTGACTACTCGTCGAGACGGAACTTTTTATAACGTATAAGTTTTCAATGAAAGTGAAATATTTTGAAAATTCGACGATAATATAGATGACAAAAATCTACATATACAAGGAATAAAATGTCGTTTTTCTCGGAAAAAGTTCATTTTATTGAAAAATATCAAGATACAAAAAATGCTCTTTCCACTGAGTACTGTAACTTTTATCTGAAGCTCTTCATTCAAACGTATTTATTTACCAAGTTAATGTAAATACTTAAATGCATGAACTTTATTCCATGATATTTCCGGCATTTGTAAGTGAAATCTTGTAAAAAAAATCGAGTTAATAGTTCGGCACTCAAGCATTGGTATTCATAAATTACAAAAGAAGCAATAATTTCATAAACTAGGAGCAATAATAAATGGAGTCTCGATCTCAGCTTCTAACTGAGATAGAAGGTTGTAATCAAGCTCAATAATTTTCATGAGTTTTTATTAAATGAATGGCTATATCAACATTTTTGTAACATTTATACCTTATTTATTACAACAAGTTCTTTTTTGCGGTAAAAAGTAGGTAAAATTTATGACAGCATTGCAGCACCCCTTTTGAAAGTGCATGATATGGCAATAAAGGACCCAAAAGTTTTTCCACTGCCAAAGGCGTTAAGTCGTAAGCAAACCATTCAAGCCAAGGCAGAGACCCACAAGGCGTAGAGCAGTCTACGGATCTACGCTTTTGACAGTAAAAAAACTTTGGGTCGTTTATTGCCGTATCATGCACTTTCAAAAGGGGTGCTGAAATACAATTATAAATTTTACTCACTTTTCAAAAATAAATGAAATTATTGTAACAAATAAAATATAAATGTTACAAAAATGTAATATAGCCATTTAGTTAATAAAAATGCATGAAAATTATTGAGCATGATTACAACTTTCTACTTCAGTTAGAAGCTAACTGAGATCGAGACTCCATTTATTATTGCTCCTAGTTAATAAAATTATTACTTCTTTCGTAATTTACGAATACCAATGTTTAAGTGCCGAACTATTAACTTGATTTTTGTTACAAGATTTCACTTAAAATTGCTAAAGATATCATGGAATAAAGTTAATGTATTCAAGTATTTACATTAACTTGGTAAATAAATACATTAGAATAAAGAGCTTCAGATAAAAGTTAACATACTCAGTAAAAAGCGTAACTTTTGTATCTTGATATTTTTCAATAAAATGAACTTTTTCCGAGAAAAACGACACTTTATTCCCTGTCTAGATTTTTTTCATCTATATTGTTGTCGAATTTTCGCAATCTTTCACTTTTATTGGAAACTTATACATTACAAAAAGTTCCGTCTCGCCGAGTAGTCACACTTTTGTTTCAAACTTTTTGTCGTCATATGAATATTTACGTAGAAAATGGTGCATTTCATTTTTTCGGTTATTTTCTCTTTAATTGATCATTTCCTGCATTAAGAATTAAAGTAATCGAAAACTGGCTCAGGAACTTTTTGTTCGTAAACATACTTTTTGTTCGTGAACATATACCCTAGGAGACAGTCGAAGAAAAATGATAAAAATCTTGAAACAGTAAGCGGGCCACATGATTAATTTAAAAAAATTCAAATGCGATTATCTCAAAATTGACCCATTTCTCGACGAAACACCCTCGGTTTTCGGAATCAGCGGAAAATTCCACATAAGATGCAACATAGAAATCGACCGGACCTATAACGGCATACATCTACCCCTGGCTCCTAGAGTAATGCGGAGACCCACCTTTAGCGTCCAGAACGTTTTAGCGTCCAACGTTTTTCCGGCTCTTACACTGGTAATGTACAAAAAAAAATCTGTAGGCTCGCTTGAATCTCTACTAAGATTCGATAAGTAGAGATTAAGGTGATAAAAAGGCAATTTGCAAAGTTTGCTGTATCGAGGAAGGAGTTCTGCGGTGGCAGGAGTTACACCTAGTATATAGTTTTTCGAAAACTATAGTAGCGTAGCTACCGTGAAAATTGTATATCATTTCAATAAATGTATATTATTACTATCTATTTTATTACGAATAAGTACAATATTATTTCATCACGATGCGTCCATAACTTTTCATGCAAATTTGCAGTGAAGGTGAAAAAACGTGTTCAAAAGCACCTTTTGTAACTTGGTCAACTTTCGAGCGCTGTATCTCGTTTCTGTTCATCGTATAATAGAAACCCAAAAGTTTGAGCGCGCTTGCGGCGCGAGATTTGGTCGTCGCGCATCGCAACGACTATATATGTTATGTTCTATGTTCTTCAGTTAAAAATGACTAAATTTGTATTTGATATCAAATGAAGAAGGAAATTCCATTACTTAAGCGTATATTTCCGTATCTTTATAATAAATCATACAATTTGAAAGATTTTTTCCAACTACCTGCAAAGGGGAGAAAAAAAGTATCTAAGTCGTTTTTGGAACATGCACATGATAAATTTTAAAATCTTACACAAATCTAATACCTTCTCTGGATGAGAATGTAAAAATACAAATTTTCAAGTACCGCGTGCATTAATGATAGTTATTTTATTGTTTTAATGGTTAGAAATAAGTAGATAGGTAGGGAGGGTTCTAACTCACTTTTTTCCGTGCGATTAGAACGGAGTCTGGATATTAAGACGGAGTCTAGATATGCAGGCTGCTAGGTGATGAGTCATCAGTGTTGAGGTATCCAATATCGAATAATATAATATAATAATAATAATATTAATAATATAATTTAATAAGTGTGTGCCTGTGTGAGGGAAGTTAAGAGTGCTAGAAGATGAGTCATCATCCCTCGTGAGCCGCCGGTCGGGAGATAAGGTGATGACGTAGACGATGGTGTTGCATTTCAACCCCCGTATATAATTGCTTGTTATTGTCAAGATAATTCTGAGAAAAATAGTCGGTGTCTTTGATGCCTGGGGATGTGTGATATGATTATTTTTAGGGCGTAATTTTCTGCGAAACGTATTTTGCAAGTTTAAACAGGTTTCAGAAGAAGAGTGCATGTACATTCCTAATGCGCCATAGCATAATATTGAGCAATTGTGCTAGCCGAATCCATGTAAAAATAGATTCAAGGTTATTGCTTATCTCCAGCATTTCGCGTAAATACTTTCAAGGTTATATTTTGCAAGTTTAAACAGGTTTCAGCAGGGTCCGACATCATGCGTCAGACGTCTCACATTTCATATAATATTAAACAATTTTTGGTAAACAAAATGCCATTCTGATGACGTCATCCTCGTTCCAGGAATTATTGCATCATATTGTGTAATACTACGCAAAAGTTTTTAGAAATTTGGTAAGGGTGGGGGTAAGTGCAAACAATTCCTGGTAAACAAAATTCCATTCTGATGACGTCATCCTCGTTCCCAGGAATCCTTATCTACAGCTACATCCTGTTTTGACAATATAAATTTGATTTATTGCTTCCTTCTAGATAAAACATTTTAATTTAAGACAAAATCCCCTTTGAGTTTTGCCGACATCATGCGTCAGGGGGTATCAAATTTCATATAATATTAAACAATTCCTCGTAAACAAAATTCCAGGAATCCTTATCTACAGGGGGTTACCCTATAATGCAACATTGATGATATATAAGGGGGCGCTCTCCCATTCATTTTACCAGTACAATACTGACACCGATCAAGACTGCTTGTTGAATAACAAGAAAAAGTGTGTTCAATACCAATTCACAAGCAAATTTTCTCTCTGATTTCGGAAAAAGATCTGATAACAAACGTGCACTAGTGAACTTGAAATCTGCTAAGTGCTTTTCATAAGTGTCTGCTGATTTTTCAGTTTAATTTGAAATTGGATTTGGAAATTCAATTCTGATGACGTCATCATAGTTCCTGGAATCCTTATCTACATGGTTGCCATATTTCATCAATTTCGACACTATCTACAGTGTTGCCAGATTTCATCAATTTTGAGACTACCTACAGTGCTGCCATCTTTCATCAATTTTGACATTACCTACAGTGTTGACATATTTCACCAATTTTGAGACTACCTACGGTGCTGCCATCTTTCATCAATTCTGAGACTATATATGGGAGCGCTCTTCTCTTTATTTTGTCAGTGCAACACCAGCACCTGTCAAGTGTGTGTGCTTGTCGAATAAAAAAAGTGTGTGTTGAGGACTATTTAGAAGCAGAATTTTTCTGTGCTTCCCAAAAACTGATTTTGCAGTAGCGAGCTTTGAAAATCTACGAACTGTTTTTTCATAAGCCTCTGCTGATCTGACTATAATTTGAAAATGGATGTCAAAGAATATAAAAAATTCCTACAAACCATGAAGGCGGGGTATCAACTAATACTTGAGAAGCAACGTCCATCAGACGATGAAATTAGATGGTGGACGAGGGAAGGAACGAGGAACATAAGAATACTAAACAAAATGCTGAGGAAGAACAAAAATACATCTCTGGGTCAAAAACGGGCGATTATGGCATTAATCGCTAGTCTGAAGACAGCAAGTAGAAGATTTAAGAAGTTGGTGAAAACCGGAGCTGGCATGAGTGAAGCTTCGATGAAACTGCGAGAGAGAGTAATTTGGGATGATGTGGAGAGTGCGTTCAAATCTCGGATAAGAACGGGAGTGATATCCAATTTAATTCATAAGGATTTAAATGCATTTTTAGGTGACTGCAAACGAATGTTCATTCCACGAATGAAAAACACTTTGAATAGTTTGGGTAATATTAAAGTTTATATTGATTTCACTGGGATTTTCAGGGCAATAGTGGCGGGTGAAGAAAAAGTAGATTAAAAAAGTGTTTCAACTCAGAATTACCCTATTCTAACAACGGCAAATGTTGGTGGATGGTTTGAGGAAAATGTGAGAGAACAGGTTCAAGCTAAAATTGACAAACTGAAAACGACAGATTCGGTTTGGACTTTAATAGAAATTGTGAACTTAATGGTAAATATCAATAGATACGCCCCTTTTCAGGTTGGATCTTCAACTTTCGTTGAAATACCCGATTTCATTCAGACAAAAAGAGCTGTGCTCAACATCAAAAATAAAGTTTCATATTGTTTTCTCTGGTCAGTAATGGCAGCTCTTTATCCAGTTGTAAAAAATGCAGAAAGAACTAGCGCTTACCCTCAGATTAATGTTTCAGAACTGAAATATAATGATATTAAGTTTCCAATTACTCTTGAGGATATTCCGAAATTTGAAAAAATGAATGGCCTCAGTATAAATGTCTATGGTCTAGAGTTTGATGAATATAGCAAGAAGGAGGAAATTGTTCCAATTTTTCTAAGCCATGAGAAATCCGAGAAACCTGTTATTCACCTTCTCATGATAGAAAATACTGAATTTGATTCAGATACTGAAGTGTATCATTTTTGTTTGATTAAAAATCTATCTAGACTAGTAAGGGCACAAATAACAAAAGATCGTGGTAGCACTTACTTTTGCGACAGGTGTTTGAGCCATTTTAAATTCGAGAAATCTCTCGAAAAACATAAAGTTGCTTGTGAAAGCCTGAATAATTGCACACTAGTACTTCTCACGGAAATAGATAAGATTTTAAAGTTTAAAAATCATAAATGTAAAGAGAGGGTTCAATTTGGAGTATATGCTGATATAGAGTGTTTGTTAGAGCCAGTTACCAATATTCAACGAAATGCATATCAAAAACATATACCTACAAGTGTGGCTTACTACACAAAATGCAGCTTTGACGATTCACAATCTGAACTTCAAGTTTATCGTGAAAAAGACTGCATCACGTGGTTCGTCAATGAGTTGAAAAATTTAGCTGACAAAGTAGATTCTTGCCTCAAGAATCCTGTGTCAATGGGCCCCTTAACTGCTAAGCAAGAGTATGATTTTAAAAATGCCAAAGTTTGTCATATTTGTGAGCAAGATTTTATCAAAGATGATGTGAAACATCGAGATCACTGTCATTTTACGGGGAAATACCGTGGCCCTACTCACGACAGGTGTAACGTAAACTACCAAGACTCACATACAATTCCTATAGTATTTCACAATTTATCTGGTTATGACGCTCATTTTTTCATAAAAGAATTGGCCACAAGCTTCGATGGTGGTATCTCATTATTACCCATCAATAGAGAAAAATATATGTCCTTTACCAAGAGTGTGCAAAATACAAACGTAAAACTGAGATTTATTGACTCTTTTCGCTTCATGCCAAGTAGCTTGTCCAAATTAGCTTCAAACCTGAGCAATGACGAAAAATTGATCACAAGAAAATATTGTAAAACTGAATGGGAATTTGCATTACTAACGAGAAAAGGTGTATTTCCGTACGATTATGTTGATAACTGGCAGAAATTAGATCAAGATCGTCTACCAGCAAAAGAGAAATTTTATTCAAAATTAAACGATGAGGGTATTTCGGATGAGGATTATAGTCATGCTTGCAAGGTTTGGGATGAATTTAATTTAAAAACTTTAGGTGAATATTCAGACTTATACTTTAAAAATGATGTTTTTCTTTTGGCAGACCTTTTCGAAAGTTTTAGATGTCGTTGTATTGAAACTTATAATTTAGACCCACTGCACTACTTTACAGCACCTGGACTTTCCTTCGATGCTATGCTAAAGTATACTGAGATTGAACTCGACCTATTGACAGATGTAGAAATGTTATCACTGATTGAAAGTGCAATCAGAGGTGGTGTGTCTCAGTGCTCCAATAGGTATGCGAAGGCGAATAATAGATTCATGGGCTTGAATTTTAATCCATTGGAACCCGAATCTTACATAATTTATTTTGATATAAATAATCATTACGGACAAGCAATGAGTCAAAGTTTGCCCTATCGTGATTTCAAATGGTTTACAAATTTTGAAAACGAGCCAAATTTTTTCAATATTCCTGATGATTCAGAAATAGGCTATATTCTCGAAGTAGATTTGGAATATCCTGAAGAACTCCATGATCTGCATAAGGACCTGCCATTATGTCCAGAGCATTTTGTACCTCCTCTTCCCACATCTAAAATTCCTAAACTAATAACCAATTTGAAATCAAAGACAAAATACGTTCTCCATTATCAAAATCTGAAACAGTATTTTGCAATTTCTCGTCCGAACTAGCGTATAGCTTCAGGTCATCCATGTATAGAGGATGGGTCACTTGATGACCATCCTCATTATCATTTACTCGGAACCCATGAGACATGCTATTTAAAGTTTTGCTCAGTGGGTTCAACGCTAAACAGAACCATAATGCACTGAAGGAGTCTCCTTGGAATATACCCGTCTTAATGCGTATTGATCTAGTTATCCTCAGTTGTCCATGATCAAAATACTTGATTCTTGTACCCCATAGCATCATCGCACGACTTAGGAAGTCAATGATGCGTGGACAAATTTTGTATACTTTTAAGACTTCAAGCAAATAGTCATGTGGTACGGAAGGAAACGCTTGCTTGTAGTCAATGTATGCCATGTGCAAGTTCCTTTGGTGTTTACGAGCTTGCGTCATGGCAACAGCGTCTATGGTGACTAGATCTTTACTGCCTCGGGAGTTTTTACAACATCCTTTTTGTTCTTCTGTAAGGATGTCATTCTCGTCACAGTGAGAATAAACCTTATCTGCTATGATTGCTGTAAGACATTTATATATTGTTGGAAGACAGGCTACCGGTCGAAATTCAGATGGATTTTGAGCGTCTGGTTTTTTAGGCAACATATACGTAGTACCCTGCAGCATAAAGCCTGGCATCAGATCTGGATGTTCGATGATTTTCTGAAAACACCGTGCCAACGCAGGATACACACTAGTCAGGTACTTATACCAGAAATTGTGCACCATGTCCGGACCTGGAGCTTTCCAGTTACATGCTTTTTTCAAAACCGCTGAAACATCTAAAGCTGTGATGTTCGTCATCTCCATTTCAGGGTTATTGCTTGCTCTTGCTTTCTCTAGTTGGAACCACGCAGTGTCCAAATTGCTTCTGTTAGTTTGTCCCCAAACGTCTGACCAATAGTTAGTCATTTCTTCCAATTGAGGGACTTCGGTGTCTTGCTGGTTATTTTGCTGTACACTCAGTTCACGATAGAACCTTCTTTCGTCTGTCTGAAAGGTTCGATTTTGTTGCCTTCTTGCACTACTTTTCTTGTACCGACGCAGTCTAGCAGTAAGAACATCAAGTCTCTGCCGCTGGGAGTCTATAATCTCATCCAATATTGCTGGTGTCAATGTCTCGATGTACCGAGGGTGGATGATTTTAATAACATGGTGTATCAGCTTTCTGGTTCGATTTCCTTTTTTATATTGAGTCAGTCGACCCAATTTGCACCTTACTTTGCTGACATCCATATCCAACCTGAGCTTCCATGGCGGATCTCGCTCCTGTCTTGGGGCGAAGACTGCATTTATAGGCCTAGTTCTGCGGCCCAACGTTCTAACGGTTGCCACAGCTGCACAGTATACAAGAGTTTGCACCTCTAACGCATTTTGTGTTGCGTTCAAATGCATAGGTAAAACCTTGCTGTTTAGGTGTTCTATTAGTGCACGCAGATCATTTGTGATGTTCATCTTGGGCAGTGAATGCCTTTGTGTTGGTTCTACATGTCTGAACTCTAGTAGAGCATGACCAAAATTCCTTTCAAGGTGCTGTAGATTTTCTGGGACTTCGCTGTTTATATCATCGTTTAGGATATCCGGATGTGGTTCTAGTCCATCCGGTACTTGGTGTTCATTATCCCTAGCACCTATGTCTTCAGCTGCAATCAAGTTTTCGTTTTCCACATCTTCCAATGGAAGTTCATCAATAGGAAGCTGCTGTTCCACTTCCATTTCGATGGCAGCTATTTCAACAGCCGAAAGCAATTTGTTTACAGATATCGAGCGTTTTTGATCTGCTAGATTCTGCTCATTTATTCTTGTGGCTAGACCTGAGTACTTAAGTAAGAAGAGACGATGATGTTCTCTCCTTACACTTTACCCACTTTTCTTTGCCAAAAAATAAAAGCGCATCACATCTCTGTTCATATGGTATGTCCATTTTAATCGCTTCCTTGGTTGTTGAACTTCGGCTTCTGGCACTGGTTGTATTAGGCCATCTGCCTCCGGAGGATGTGGTGGTGCTGGATCATCAACAGGTTGAGGAAGAACATCAATTGCCACTGCTTGTTCGTGTGACGCGGCTTCCTCTAACTGCTGTTCATTGCCGTTGTTCTTCCACTCCAAATCAACCTGCTGTTTAATCTCCATTGCTCGATCTTCTGAGATGAGTAGATTAGTCCTGATGTCCTTCACCTTAGCGATAAGATCTCTCAATGCGACTTTCTCTATTTGAGGATACTTTGCGGCAAATTTCGTTCTGAAATTTTGTCCTTTTTTGCGTGATGTTTCAAACTTCGCACTTTCATAATAGAGACGCATCAATTCCTCATTCATTGTGGTATCCCACTTGATGCTCTCCCACGGTATTTCTGTTGAAGTGGTTGGCTGCAAACAGCTAACGCTAGCCAAAGCATCCTCAGCAGACGCAGTTGATGTTTCACTGCTTACCGTATGTCGCAGATGTTCTTGCTGGCCAGCTGTTTGATTAGTGAGATCTGCCTGAGCATCTCGCAGCTCACCATCACCACCGTCCCGCATGCTGTGGCTCCCAGCGGTGGCTCCAGGGGCGCCCCGACGATCCTCGAGTAGCGACAAGCGTTTCAAAATTTTTAAAATACTCTCCATTATCATTTATGGGTTTTGGTGTTCCTCTTAGTCACTTTCCTCTTCGTTTTCTGCCTGTCTGGCATGAGAAACCCTGTCAGTAGCAATGCTACGGCCAACATAGCCTTCAAATTCATCAGAGGAAAGCTCAAGCCCTACCGCGATGACAACGCGAGAACACCTTCGGTAGGGAGTTATTATTATTTATTATTAATATTATTATTATTATTATTATTATTATATTATATTATTCGATATTTGATACCTCAACACTGATGACTCATCACCTAGCAGCCTGCATATCTAGACTCCGTCTTAATATCCAGACTCCGTTCTAATCGTACGGAAAAAAGTGAGTTAGCACCAGTGGCGGAATGGCCATGCATTGTTGGTCAGGGAACCCTGACTGCGCCCCCCTTGTTTAGCGCCCACTGTGGCATATAAAAACGCCCTAAGAAGCTTATATTTTTTAAACAAATAAATATATTTTAGATTGCAAAGGAAAGAGTGAAAAGAATATCCAAGAACCATAATACCCCTGACTTGCACAAATGCACATGTGTTACTAGTGATACATATTTCCTCTTATTCGTTTTTCTGTTTTTCCCTTCCATTTAATATTTCTAAAGTATATTTATCTATTTAAAAAGTTTGATTCTTACGAGGAGCCGGTTCATTTATAATTTTCTATTGGATTAGAAGTTTTACTTCCCTACAGTGCCGGTCTTTGGGGTGGGCGACCGGGGCAGTAGCCCCGGGCGCTGCGTCTGGGGGGCGCCGCAATGGGGATTAAGCCTATTTATTTCCGAAATAATTATCCAAAGTGACCTGACTATAAAAATTTGTCTAACCTGAGACAATACATTTCCGAGAAGAGTTTAACTCCGATTTACACAAACCCAGTCCTTGTGGGCGTGTCTTCATTCTATTTACTTTCAAATAAAACTTTTCAATCAACTCTCGCCATTATAGACCTAATGTAGAAATCTTAGACTTCCTAAACATAATACACGATAAATTACATGAGGTAGTAATTTGTAGTAGATTGCGCTCGTGATACGGTAACAAATTCGACATCAGAAGGACTGTAAAGGTATATTCTACAGTTGGTGGACAAACAGGACACATTGATCCAGAAGTAGGAAATTATTGCTATGCTGTAGAAAATTATATTATATCACTTGATCCAGCGCAGTAGCCACATTTAACTTCTAAATCTGTGGAGTATTCAGTAAAAAATGGACCACCAAGTATACAGAACATATCCTTCCCTGAGGATTCAAGAAATCGTCATTTCAATCCTACATTTTCAAAGAAAATATTACAGAATGGTGAAACTCAATTACGAAGATGGTTAGTGTACTAAAACTCTACCGATAAAGTATTTTGCTTTTGTTGTTAATTATTTGATTCAGCTGCGAAATCAAATATAGCTAAAAATGGTTTAAATGATTGGAAGCATATGGCAAACAGACTAAGAGAACATGAAGTTCCACAAAATCACATGTCTGCGTATAAAATTTGGTTGACACCGAACAAAGCTCAAAACTAAACAAAAATATTGACGAAGAACAACAAAAACTTTTAGCCCGTGAGCAGAAAAATTGGAATAATATCTTACATAGGTTAATTAGTATAGTAGAATTTCTAGCTACCAGAAATTTATAATTTCGCAAAATGGAAACTTTTTAGGCCCGTGGAATTACTTGGAAAGTATGATATGGTAGTGAAAGAGCATTTACATCGACTAATTTCAAAGGAAGTAAGTGACCATTATAGTGACCATTATATATATTATTGTCAGATATGTAGACATATGTAGTAATAGAATTCACATGAGGGAACACTTGATTTGTTCTAAATCTGTCGGAAAAACAACTGGTTTGAACTTAACAGATTATATTCTTCAAGTATTGCGTGAAAATGATATAAAAATTGAAGATTGCCGCGGTCAAGCATATGAAAATGTGTCAAATATGAGAGGAAAAGAAAGTGGCATTCAAGCCAGAACTCTGGAATTGAATCCCAGAGCAAGTCTTCTACCATGTGGAAATCACAGTCTTCATCTCCTAATCTGTGATGCAGCAAAATCAAGTAATGCAACTATTGTCATCTTTGGAGTAATCCAGCGAATTTCTGTTTTGTTTTCTGGGTCATCTTAGCGATGGGAAATTTCGATAACATATGTGGAATGTTTGCTTTCAAAAAATCTTTCTCCTACTCGTTGTCAAGGCAGAATTGAAAGCTTGAAGCCATTTAGGTATGAGCTAAGAAATATGAATGCAGCATTAATTGCTATTTCTAATGATAGAGATTACGATTCCCATGTTCGCCACGAAGCTCTGACACTTTCTAATGAAATCAATGATTTTAAATTTATGGTAGAAATTGGTGTTTGGTATGGCATCTTGTTTCAAGTGAATATTCTCAGCAAAGCAATACAAAATCAGTCTGCAGATCTTCTGGTAATTAATCAATTGCTAGAATCATGTCAGAATTATCTGCAGAACTATCGAAAAACGGGTTTTGAAAGCGCTATGATATGTGCGAAGAAAATAGCAGCAGATTTGGAAGTAGAATTAATGTTCCAAAGTGAGAAGCGAGTGCGACACAAAATAAAAAAACAATTGGAGCACGAAGCACCAGATGAGCTACTCGAAGATCGCGAAAGAAATTTTAAAATAAACTTTTTTTACATACTGCTCGATGAAGTGTGTGCGTCTGTTGAAGAGAGATTCCAACAACTAAGAGATTACATCAAAATCTGGTCTTTCTTATATAATCTGAAAACATCTTCTAAACGCAATCTTTTGATGCCACTTTGTAAGCAATTATAAGAAACACTGACGCATCGTAAGGAGAGTGACATTAATGGTAGAGATCTCTGAGAGGAGTTAATACACTTGAAATATACTTTGCCAGAAAATGTCACAAGACCCATCGAAGCATTGCATTTTTTATTTAAAAACAATTTGTATGACACTCTTTCTAACGTATGGGTCTCGTTGCGCATTTTTTAAACAACTCCTATCACAGTAGCATACGAGGAAAGAAGCTTCTCAAAGTTGAAACTAATTAAGACATACTTGAGATCGACTATGTCGGATAATAGATGAAGCGCTCTCGCAATGCTATCAATTGAGAAATATATTTTGAGCCTAATATCTTTTTCTGATGCCATTGAAGAATTTGCGAGAGCAAAA